>CM068709.1:40390174-40397371 GCA_035079005.1 Fraxinus americana | reverse complement strand
AAACCCTAAACCTCAAACCCTAAACCCTAAACCCTAATACAACCTAAACCTAACCTAAAAAAACCTAAACCCTAAACCCTAAACCCTACAAGCTCCCTAAACCCTAAACTCCTAAACCTGCGCCTAAACCCTAAACCCTAAACCTAAACTAAACCCTAGAAGAAACCCTAAACACCTAAACCCTAAACCCTAAACCCCAAACCCTAAACCCTAAACCTACTAAACCCTAAACCCTAAACCCTAAACCCTAAACCCTAAACCCTAAACCCTAAACCCTAAACCCTATACCCTAAACCCTAAACCCTAAACACTAAGCTACCCTAAACCCTAAACCCTAAACCCTAAACCCTAAACCCTAAACCCTAAACCTAAGCTAAACCCTAAACCCTAAACCCTAATTTCAACCCCAACCTAAACCCTAAACCCTAAACCTAACTAAACCTAAGCCTAAACCCTAAACCCTAAACCCTAAACAGCCTAAACCCTATAACCCTAAAACCTTAAACCTTAAACCTAAACCCTAAACCCTAAACCCTAAACCCTAAACCCTAAACCCTAAACCCCTAAACCCTAAACCCTAAACCCTAAACCCTAAACCCTAAACCCTAAACCCTAAACCCTAAACCCTAAACCCTAAACCCTAAACCCTAAACCCTAAACCCTAAACCCTAAACCCTAAACCATCAACCCTAAACCCTAAACCCTAAACCCTAAACCCTAAACCCTAAACCCTAAACCCTAAACCCTAAACCCCTAACCCCTAAACCCTAAACCCTAAACCCTAAACCCTTCTAACCCTAAACCCTAAACCCTAAACCCCCTAAACCCGAAACTGGAACCCGAAAGCCTAAACCCGAAACCTAAACCCAAACCCTAAACCCTAAAACCCTGCAGAAACCCGAAACCCCAAAGCCGGCGAGCCGAGCGAGCCGAGCCGAGCCCGAAACCCCAGGCCAGGAACCCCAAACCCCAAAACCCAAAACCCCAACCCCCAACCCCAAACCCCCAAACCACAAACCCTGAACCCCAAACCCTAAACCCTACTAAGCTAGCGCCCTAAACCCCAAACCCCAAAACCCCAAACCCGAACCCCAAACCCCAACTTCCACCCCAAACCCCCAAACCCCAAACCCCCAGAACCCCCAAACCCCAAAACCCCCAAAACCCAAAACCCCTAAAGCCCCCCAAACCTCCCCCAAAACCACTGCAAAACCACTCAAACTCCTCAAACCCTAAACCCTCAACCCTAAACCCTACTATTACCCTAAACCCACTCAACTGACCCAAACCCCAAACCCTAAACCCGAAACCCCAAACCCCAAACCCCAAACCCTAAACCCTAGACCCTAGACCCAAAAAAACCCTAAAAAACCCTAAACCCTAAACCCTAAACCCCAAACCCCAAACCCCTAAACCCCCAAACCCCTAAACCCTAAACCCTAAACCACTAAACCCCCAAACCCTAAACCTCAAACCCCAAACTCCCTAAAACCCCAAAACTTCCAAACCCCAAACCCCAAACCTCTAAACCCTAAACCCTGAGATCCTAGACCCTAGACCCTAGCTGGTTGTAGACCCCAGACCCTAAACCACTAATACCGCCTCCTTCCATAAAAAAAAAAGGCCTAAACTCCTAAACCCTAAACCCTAACTCCCTGACCTCAGACCTCCGAACCTCGAACCTCGAACCCGTTTAACTTCCCAACCCCTAACCCCTAAACCCTAAACTCACTAAAGCCTAAACCCCAAACCTCGAGCCCCGAGCTCAAGACCCTCAACCCTCAACCCTAAACCCTAAAACCAGAACCTCTGGCCGTGAAGAAGGGATTTTGGATGCAAAGAAGGTCAAGCTCCACGCTGGGTGTGTGAGTGAGACCACAACACACGATATTTCCATTCTCCATGGTCCAAGAAGACGGATCAAGTCTCGTATCGTGAATATCACGAAGGAGACAGTGGGAAGTCTTATCTACCCTCACCTTATCTTGACATACAGAAGATCGGCAATCTCATTCTTTCAGATCTACTTCTTTGCTCCTACACGCCTTTCTGACCTCATCCGTCCAATATCATACCCTGTGGATACCGACTCAGTCCGATAATATGCAACTCAACCCGCCTCCCCTTTAATTGAAGAGAGGTGCGAGAGGCTACCATTTTCGTATTGATGCTTTGATAGTGTTGCCGGACCTCGATGGATTCTCATCCTTATTCTATCGTGCATTGTTGGGATATTATTAAAGATGATGTTTTTGATGCCGCTATCGATTTCTTTGAGGAGGCCATTTTGCCACGAGGTTTTTCTCTCGCCCGTCTGTTATTTTGCTCCCTAAGCCGGAGAATGCTTCGTAAATGGACGTAATTTGAGACCTATCCACGACTCTCTCGCACCTTCTTCAACAAACTTATCACTAAGTCATGAATACTCGTATGAGTTCATTATCGGCCACAGATCATCTCCCCCGCATGTGATGGTTTCGTTCCCGGCCGCCTCATTGGAGATAGTCGCATTGCATTGACTCAGAGCTTCTACATACGTTGGATGATAGAGTGCGTGGAGGGAATACCCTATGCCGAAACTTGACATGTGCCAAAGCATATGATACGATATGGATTGAGGATTCATCTACTCGATTACGGCGTGAGTTTGGTTTTGACCCGGCTGTGGATTGGACTGTGGATTAGAAGGTGTATCTCTGAATGTCATTTTCTCGGAGTCCTCTTGACATGGTCGTCCCTTGTGGTTTCTTCTCATCCACACGTGGCCCTCGGTGTCAGTGGGGATCCTATCTCCCCCTTCCTTGTTCATTATCAGTCATTGACGATTACTTCTCGCCTTTGCTCATCCGTAAGTTCCCAGACAACCTCATCCTCAGTATGCAAGATGCTCCACATGGAGGAGTATGTCTTGCATTATTTTCACATCTTACCTTTGCAGCTACGAGTCATCATTATATTTAAGCCAATGGCGAGAAAAAAGTCTATCAAAAGGGTTCTTGACTCGTTTGGAACACTATGTAGGGGAGTTTAGGATCAACAGCTGATACCGGGATAAGAGTGGTATTATTCCCCCGCCTAGGCAATCATCGGACATTCGATACGCCGAGGCTCGTGACTGATCGGCCCCGGCTTTTCGCATCGTAGACAACCATTCACATACTTGGGAGTTCCTCTATTTAGCAAAGGGCCAAGAGGGAGCTTTTTGTACGACGACCTCATTATGAGAGTCGGGGAATAGGATTTACCTTGGATGGGCTTCACGTCCCCTATCTCACTCGTGGGAGGATTACTTTACTAAGATCTCGTCTTTATCGTCCCTACCATTGTACCTCTTCAGATTTATGCGACCTCCTAAGGTAGTCTTGAAAAAGTTGGAGAGCATTTTTGCGCGATTCTCTATGGGATTTCAAGGACGCATGCACGTAGATTACATTGGCGGAGTTGGAAAGAGATAAGCGTCGACCAACCGACTGAGGGTGGTCTTGGCTTTAGACGATTTGCAGGGATACGGTGGACACATTCTCTCTCGAAATATATGAAGTGGCCGATTTAAGGTCTCAAAGGGGTTCGCTTTGGGCTCGCCGTTCTTCTTGGGCCTCAACATCGTAAAGTGACACATCCATCACTTGCAACCGTTCCTCATTCGGCCTCCCACCGTTTGGGAAGAGATTATGAAAAGATTTGGACCATGTGCCGAGCAACACATATTGCATGGGATCTCGGTTTTGGGCGTGCATTTTCTTTTGCGTACGACCTTGTGCTCGGATGGGCGAGGCTACATTGGCATCTATCTTGCCTCATAGACAAGATACATCTCGTTAGTGGTGCGGTGAATTTTCTGGAGAAACTGGACGGGATTTTGAGCGTATTACTACTGAGATCCTCCCATCGATTGTAACGAAACACGTATCGCATCTATTCCTTGCCTTGGAAGCTTCGGATCGCATTTTTTGGAGGGCCACATCCGATGGTAGGTTTACTACTAAATCGACATGATGGCGGTTGATCCGTGCTAGCAAGCCGCCCAGGATTCCTCTTTTCGCTTATTATGGAACCCTGTCCATACCTCCTACCGTTTCTCTCTTCTACGTTTGGAGATGTATGGCGAGAACTTCGATACCGATGGATGTTATTATTCGTAGAAATATTTGGCATTCAATTGGCTTCCAAATGTCAATAGCCTTGCTCGCGATCGAGACCATCACTCATATCTTTACCGACGTGAGGCATTTCGTAGCAAGTATGGCAGCATTTTGGGGATTTATTTCATATTACTATGAAAGTCCAGGTGAAAGCGTTAGACTGAGAGATTTCTTCGTTGGAGGTACTCGGGACAGGTAGCTACACGGACCGGGCACATTCGCATCATTATCCCTCTTTGATTTTTACCTTGGTTTCTTTGGACCGAGAGAAATGATGCGAAGCACTTGAAGCATTAATACTACGCATTTGTAACGTCTATCATATGGGAGTGGTTCCTCGGTATGATTTCATTCCTTCATCAAGCGGAAGATTATTTGGCCCAACTGCTACATTGGCAGAGGATGACATGCAAGTCGCTCCATTCTTTTGGGGTCTCTTTGAATCTCCCTATACCTCCTCATCCCCTATTGTGGTTTGGTGGCGCACCCTGCCAGCTTGGGTGTGTTAAGATCAATACCGATGGTTGTGTCAAGGATGGGTTTGCGAGTGGAGGAGGCATTATCGTGGGATCATGCAGAAAAGCGCATCGTTGCATTTTCGGCATCATATGGACCATGCTTGATTTTAGAAGGTCGAATCCAGGAGCTATTCGTGATGGTACATCGCCGGCCTAGAGATCTTAGACTGGCATGGTATATACGGGGTTGAAGGCAGACTTACAGTGTGGCTATTCACTGTATCCTCGCAGGCGGTGGTCCGTGGACCATCCAGTGGCATACGCCTTGAGCGTATTGTGGATTGTCTATCATTCGATAGAGATACGATTTCCCATATCTTTAGAGAGGGGAATCAGGTTGCAATATGATGCAGCTTGCTACCGAGGGCCTGTACCATCGCGAGTATACAGGTATATGGACCTAATAATTTACCACGACACCACATTAGGAGCACTTCTCATGCATAGATAGATACTGGTTTACCCAACTTCTAATTTGATTTTGTGATAGTTTATCTGTTTTTTGCATTTACTTCTTTTGTTGCTTGTTTTTGTCTACAATTGTTCACATTTGCTCATTTTGTTAGGGAAATAGTACTTCCTTGTTTACTGTTCTATGCAACTCCTTTTGTAAGGGAAGTAGTACTTCCTTATTTAATGCTTTACTTTACTTTTGCTGTAAGGGAAGTAGTACTTCCCCATTTACTGCTTTCATTTACTTTAACTGTAAGGGAAGTAGTACTTCCTCATTTATTGCTTTGCTTTACTTCAGTTGTAACCACGGTATTCCTCCGCCACAAGTGAGGGCATATTAATAAAATTTCGGAGGTACCGCCCTCCTTCCACTAAAAAAAAAAAAAAAAGAAAAAAAAAACCCTAAACTCTAAACCCTAAACCCTAAACCCTGAACCCTGAACCCTAACCCCTAAACCCTAAACCCTAAACCACCTATTATGGTTGTCAAGCTGCTCACCGCAAGTGGGATCTCTTACAAGATTAACACCGTTGGATACGATCAAAAGAGGGGATTTGTCAAGTGGTAGAGGTGATCATTATAGGATCACACAGACACTGCATCGTGGCATTTGAGCATCGTATGGCCCATGTCCGATCTTGGAAGCCGAGCTCGCAGCCTATACTCTTTGGATGGGATTTTATTGGCGAGAGGACTTGGGATATCAACATTTATTTGGGTTGAGGTTGATTCCAACATTGCTATTCACCGTACATTCTTGAAATGCGGAGGACCATGGACGATCTGCCAGGGCATCCTCGACATGTATCGGCAGACCTCATCTCCTTCGAAACGAGAGACACGGTTTCACATATATATCGAGAGAGGGCAACCAAAGCTGCGATTCTCTTGCTTCCAGTGGGTTGGGATCATCGACGTGCTATGACATGAGTACGGACCACCCGACCTACCTCGACAGGTCAGAACCATGCCGGTGCGATTGATAGACATGGATTGCCCAGCCATTTTAGAAGGTTTGTAGTTTTAGGTTTCATTTACCGTGACCGATTTACATTGCAGAGAGTGAAGTAGTACTTCCTTTTTTATTGCATTACAATTGTTCTTTTTCATCTATTTTCATTGTAAGGGAAGTAGTACTTCCTCATTTATTACTTTCTTTTCTCATGTAACCACGGTATTCCTCAACCCTAAACCCTAAACCCTCAACCCTCAACCCTCAAACCTCAACCCTAAACCCTCAACCCCGAACCCCGAACCCCTAAACCCTAAACCGTAAACCCTAAACCCGAAACCCGAAACCCTTAAAGAAAACCCTAAACCCTAAACCCTAAACCCCGAACCCCCAACCCCCAAACCCCCTAAACCCCAATCCCCAAACCCCAAACCCGAAACCCTAAAACCCCAAACCCCAAGCCCCAAGCCCCAAGCCCGAAACCCGAAACCCAAACCCCTAAACCCTAAAACCCAACCCAAACCCTAAACCTAAACCCTAAACCCTAAACTCCTAAACCTCCAAACCCTAAACTCCTAAACCTCCTAAACCTCTTGAAACCCTAAACCTCAAACCCTAAACCCTAAACCCAAACCTAAACTCCTAAACCCTAAACCCAAAACCCTAAAAACCCTAAACCCTAAACCCTAAACCCTAAACCCTAAACCCTAAACCCTAAACCCTAAACCCTAAACCCTAAACCCTAAACCCTAAACCCTAAACCCTAAACCCTAAACCCTAAACCCTAAACCCTAAACCCTAAACCCTAAACCCTAAACCCTAAACCCTAAACCCTAAACCCTAAACCCTAAACCCTAAACCCTAAACCCTAAACCCTAAACCCTAAACCCTAAACCCTAAACCCTAAACCCTAAACCCTAAACCCTAAACCCTAAACCCTAAACCCTAAACCCTAAACCCTAAACCCTAAACCCTAAACCCTAAACCCTAAACCCTAAACCCTAAACCCTAAACCCTAAACCCTAAACCCTAAACCCTAAACCCTAAACCCTAAACCCTAAACCCTAAACCCTAAACCCTAAACCCTAAACCCTAAACCCTAAACCCTAAACCCTAAACCCTAAACCCTAA
>CM068709.1:39825174-40382674 GCA_035079005.1 Fraxinus americana | reverse complement strand
GATGTCTCTAGAAAGGACTACTCAAGGACACAACCAATTTTTCATGCCTGAGAACAATTCTCAGATTGCGGCGTCAATCAAGAAAATTTGCTTTGGTTGTTGGCATACAATATGCCTCTTAAATACATATGGTTACTCATAATTCAATAAATGTAAACGACGAAAAGTAAAAGAAATAATATATATATAATGCATGAATTAATTTAACATGGCCTTTTATTAAATTAATTTCGCTCCCACTGTTTAACTCAAATTTATGACCCTCTCACATAAATTTATGGAATCCATTCTTGATTCCCAGTGGGCTGGAATCCCATTTGTTATATTAAAACCTTGAGTGTACTCAACAAGCCCTAATAAAACATTTGGGTAGATACTATTATCAATTGTATCTCCATACAACTCCCAGATCATTAAGCTGACAACTCTTTGTCTTCACACATCTTATGTGTTAGCTTAACATGCCTTTAAGATTCATCTCTTTGAGTGTACTCAACAAAAGATAAATATTAGTTAAGTCAAACCCATCATTCAGAAATATCTAATATTTCATAGTGTCAAACATATCCCTAATAGACCAGCCTTGAGTGTACTCAACAAGCTAAGATCGATTTAGGACTCTCGTTTTTCACTATAATGGTGGAAAGCGAATATAAATATGACTTAATATTTTAACATGCCTCTAAAATTTATCTTCTTGAGTGTACTCAACAAAAGATAAATATTAGTTAAGTCAAACTCATCATTCAGAAATATCTAATATTTCATAGTGTCAAATATATCCCTAATGGACCAGCCTTGAGTGTACTCAACAAGCTAAGATCGATTTAGGACTCTCGTTTTTCACTATAATGATGGAAGGCAAATAACAAATTGACTTAATATTTTTAACGAGGGATTTTCATGCAAAAGGTCTCATCGTAATAATTATATATATTTTATTATACATCTAACATGCAAATAAACCTACATATAATAGTGTGGACGATTATGGACTTATACTATCTAGTCTTCCCGAGCCATAAGGAAGACTAGTCGATCAGTTCCTAGGGGGCATAGCATTGATTCATACAATGCTCAATCTCTATGGTCTCCTCCTCTTCTTGTATCTCCAATTAGTCCAGCTACAACTTGTATCATATACTAGTTGGCACGCATGCCTAAATAATATTGAACACGCAGGCCCATAATAATAATAACGGACTCGCAGGTTCAAAATAAATAAGAGCTCGCAGGCCCATAAAACAACAAGAATAAAACTAACCATTTAACACATCGACATGGTCGAGTCCATAATCATCCACTAATAAAACATTCATCATATAAATGCATTCCTATAATATCTAATATTATATGCAAACATGTTTCAAGTTTCTAGCAATTAAAGTCGTCTAAACTAATTTAGACAAATGGATCGGAACAATTAATTAATTAATTAATCCCCACTGAGTATAATCCATTATGCTCACCCCAATATTTATCCACTATTTCAGGTTAAGGAGCTCGGCAAGGCAAGGCAATGAGCGGGGCAATATTGATTAAACAATAGACAATTTAATTTATAGATTTTTTTGAAGCAAGTATTTTAATAGTTGGTTTCCATTTTGTCTTAAATCTCATATTTCAGTATTTTTGAAAATTGTGGCATTTTACTTATTATATTTGGTATTGACTCTTGGATGAGTAAATTATTCAAATGACGTTCCGCATTTATTTCTAATTTACTATAGTTGGAAAAAAAATATATATTTACGCATTTTGGCTTTTATTGAGAAAACTTATTTACAGGATATTTCGACCTTAGTAGCGCCTTGTGTTATTGAAAATTGGGGCGTTACAGTGTGGAGGTGAAAGAGTTAAAATTGCATAAGGGACTAACTTACACATTTGGCCAAAGTTGGGGATTTAAAAAATGAATTTCCATAATTAAAACAAAACCCCCCACTCCCAACCCAATTCACGCAGAGAACTACAGAGGTAAGCTGGTTTTGGAATTCAAAGGTTTTTCAAATTTGGGTTTTACACTTTTGATGACTTCCCACAAAAATTGAGGATTTAAGAATGAATTCTCCATATTTATACAAAACATCCCACTACCAAAATCCAATTTCACGTGCAGAAGGTCCCAGTTCGAAATTCAAATGGTTCCAAAATGGGTTTTTACATAATAATGGTTTTCAATCAAAATCGAGGTCGGAGAAGGAAGTCCAAAAGCAAAAGCAAGATATGGAGAGCAAGAATCCAATTTTCAGGTTACTATAAAACTCAATTTACTGCATTAACTCGAAAATTCCGTTTTCTTATTTTTCCATTCATGAATATGTAGAGAGGATTTAGAGATTATGTATTTTCTTGAAACTGAAAATTAATTTAGAAGCAATTACCTGCACTGATATGTCGAGAACGAGTTTTGGATTTGAAGTTCACAACTTGAATATGGAAGAAACTGGTAAGTATTAAGGGATTTGACAAAGATGATGGTGAAATCAAATAAAAATAATTGTTCAAAAGTGAAGAAATTTACCTATAGTTGAATGCCCAGATTATGTGAGAGTTTGCAGCCAAGAGAGTATTTTGTTTGAAAGGATACTCAAATAATGTCATTTGTAAGTTCGCAGTTCAATAATAAGAATACAAACAAGTTCTAAATCTAATATGACTAATAAAATTGGATTTCGAGGACTATTTATTGAATCGAGAATTGTATCCTACAAAATCAACCTCTCTAAACAAAGTCTAAAAGAGCTAAGGTAGCTAAAACATAGAAGGCTTGCCAAGGAAACTAGGTAAACCATCCTCCTTTTTATGGCGGCAAAAATCATCATTTAAACATACATGGGTAAATCTAAAAAACATAATCCCTAAACCAATTTATAACACGTGAATACATAAAATAATCGGTTATCAATCCACCACTAAATAATCGTCATCTATCATTTTCTAGAATGACCCAAATCTCCCAAAGAAATTTATAAATACTCTCTCCTAAAGGAAGAAGTGCATGCAAATTTAAATATCTTACTTCCAAATAGTCATTTAACATCTTACTCTGGTTTAAGTATCAGAACTAGTGAGTTTAGGAAAAGAAAATTCCGATCAGGTAAGAGGAATTCGCTAACCGTTTCACCGTCAACAGACATACTACCTTGTGTGAGAGGAATTTTCCATGGAGGCTGATGCTGTATTAAACAATAAGCTTTAATATATTTCAAAGAATTTATTTTACATTTGGAAGATGGAGACTTTCCAAGAGTTGTGACCAGCTATGGACTTTCTTTACCTTTTTCAACAATTAAATAATTGCAATAGTAACACTAGATTCGCCTTGTCCAATATGTCATGAAGCACCAAGTTCTTTCTCATCACATCAATCAAAATAAATTTTTTTTGAAATTTTGAGTAATTTTATTGATGGTGATGCCTTATCCCATCTACTAAAATTCTATAAGAACCTTAATGTTAAAACATAGTCATGTTTGGTATATCATATTACTGGAGGGTACAATGATTTTATGTTTTTATTTTTTATGTTTTTTGTTGACCCCAGAAAATGGTGCTATGACTTGGCCAACAGAAGATTAGAGATTCAAGTCCTCATAGATCGAATTGTAATATAATCGAATCTAACTACTAGCTATATTGATGAATCAATGTAGGATCATCCCCTACATTATAGGTGGTTGTTGTTGTTATAATTGTTTGGTGCATAAAAAGGCGGTCAGCCGTTGAATGTAGCAGAGAGAATCAAGGTTTATTTTGAATTACAAACTTGCATTGTTTTCTTAACGTGTGGAGTGTAGGATTTTTATATCTCATGTTGAGTGAATGGTCCGTCCGATGGTAAAAGATCTAATGGTTCTTATTAAAGTCAGTCAATCAATCAATCAAGCCATTAAAGCTTAGATCCCCTTATCGTTTTTCCTGACACGGGATTTGACTGCACAGGTGTGTAGAGACGGCACTGGCAGAGTGCTATCTTATCATTCGTTTCATTAAGTCTGACATTGGTCGACTTACAGCCTCATCAAAAGATCCCCGTTGCACTGCCAACGAGGATCGGATAAGCAGCGTTTGGATTGGGATTACTTCAACATACATAGAGTCGGATCGCCTGTTTGCTATGCCACTTGTGGGCTCGTCCTCTTGCCATGTAGAATTTATTTTACGATGATTTATGTGAGTAACATCAGTCCTCCAAGTCCAGGTATGATTATTTATATCTTACGTGGACTTTAAAGCCTAAGAAACTATGGAATCGAAACCCTTACTCGCCTGTCAGAATCGACATGGGGCTCCCCCGTTTTCTGCTTGAAATCTGTAAGATGATGGGGCTTCCATCAATAAAGGAAATTCTCCGTAACCTCATTGAGGTATGAGGAGTAAGGCAAAGCCCTTTGTAGAAGGAACCGTATGAAGGCAGAGCCCTCTGTGTGGATGAACCGTATGAAGATAGAGTCCTCTGTGATGATTTGGTGAGTGTTGATTCCCAATGAGTGACAGTTGGATATTCTTGGTCACTTTCAAGGCTTGAGCGAAGTGTGCATTTAATGCACAATGATGATGACATTTCAACTCTACCCAGGTGTACGTGAATTCTGGGAGCGTGCGCTGCATGGGTTAATCCGGTCCTTGATTCGAATTTGAATGGATGCCTTTTGTTTCTACGTAGATGATGAGGAGATAGGTGGAGGTCTTAGATTAGACTAGAGAAGAATCGGAAGATGGGAATTAATCTGCCAAGCCTATATAAGGGGTTGAAAGTTCACTTTTTCATCTTTTTTCACTTTCTGAGATTTCGTGTAACCAAATATTGAAATTTTCTTCCGTCCGAACCTAATATTCTTGCTGTTGCCGGTGATTGACTGCTTTTCTCACTCTGGTGCATTAGGGATTCGGGTTGTTAGATCTTTTGTAAGTATTCTCACATATAGAGGTGTTTTTATCACTTCTTTTTTACTTTAATGGCTTCTTCATCAAAAAAGCCATAGGGGGTCCTCATGATGCTAAGATGATGCAGGAAGGTTTCGTCGACTGTAGCATTAGGTGGGGGGCTTCTTTGTGGCCCACAAATATAAGAGAGGACAAACTAGAGACCTTTAGGAAGAGGTACAAGATCCCTAAGGATGTAGAAATGTTCGTACCAACCCAAGAGAAGAGAGCTTGCTTTCTTAGGGAAGGGTGTGTGGTAGTGAGCAAGGCGATTTTGGCTGGGGGGGGCTAAGGTTACCTTTACACCCTTTTTTCAGGTTTATCCTTAGGCAATACAACCCGGCCCCCACTCAATTAGTACCCAATGCATGGAGACAATCGGCAGGGGCCTTCCTTCTTTGGAAGAAGGTCACGCTTGGCGAGGATATGCCTCTCCATGTCTTCCAGACCCTCTTCCAACCCCAAGCCTTTAATGGGGTAGTGATTGTAAGGGGTGGTACTGTATGAACCCCTGGGGCTCACATTTTCCATTCGTCTGGGGGACTCCTACCTCTACAAAAATTGAAAGTCTTCTTGGTTTTGGGTTAGGGTTCGCTGGCAGACCATCGAAGGGGATGTGGTTCTAGAGATAACTGTGTCGACCCAGTACAATGAAAATAGTGAGTCGAACCCCCATTTATTTATCATTCCTCATACTATTGCTTTACTTTATCTATTACTGAATTGGTTTGGTGTCTTCAAAGCGGCTGTTGATCGGTTTGGACTCGAGCCATCCGAGTGGGCTACGGTGAGGGAAATTTACGCATTACATATCGAGAAAAGGTATTTTAAGAATGTCGTTTCCAAGCAGACCCTATTTGTCATCCACCTTCTAATGGCTACTAAGGGTAATGACCGGGTTGGCTTCCTTAACGCTACCATTTATCAGTGCGGTCTCTAACCTTTCTCATTTGGAGGTCAGGACGACAACAAAGAGAAGTTAAAACCCAACCTTTTCCAATTGAGAATCATGGGGGATGCCATAGGAAGAAACCATTAAGTAGTAGCTCAACTACTTATAAGAATCAGAGGGACGATGATAGGAATATAAAATACACATTTTACATCTTTATTTAATGTGCTCTTATGACTATTTTATGCCTAAATGTACTTAGTATTCTCATATTTTGGTTTAGGTGGCAATTCGATGGATATGGCGTAAGTTGGAAAAAATGAGGGGAAAAGGACCAAAAAAAAGAAAGTGAAAGTTCGAGAACCAAAGTGCAAATATTCAAAAGCTGTATCAAACCTCACGATGAAGACTTGAGAGTGCTAGAGGCCAATTGATGAAGAAAGAAGTCAAAGGGATGAAATATAGCCAAGACATTATCACATATCAACTTTCAAGCTGAGAAGTTTTGCACCGATTTTCAGCCTCATATTGAGACCAATTTTTGACATATCAACCGATCGAATTTGAAGATGTCATCTGAATAAAAGTTTTACCCCTTTGAGTTATCTTTCCAATACATCTTGAATCGCCTCAATCGGATATTAGAAAAGAAAGTTAAGGCCAAAATACTGAAACCTATCCGGATGAAGTTTTGTAAAGCCTTACGATCGCATGGCTTTAATTCTACGCGATCGCACAGACCATTACCGAGAGTCTGAGGGCTGAATTCATTTGTTCCTTATGACAGCATGACTTAATACCTTACGATCGTATGGTTGTTCTCTGATGCCGAATCTCAGGTTTCCTAAATTGACTCAAACTCATTTGGCAACATATCTCGCACGACTTTTCAACCCTAAAAACACCCCAAAACACACCAGAACGCCTCCAACTTCATTCTTCTCGATTTTTCTCTTAGATTCATGAATTGTAATTAAACTTTTACACTTGGTTGAAGGAAACGGAAGCCTCGGAACCACATATTGTGAGATCTAAATAGTTTTTCTTATTGTTTGATTTATATTTTGAGTATTGAATGTTCTTTTGCATTTATTTCTATGATTTGTTGCGTTTAATTGCTAGAGGGCCCACTAGTTTATTGATTATAACAATCTACCGCTAAGTTAAATATCAAATCCGTAATTGTTTGATCCCTTTAACTTGTGAAGCACTAGGATTTGATTATTTTCTGCGATAGAGGTTATTGAATCTTAAGAAGAATGTTTAAATAGATTGAATGCAACCCCTGGTATTTGTGTTATCTAGTTCATCGATTTCTCTATTGTGTAAAGCTGGTGTTAAATTGAATATTGAGCGTTGGTCTGGGGTTATTTAATAATTAGGGTTAATTAGAACGCTGGTTTCTAATTAACTAAAATTAAGGAGAAATAGGAATCAATTCCAACGATGAATATTCGAAATATGAATTGAATTATCCTTGTATCTATGATCAATTGTGGATTTCCGATGGTGGATATAGACTTAGACCAAGGTTAGTCTTTTGATTGTTTTCATTAATTTAATTGACATTGTTATTAATTGAGTTATTTACAATTGTTTGAATATGAAATCCCCCCAATCATTGTACGAAGCATAATTACACACTTTTCGTGGGATTGACCCTTACTTCCATTACTACATTAGTTTTAGAGGTTTAAAGACTATTTTTGGGTGCCTACGACTGTACACCAGATGAGCTGACCCGTCTTTCCAGGGCAAACCTCCCATCTCCCCCATCAAAGCCAGGAGAGAAGGATAAGAAGGGGAAGGAGGATGAGAAGGGTGAGGCTTCAGAGTGCAAGCCTCAACCTTTGAGAAGAAGTTGAAAGATGCTGGGAAAGCGACGGTGTATGACTATTTGGCCCACTTTCAAGAGATGGGGGAGTATGAGGGGCTCAAAATCCATTAGAAGAAGGTTGCATATGCCAAAGTTTCAAGAGGTTGGCCGATCTATCTTCTCTGAAGGGGGAGTTTTTAGCGGAGGAGCCCTTGACTCCAGCAAATGATGGGGACGATGCAGAGGTGGCAAACGCTTCGGAAGAACCCCCAAAGTGGAGGTGGTAAATGATGGGGACGACGCTGAGGTGGGAAATGAGTGATGGGGACGATGCGAAGGTGGCTAACTCATTTGATCGCCTCTGGTGTTGTTCTCTTTCCCCTTGAGTATGGAGAGGTTGCTGAGGCCTATTCCTAGGCCCCGTAGGTCCAATCCTATCAAAGACACTAGCAGACCTCTGAGGCTCGTGTTCCTGAGGATATTCTAGGGAAAAAGTGCTCCCTCTGGGTGCATCTCCGCCATGGTGGCCCATGACATAGTTGGTAGATGTGTCAACTTCTACCTCCATTTCCATTGGGTCGTTCGTCCCGTAAATTTGTGGGTACATTGCTGTATCATTTCCTTCGTCCTCGTGGCAAAAATTCATGTGTTGGGGCTCCTGGGACCTATTTTGTTGCTGCATTTGTATTAGCAGTTACTGCATGGCAGCATTTTACTGGGCCATATTTCTCATGTTAACGACCATCTCTCCAACTTCCCGTGCCAGGCATGTAGTTGTACCACATCTTCTATGGCGATGGTGGGGTGAGACTTATGTTCACATTCGTGTGGAGAACCTCTTCTTCAGAGGTATCATACCGAATATTCTCCCCATGCGTTCCTTGATGACTCGAACTCATTGACCTTCCTAGATCACCTTCTCAAGGTGGTTCTTTGCTTAAGAACCAAAGCTTTTCTACCAGGCTTTTCACCCACAGCTTTTACCACTAGGATGTACGTGGTTATGGTATCAAAGATTTCTACAGACAGCGTCAATCTGTTGACCCCAACAAATGGTCATATGACGTGGCCAACAGAAGATTAGAGATTCAAGTCCTTGTAGATCGAATCGCAATATAATTGCTTGGTGCATAAAAAGGGGGTCGGTCGTTGAATATAGCAAAGAGAATCAAGGTTTATTTTGAATGTACAAACTTGCATTGTTTTCTTAACGTATGGAGTGTAGACTTTTTATATCTCATGTTGAGTAAATGGGGTCCATCCGATGGTAAAAGATCTAATGGTTCTTATTAGAGTCAATCAATCAAGCCACTAATGCTTAGATCCCATTATCTTTCCCGTGACATTGGATTTGACTCCGCATGTGTGTAAAGACGGCACTGGCAGGGTGCTGTCTTGTCAATCGTTTCATTAAGTTTGCTGTTGGTCGACTTACCGCCTCGTCAGAGGATCCCCGTTACCTCTGCCAACGCGGATCGAATGAGCAGCGTTTGGATTGGGATCGCTTCGGCATATATAGGGTCGGATCGCCAGTTTGCTATGCCACCTATGGGCTCGTCCGCTTGCCACGTAAAATTTATTTTTACGATTATTTATATGAGTAACATTTTTAATACTATCTATAACCATCTAATACAATTTACTAAGCACACCAAATATGTTTAGCACATTATTAGCTTGATATAAATCCAACCTTTATTACTCTTCCTTCAAGAAGCATCCGTTTGATTCTCATTACTTTTCAAATTCATTTTCAACACACATTTCATCATCTTCACAACTTTTATCAATTTTTTAATCACACAGTTCATCACTTTTATTATAATTTACTAAAAAACTAATTTTTTAACGAAATCAAATAGGGGAGAAAGTCCATCATTGATTACCACTTTATGACTACATGCCAATCACAAAGAAAGACAGAAGAAAAAAGATAATCGAACCAATCGAATCATTAAGAAACAGTCTAATTTAAACTTCTTTTTAGTTTATCTAGTATAAATGATTAATAAATTGAAGGATCAAACCAATGATATAATAATTTGTATAGTCATATTTATTGGGCCCAACTGCATAAATAATTTTTTTGTGACTTTGTTCAATTTATTACTAGATCTAATGAAAAATATAAAACTATAAGATCCTTAATGTAGACTCATTTTTTATGAATTTTTTTTTCAGTTCTTATCGGAGCATAAATAAGTTGATAGAGCCTCCAAAGTGAGTAGAAGGGAACGTCGGACTGAGACTAAACAAAAGCAGTACTTTTTTAAAGTACTAGTGTACGCACGTGCAATGCACGTGTTGCAGTTTAGTTGGGTATTTAATAGTGTGGAGTGATTCTAAGGTTTTTTTACTATAAGGTAATGTTTGTATAATTACATGAATTGATTCTTTTGTCAGTTAATCTCTCTTACAATGAAATGTTATAATGTATGTATGTTATGACATTAGAAAAATGATTGCAAATTGATACAACTTATTCTCTGAAAAAGGCACTCAAGACTACTTGTGTATATCAATATTATCTACCTCCTAATCATCGCAAGATGATATACTTATTTACCAGAAACCATATTGTAAAGAGTTGAATTCTTGTCCAATATGTAATTTGGTGCATAAAACTCGTGAAACGTGATAATACAATTTACGTGCCATAACTTAATCATGTTTGGTGCGCAATCATAGATGACAATTTTGCTGACAACATGTCATGTGTCACAAAAAATAACGTGTTTTTGTTCATCGAGAACACGGAAGAATGCAAAGACACTATTTAAGCCCCAAGAAAGAGAAATTACATAAACAAATTTGAATATATTCACACAGGTACATATCTTTCTATACAAATGACTTAGCCAAAAAGGACTCAAGTTGCTCATGAGACAAATTTTTTTTTTTTAATAAAATTATACTTCAAATATTATCAAAGAAAATGTATATTAGTGTCTTGTAGTTTCAATAGTATAAAATACCTACAAAGACAGGTGGTGGTACGTCTTTGCCATCTTCTTTCCAGAACTTCAGTTTACGAAATAATATCTCTGCACTTCCTTTTCGAATATGACCTCGATCTGCATTTTTGGAATAATATAATCAGGAAAGATTTAAAATTATAGAAAACATATGAAAAAAGTGTTCAATAAGAAAAAACAAACCATATCAGGCTTTCTACATCACTGCAGAGGGAAAAAAAAGATGCACAGCAGAGCAAAGATTGAAGAAAAAATGAAGCTTCTTAGCTGGATGAAGATAAAAGTTGAAAGCCAAAAGTACAAACACCAACAGGAGTATAAGACATCCCAGAAGAGCAAAAAAAAACTTTGAAAATACTGACAAGAACATGTTAGTACCTTGCGAGAACATTAGAAGCAGAAATCGAGCATAAAAACACACATTGAGCAAAAATAAAAGCTTCTGAAATAAATCAGGGTGAATGATAGCTCAAACACAGAGAAAAGGAAATCTCTCCATGGCATAGACAAAGAGAGCAAAAAGAGTATATGATCAATAGAAGAAACACATTAACAGGTATTTGAATAAACCAATCAACTTCGATTGCTCTAAAAGAATATTAAGAGACAAATTAAATACTCACAGATTTTTACACCATTGCAGCATGGATTCATAGTGTTTGTACCTTTTCCGGCAACTCCATGGCTAACCCAAGTACTAAAACTCTACCTTGTGAACCAGCTTCCACATTTAAACGTCCTAAATGATGTAATGAAGTAAACAGATGATAAATATGATTCAACCATATACTCTTTGATTAGAAGAATTAAGCAAATTGAATACTAAACAAAAACCATAACTTTAACCTTGATAATAAAACAATATGCAACTTATGACTATCTTTGGTTCGCGTTAAATCGTCAAATTGATTATAGAAATATAAATATTCTATCAAGTTAACAACCTTGGTCAGCAACCAATGTCGTTACCCTGGTACCACCTCAGTAACCTTTTGATATCTAACAAAGGATTTCATCAACCTAATGAACAAAGAAAATCAAATTATGGTTGTAAAGTATAAACCTTTGACATTATCGGTATAGAACATTGCTCTGCTAGAGCATCCATTTCATTCAACCATTCCATTTCTACATGTTGCTGATAATACTCTACAACACTAACTTCTGCACCTGTACCATCAAAGCAAACAAATGAAAAGCCTTATAAGCAGACCGTCAATTATCAATAGGTATTAATCACACATCTTGACTTACAATCAAATTCTAATAGAATTTCACTAAAAATAGGAAATCATAATTAAAATTAAAGCCAGAAATTAGCAAAAATAAACACAAGTGAACACAGAAAGTTCCCATAAATATAAATCAAGTGTATAGAAACATCCAAAGTAGACAGTTGAGAAAATAGTGCAAGTAGGTGCTAGTAATACTTAAGTTTTTTTCTACAGCCTAGCATCTGAATTCAATATTTGCCAATCAATATTATTTTCATTAAATGCAGTCTTGAAAGCAAGAAATATGTTGAACCTACTCAATAGTAATGAAAGCAAAAGAAAGGAAAAGAGCATAGAGAGTAGCTAAACGATGCTTTCCATGTATCCAATGGTTGTCACGGTCTCTGTAAAAAAAATCAAAATCAATAGGACCAAAATTTTTGATTTTTTACAGTAATTCAACAAAATTGAAGAATTAGAAAAACCAGCCAACCAATGAATATTCGAAAAATAAACGAAAAGTGGAGTCCCAATTAATGGGGTTGGGAGTCACAAAAGGAATTATGGGAAATAAAACAAAAAAAAAAGATCATTAAAAAAATCGACAATGAATTACGGGCAACGATTTTTTATTTTCCTTTTCTATGTACCTACTACTGCTTTCCTGAATTGAATACAAAATTTTGGCCAAATGGAAACCCTAATCTTCAAGATCAGAAATGCACAAAAGTGACTGGATCCTTAAATAAATAACAATAATAAATGGAAATAATCAACCTTACCTCCTCCTGGAATTGAATTATTTCACCTGACGAAAATTAATACACGATTCAACTAAACCTTTGTCTCTTTCTCAAAACACGGAAGAAGGAGAATAATGTGACTGATATCGGAAAATTGAGCCAAAAAGATACAGAAAAACATCGATGGACGAATCTAGTGAAAAAAAAATATTTACATGAATCCCAATTATTATTAATACCGCCTTAATCTGCCCTTGCGGCTTCCCAAGAGATGGTTCCAGTTTCCCGGCTCTGATTTTAGACTCCGTTTCATTTCTATTTTGTTTTTATTTTTTTGGGAGTGGGATATAAGGTCAAGAGGAACAAACATAATGTTATATTTCCAAGAAACAATTACCCAGTTCCAATGTTACAAGTAAAAACATATTCGAAAAACAAAGTGATTTATTTCTCAAGAGTTATAAATGCCCAATGAGAAAATCAAAATGGATATATTTCAAACCAACTAACATATCATCTCTATCTTAACAAGTGTATTGCCAGAGAGTTTTTTATTCATCTAAACAATTGAAGAACCTAAATGCATAGTGCCGAATATTCTTTTCTTTAGTACAAACTCCAAATGAAAAGTTGACAATAGAAGATACGAAATAGTCAGTGGTGTCAAATTGAAGAATAAAAACTACTGGAATTATATATTTTTGCAACAAATTTTGAATGGGAAGCAAATCATACTATTAAACATCAAAATTCAAGATATATCATCATAAAAAATTAGCTTACCACTCGAGCCTTTTTTGATTTATCATCATTGCCATCTTCTTCATCTCCTGAATTATTCTCTTATTCCACATAATTCTGCTCATCTTCTACAAGAACAAAAAAAAAAAACACAAGATCATAAAGGTCGAGAAAGAGTTCCCTTTGGATGAAGAAAATAACTTAGCATCAACTACTAAAGTAATACGAAAACATAAAGAAAACACTTTGCCAATCTCCCAGATTTCTCCTCTTTCATTTATTCATATTTAGTACATACAACAACCTAACAAAGCCCCTATTTGAGCTCCATTTTTAAAAAACCCATTCCCCCAAACACATTTTCAACCACATTCTTCCAATAAAATACTTTTACACGTAAACCTAGAACTTTTCCTTCCCTTTTAATCACACGTTCTCTAAAGAATCACCATCACAAAATCTATTCTTCCAAAAAATAGGACTCAAACCCATAGTCTAAGTAGAATATCAACTTATTGTAAATTTATAAGCTAGCTTACAGACATTGTTGCAGCAAAAAATGAGAGAGAATAAATAAATAAAGATCTAATCCCCTCTTTGTGCACTCTTAAGGATGGAAAACAGAAATTAAAGCTAAGACATTTCCTTGCACGAGAGTTCTAAATTCAACTTTATTTTTAACAATTACATATAAAAGCACCAACTGTGAATATCATGCACAAAAATATAACAGAAGATGCAAGAAATGAGAATATGCACAGGAAAAAACACACATAGAAGCAGAAAGAGAGAGTGAGAATTAATACTTGAGAATTTCTTTTTGAATAAAGCCTTCATTTTTCGCTTCCTTTTCAATACGGACTGAAGATTCTTCTTTGCGAACTTCCTTGCTTTCTTCCCTAATTTCCCCATTCCTTTTCTTTTTTCTCTTATGGATTATGCAATCTAATAAGAACCAAAAAATCAACTCAATTTCATTAAAAAAATAAAATACAATATCAAAAGAAGGATTTATATGAGCATTTACCAATTAATAATTACATAGAAGTTGTTTCTTTCTCTGCGACTGTTTTGAATTTTTCTTTTATTTGTTGTTAATTAACTAATGGGACTGCTTGGTTAGGTTTTTGAGCCAACCTGAAACATGAATGATCAATTCCGGTTAATTAATTATCGAACCAAATCAACCAGAAATTAAGAATAAAACCATACCAAATCAAATTGAATAATCTTCAGTCACAATCTACAATCAGTTCAGTTTGGGTTATTCATTTTGGAGCTCCAGAATTTGTTGTCCATAATTTCGGAATGGTGATTTGGAAGCACTAAATGGACATTAATTCATCATAAAAAAAGAATTTTAAGAGCAAAATGTATATAAATCAGATTATTTTCATTGAGGCAAAAAATTTTTGCTTCAGCAATTCACCTGTTTCCCTGTGTAGGTTGAGCGGTGATTGGGTTTGTGATGTTCCACATGGGACAGCAGCGGCTGCTCACAGGCGACACGATGCTGTAGTAACTGCTATGCTTTGCTCCGCTCCTGTCAGCGGACCATTTGATTCAGGTTCCTCCTTTGCAAAAGACAAAGCTAAGAAACCACGAAATTATGACAAAATGGAAACGTGGGAATTGACAAACAGAAAGGTTAAAAATAGTATTTAGTACCGTTTTCAACAAATTCGCCATAAAAGCAATTAATCGGATCATTCCTATACATCAATATATGAAGAAAACTTCATATTAAATCAATTAGACCCTGTTCATGAAAGCAAAAGCAACAATACATTATGGAATTTCGTTATTTTCCTAATTTAATGAAAGACCAAAATCTCAATCTCTCTAATGAAAAATCTCATACGAAAATCTATGCTTAAGAATCGCAATAACTATTTTCAGTACCAAAAAAGCAAGGCAAAAACCTTGGGTCGAGATTTTAACTGCAAGAACGTGCTCTTCTGAACTTGAAATCAAAAATCGTATTCAGGAGAGAAGAATCTAGAGAAACCGTTTGAGAGAGAATGAAGGAAAGAAGCATTAAACGCCACCGACGTCGCCAGCACCAAATCTTCACTCAGCTTCAGTCCCAACATTTTCTCCATGGATCTCGCCAACTCCAGCCTCCACTGCACCATAGCTTATACATATATGAATAGAGAGTAAAGGTAGAGTGAACTGGGAAGAAAATTGAGCAAAAAATTACAATTTAATAAAAAAAAATGAAAGAGAAATGGCGTAGAGAGAGTGAGCAACAGCAAACATGAAATATTCATTTGACTTCGAGCCAAGGTTCGAGGAAGAAGAAACCCATCGAAAATCAGATCTCAACATGTGAAAGAACTCTTGGAAAATGGAGAGAAAAGTCAGGAAAAGAGGCATGGGAAAGGTTGCGTGTGCGGTGGAAAATGGACGGTACAATCATAAAACGAAACGACGTCGTTTTGTATGTAGGAAAGGAGTCCAAAACGTCGTTGTTTTAAGAGGACGAAATTGGGAACAGTAATTTTAAAAGTGGCTCTTTTATTTGTTAAGGATAAAGTAAAAAACTTGCTTTCTATTGTAAAACTATGAGATAATTATTGATTTCTATTGGTCATATTATAATATTTAGTTAAGTCATATCTACTTTTGAAGAGTCTATTTTACTTTTATTGTAACTATTATTTTGAACCATATAAATATCTACTCCATATTACTCTTTTAACTTTATTACACGTATCATGATGAAAAATCTCACACAAAATAGAGAGAACATCCGAGATCTACATTACAGAAAAATTCGTAAGATTTTAACTGTCTGCTCGCTGTGACCAAAATGTTGATATCTCGACGCTATATGGTCCAATCGTTATGAGATTTGTATAAGATGTTCACAACTCATTGTTCTTCAAATCCACGATTATGATTAAAATCCTACGGTCCATTCATGAGAAATCTTTACATGAATAGTAGCCAAATTCTTGCAAAAGAAATCTTCAATCGGTGGTCCTAATATCAACATATATATTTTGGAACGCCACGTAAAGAACCCATCAATTCATATCCACAAGTTAATTTATTATTTTGAATTGATTGTTTAGTATAAGAATTGCATATTGTCTCAATTACACAAATTGCATGATTACATTAAATAATTATTCTAGTACAAACATCCACCTATCAATTTCAATTGATAACCTATCACGTTTTCTTTAATTGATTGTCATGTATATATTATTCTCATTACAATGTGCATATTTAAATTTTATATTCGATTTGCATGTTATAATTAATCACAACGCAAAATATATCGGTGGTACATATTTAATTGATATGTTTAATTTTTGTTGCTCCCAAAGAAGCAAAACGTTGAACTATTATGAAACAATATTATCTTTTTCTAAAAAGTATGATAATATAATTTCAATATTCCAAAAAAATAGCGATCTATTGATTCAGAAAAGGCATACTTTTGCATAGAATTAATATACTACAAGGATAATAAGATATTGTTATGGAACAAAACACAATTTATATATTCAAATACTCTAGAAGAATATAGTAAAATTATTTGAATCAATTTATACAAATCAATATTCTAAAATTTTAAAAGAATATTGTGTTGCCTTAGAAGAAGCAAAACTCTATATTTATTAATATTCTTGAATAATACTCTGCTGTTATTTTTGAAGAATCACAAATTTATACCCTTTAACATTAATATTGTATTGATTATGAAGAATTAAAATTTTAATTAAAGTGCTCATAAGAATCAAAAGTTTATTTATATCAATATTCTAGAAGAATATTATTTTGATATTTCAGAGAGCAATTAATGCGTTATGTGGGAGAATAAATTCGTATTATTTATATTAATTTAATTTCTACTAAATTAAAGAGAAATATACTAAATTTCTAAAATGTGAGTCATGTTTAATACAATTACTGAAGTTCAATTAGTTATTATTTGATATGATCAATTGGACTATTATTTAGATCAATAATGATACGAAATTGAGAATTCAATTAGACATTCAACAAATAACCAGTAGATTCTTCAATCCAATAAAATTCTATATAATACTTGTTCTCTGTATTATAAATTGGCCTATCACCACTAGCTAAAGTTGGAACTAAATTTTTATAATCTTGAAAACTAATTAGGGTGATATATGGACCATCATCAACTTTTATGTTGACCATCTAGTTATTACTTGTATCTAACAAATATGATACATATAATAGATGATTACCTGATGTTTATAACTTGAATTTTGCTCAAATTTTAAATTGTGAGCATAATTTCAAATTATTACAATCAAGAGGTGAGTCTCTGCAATGCTGGTAAGCTAAATCTCAACATTTTAATAAGTGTTAATTGGAATGATGATAAATGATTTAATGCTATTATTTGTTAAATGCCTTCAATTTATTTCTAAAACATCATTATTAAGAACAAAGTGCTTCACACATTTGTCTAGGGAATGCTATTAGCATGATGCTAATTTCAAAGTTTTCCCATTATATTTGACTTATGGTCAAAGCCTAAATTTTTCATTTGATTATTTTAATAATGCAATATATGTACAAATGATCCACCGCAATACACTGAGATAGAAAGTAAAGAATGCTGAGAATAAATGTATATTTTGAACCCTTGTAGAATACATCAAACCCTAACGAGTGGTGTTTTATAATGCAGTTTGTTGATTATCATTTAAACAATTTTCTCAGCATTATGGAAGGAATTAATAAGCAGAAAATTATATACATAATACATTATTATAATATCTAGATCCTCACAAAAGATCATTTGAACAAGAAGTTCGAAAGATAATTTATTTAAATGCATTTGCTGATAGAAAAAGATTAACAATATCTCATAAACTAGCTTTAAATGCTCCAACTCGAGATAATGTCTTTGGAAGGACATCTCGTTCACATTATATTAGTTATGCTTACATGTTCTCTAAGAGTATATATCTTCTAAATGGGACCATGATCTTTATTTGCTCAATTTTTTTTTTAGAAATTTTTGTTTTAAAATCAAATGTAATCACACTTTAGACATGTCATTTGATAATGTTTTGTCCCTTTAGGTTATTATGGTATGGTTTTTATCGAAGTAACTTTTGTAGCGTATTCAAAGAATAACGCACTTTTTTTCTTTCATTAGGATTTTTACTTTAAGATTTTTTCTAATAAAGTTTTAGCAAGATATATTCTTTGTGTAATGAATATTCATAACTTATGTTGACGTCCAAAATTGAGTGGACAAAATTAGAGCCAACTTAAGATAAAAATGGACATTTCAATCAAAATGAGTGGAATAAATTCATGTTAATATTCCCAGTATTACAATGAATATTCTCGGTGTTTTCTCTAGGATCTCTCCTCTTTTTCAACTTGCATTCTGAACCTTTTTATAGGAGGAATATTCTGACGATTAGTACTCCTGTCTTGTCAGCATAGACAACCGAACTGAGCTGAGTCATGTGCTGGCGCAACAGGTTTGGAGCCTGAACTCAACTCTGTTATATTGGCCGTCAGATGATGGGACAGGTGAGCCTCAATAATAAATGCAAAGTCTTAGCTAGGCAAGCTAAGACATCTGATTGGAGGACTAGATGGGCGCTGACATAGGACCTTTACACGTGTGCCTCTCTGACTGGTAACTTAAAGATCTTGTCAGTGATCCATAATCATTAATCACTATTGTGCCTTGAAGGACTACAACAGCTTGTCGAGTAAGTTACTTAGAGCCGAGCTGACCTTGTATATCCGAACTCGCGTTATTTTGCCCTCGCTGGAATATGATAGTCCAAGCTGGACAACCTCTCAGGTCGGTGTCAACAACTTACAAGATATTTATCATCAAAATAATACTTTTATATGAATGAGACTCCTGAAGAAAATAACAAGAGTTGTTTTTGAATCATCATATTACTACAATCATTAAAAGTTAATAATTATGTCTATGAAGATGGTATTGCTTGAAAGTTATAATAAGACAACACGAACATATTTAACCGAGTTCTGATAATGAAGACATTGACGTAAAAATGGATAACTTGGAAATAAGGATTTTCATTCATTGAAATCAGGGAACTATTTGGTCTTATCAGAATACTTAGATAAATCTTATCTACTTTGAAAGAGTCTATTATACTCTAATCGTAACTCTCATTTTACCTTATAATTATGATGTCTTGATTCTCAATAAAATGTACACTTGAGTTTTGACTATTAATTTCTTCTCCTATATTTCTCTATTATTCCTTTAGTTTTAAAACACTTTTTACGAAGTGTGTGAAAATAAGTTTAAATTTCGCAAATGTTGCGAGTAATTAACGGAATCAAATTTCTTTCATTCCCTGAAAATGTAAGCACAAGAGCAGCTAATCAAGAGGGGGGTGAATTGGTTTTCAAAACTTATTCTAAAATAAATTCAAGTCTTTAAACAATATACTAGCAATTATAGCAATTCAACAAATATGCATGAATATAAGGATAATTAAGCACGATTAATTCAAACAATATAAGGATGGTAAGTAAAAGGGAAGAGAATGCAAAATATGTATTTATGGAGGCTCGATCCCAAATACAATCTATGTCCCCCGTTAACAAGCTCTCCATCATGAGCAAGGCCAATTTCACTATGTTGATTGACATGAAGTGGAATCCAACCATTTACCAAGCTTTCGATGACTTACAAGTAAGGAGCAACGACCATTTTACAATGTTGAGCTTTACTGGACCTCAACACAACCCACAATTCAAATAAATTTATAAATGAAATCTTCTCTTCTTAATTAATGATATAGTCAAAGTTGGGTGTAAGAAGAGAAGGAGGTTAATACTTTAATATATAGCAATGAATGAAACTCAAGTGTTAGGTATGAAAAACTTTGATGCATAGAATGATTTTCAAGAGTTAATTTGATCAAAGACTTTTCAATACCAAAATGATTTGATAATAAATTATGTGAGAGATCAATGTAAATTTTGGCTCAAAAGAAACTCAATTGAATGCTCTAAGTCGTTATAATAAATGACAAGAGATTTGGTATTTATAGAGATTAAAAATGCCAAATTTTCCGTCAAATCGGATGACCTGTCCGGTTCAGGATGACCAATATGATTATTTGTACAGGAAAAATCAGAAGTCAAAACGGTCAAAAATTTGACCGTTGGAGACGTCCGGTTGATCATTGACAATTCTCAGACTTTTTGCGTTTTAGCTCCGTTTGACCCAATTTGAAGGTTTTAAAAGGTATGGACTTTTGGAGTATATTATTAACTAACTTTTCAAAATAAAAACATATTTTTCAAGTCAAATTATCTTTTTAAAAGTCATTTTTGTATTTAATCGAAACGTTGCATTCGAATGACTTTTAATGCAAAAAATATTTTTAATGCATAGGAAGATTTTGAGATTAAGTATTCATTACCAAATACCAAAGAATTGGTACCTTTACATTTTATCTAAAAAATCAAGTCTACGATCTTGCTCCGAAGTTTGGCTCTTAATTTCTTGACTTCTTAATTAAGTTTGGCTTCGATCTTGACTTCTTTCAAGAGTTCGATTTGTGATGATAGCTTTTGGTCTTTTGACAACCATCGATCAATTTTCCTTTAATTACAGTATAAAAAAGAATTGAGGACTTGGAAAGAAGAATTAATTTAATGTAGTATTGGAATGTATTGGGCCTCGAGTTGGATTTTTAAAATTGAACTAAACAGAGGCTGCAATATATAAAAAATATATACCTAGAAAAAGGAGGAAGAGCCGGAGATTCACGGAGAAGAAAAAAAAGGGCAGCCAATTGAAAGAAAAAAGAAGAAAGCGGCGGGGGCTTGAGAAAAACAAAGGCTGGAATTTGGAAAAAAAGTAACTTGTGTTTTATATATTCACACACATAAACAGCATAGGAAATGTAGGTACTAATCACTAAATACAATAGGTTAATTCGATCATTGGCACGTATGGAAAATGGATGAATAAATTGAAATTAAATGTATGATAAATAACCTAAGTGAAATCAGAAATCTTAACTATCCAATCACATAATTGTATCTTCAGTTTTAATTTGAGTTTGTTATTTTATTAATTAGAATTTCGTTTAGAAAACAAAACTTGATTTGATCATTAGTTACTATTTTAATTTAAATTGAAGTTAGATTATTCGTGGTGCTAAATCACGATATTTTATTGTCTTTTAAATTAAATTCTACCTAATTTTTGTTAAATATTTTGTAGGTAAAACTGTATGTTTAATGAAGAATTGAAGAATAGAATGTAAAATAGCGGGAAAATGACAAAATTCAAAGTGCGAGGATTAAATTAGCATGGGCTACACAAAGAAATTTATTTTAAGGATCAACTTGCAGTACACAAAAGAATTGAGGACTTGGAAACAAGAATTAATTTAATGTGGTATTGGAATTTATTTGGCCTCGACTTGGGTTTTTAAAATTGGATTAAACAGGGGCTGCAATATATAAATAATATATACCTATATATTAGTTACTATTTTAATTTAAATTGAAGTTAGATTAGTTTAAAAATTTATAGTAGATGGTAATCTCTGTGGGACGATATTCGGACTTATTACATCCATTTTATTACTTACCACGATCCGTACATTTGCGGAATTTCATGAACATGCCCAAAAGTATTTTGGTAAATTATTTTCATTAAGCATAGTTTTAGTCATCTCTTGTAATGTTCGATTCTTCCTTTCTACTACACCATTTTGTTGAAAAGTTCTAGGAGTCGAGAAATTAGGTTCATTAGGTTCATATCCATTTTCGTTGCAAAAATTATCAAAAGCAATATTGTCAAATTCTCCACCATGGTCACTTCTTATGGTTGTAATGGTATAACCCTTTTCGTTTTGGACTTTCTTACAAAAATGCTTAAATGCTTTTAAAGCTTCTTCTTTTAGACTCGAAAATACGACCCAAGTAAATTTAGAAAAATCTTCAACAATTATAACAGCATAATGTTTATCGTCCAAGCTAGCGATTCTAAATGGTCCAAAAAGATTCATGTGGAGAAGTTGTAATGATTTTGTAGTTGAAGAGTATATTTTAGGTTTAAAAGAACTTTTTACTTGTTTTCCAAATTGACAAGCCTCACATACTCTATCTTTCTCGAATTTTAAGTTGGCCAATCCTTTGACAAAATAATTTTTAGAAATGTTTATGATATAAATATTTTTACTACGGCTTCCTATAAATATCACCTCTTTTGATGAAGTATTCTAAATAAGGCATTTAGAAGAATCGCATTTAATATTGTAACATTTATCACATAATTGACTAATGCTAAAAATTATCTACTAATAACACCTTTTGAATTTTAGGAGAGGAATGATTACCAATATCTCCGATTCCGAAAATTTTTCCTTTCGCATTGTTTCCAAATGTCACATGACCTCCATTGTTTTCTTTGAAGTTTGATAGTGGTGTTCTATCTCCAGTCATGTGTTTTGTGCATCCACTATCCAAGAACCACTTACTCTTCATCTTCCTTTACAACTATGAAATATAGCCTCTGTTTGGTATCCATTCTTTTTTTCATTTTCATTCTTCTACTAATTTTCAACCACACATTCATCAATAAAATAATATTTTCCATCACATCAATAACCTTTCCTTCATTTTCAACCACAAAAAAGGTATGATTTGACACAAAGAATACATTTTTTTCTAAAATAATGGTTACCAAACGGTGCCATAATTTAATTCTTGATATTTGGTACCCATACAAGTTTGGGTCCTTAGTAGTTAGTTTTAGTGGATTCTCGAATCCACTTGTTCTTTCTTTCAAAGTATAGTTTCTTCTTGGTTAGACAATTATAAGCAATGTGTCCTTCCTTGTTGCAAAAGCTACATGTAACCTTTGAAGAGAAAGTATTTGAAACTTCAACAAATATATTTTCTAAAGATTTTTGTTTCAAAAATGGTTTGTACCCTAGTCCTCCCTTATCATAAACACATTTTTTATTACCGATCATTAAGTCAAAATTCTTTTTTCCTTGAGTAAATGTATAAATAATTTTTGTCAAATCCTCGATTTTTTTTTCTTTTAGAGAAGCATTTTCTTTGATCAATGAATCACAATTAACACTTTCCTTTTGATTTTCCAAAATTTTCTTTATTTCATTTTTCAAAAAAGTATTTTCCTTTTTAAGAGTAGAGTGACTTAAGGCAAGCTTTTCAAATTCTTCAAACATTTCATCATAGAAAGTAGATAATTCTTCATATGAATATTTTTCGGTAGATGTTACCTCATCATTAATTGCGATGAAGCACATGCTGGCTATTTCTTCTTGGCCATTGTTTACACCATCATCATTTCTTTCATCCCACGTAGCTTGAAATGCCTTCTTCCTGATGTTCTTCTTTTTATTTGGGCACTCGGTTCTTCTTTTTGTTTGGGCATTCGGTTCTCTTGTGACCGAATTTGTCACAATCATAGCAAATGATTTTCTTGCCTCTTTCTTCACTATTTTCTTCCTTCTTTTGAAATCTTCGATTGTTCTGAAAGCCTCTCCATTTTTTGACAAGGACCAAGTCATCAAGTTCTTCATTGCTCATGTTACTACTTGTTGTTCCTTCATCGAGTGTCGATTTTAGAGTAATCTAGCGATTGGGAGCATCCTTTGATTCTTCTTTGCTCTTCCTTGTCTTTTCCTTGATTTCGGCATTGTTAACTTCGTAGGTCATCAAGGTTCTATAGAGTTCTTCCAAAGGATATGTATTCACATCTTGGTGTTCTCTATCAACATCATTAAAGGGCTCCATTTCTCCTAGAGTGACCTAAGCATTTTGCTTACAAGTCCACCGTTAGTAAATTTGTAATCGAATCCTTTTAGACCATTTACAATGTCGGTAAAATGAGTAATCATATCAACAATAGATTCATCTTGTTTCATAAGGAAATTTTCAAATTCTTTAACTAACATATTAATTTTTGTTTCTTTAACTTTACTAGTGCCAACATGAGTAACTTCAAATGCATGACAAATATCATATGTGGAATCACAAGTACTAATGAGGTTAAATATATTTTTATCTACTGCACAATAGAGTAAATTTTTAGCTTTTGCATTTAAGGATAATTTTCTTTTGTCTTCTTCATCGTACTCTTTTCTAGGTTTGAGGATAGTTTGATCGAGTTGACCGTCTATCTTAATGGTTTTGGTGGGTTTATATACTCGACAACTTTCCAAATCTTATAATCAATTGATTGAACATAAATCATCATTCTAACTTTCCAATAATTATAGTGTGTGTCATCAAAGAAGGGAGGTCGATTTGTGGAATGTCCCTCTTGATTTTGAAACACTGGGTTAACCATTACTCAAGATTGTGAAATCTTTGAAAATGAGTACATCGCTCTGATACCAATTGTAAGCCCAAGAGGGTGGTGAATTGGTTTTCAAAACTTTTTCTAAAATAAATTCAAGTCTTAAAACAATATACTAGCAATTATAGCAATTCAACAAATATGCACGAATACAAGGATAATTAAGCACGATTAATTTGAACAATATAAGGATGGTAAGTAAAAGGGAGGAGAATGCAAACGATGCATTTATGGAGGTTCGATCACAAATACGATCTACGTTCCCCGTTACCAAACTCTCCGTCACGAACAAGACTAACCATTGATCATTTTTTCTTTATACGTGTTGAAAGACTATATTCACTTGAATTCAACTTGTTAGTAAATAAGACCAACTTGTTTGTTATAATCAAAATTCTGAGATTTCAAATTAACCATAGGTCAACAGAAAATTCTTTTTGTAATTATAAGGATTCAAATTAGTGCCCGTTTGGCCACCATTTTATTTCACATTATAATAAGAAAGAATATTAAATTCTTGAATAATGCGTGGTTAAAAAAGAAAGAATTTTTTTTGAGTTTACGTATAAAGGTTCGTGTGGAAAGATAGGAGATAAAGTATGTCAAAATAATAATTTTTGAGATAATAGAAATATTTTATTTGATAAAAAAAATTTGAGTACAAAAAGATAAGATTACAAGAATTTCTTGAACTTTCTTAAGATGCAGAAAAATAAACTCTATTTTTTGCTCTGTCAAAAATCTCAGAATGAATTGCAATAAATAGCTGAGATTTCGGACTTAAAATTACATTGAATTGAAAAATAAGAATCATGAATAGTAGTCTTTGAAAAAGATGTCTTCCACTTTGTCTTTCTTTTGAAAACTTTGAAGTCTTTATCTGCCACTTTGTCCTTTTGAATGAATTGAAGTCTTCTTTTTGTCACTTTCTACCATCCTTCCCGGATTTTGAAAAGAATCTTTATTAAAGATACTTTAATAAAGATGATTATACTTTAATAAAGATGATTGTCCTTTGAATATCGGCAAGGGAGGTAGAAATAATTTATTTGCTGGTAGGCACAATTTGAACATGAAATCTTTAGCCTTTTGAGAACGGAATCTTTGCAACTCATCTAAATAACAGTAGCCATGTAGTCATTTAGTATTTTTCATGATTTCTTGATCAATGAGTTCATCAATATCAAACTCATAACAGTCATCTTCATTGTCATAGGCAAGATCTGATTCTTCGTTTGAGTCATCCGATTTTTCTGATTTTGATTTTTTTGAGGTAGCTTATCCTAAATTGGCAATTTTCTTAGAAATAACTGAAAGTTTTTCTGGAGTTTTAGACTGGCTTAGCATTGGTAACAATCTTGATTTTTTTCAGTGAGGAAAGCAACAGTTTTTTCTTGTTCCTTTTTATAAGGAAGGCCGATATTTCTTTGTTCTTGAATCCATGAATTGACTGCTTTTGGACAACAATTTGTTTTATGAAATTTTGTCCACCATTTGATTTTGAATCTTTTGGCAATCTCTTTGACATTGAATTCACCAGGATTTTGAATTATTTGATAAAAGATCCATGAGACTTTGAGATTATGAGCAAATTGAAACAAAAAATTTTCTTGAGGCTTCCAAAAAAGTTTTTGCCTCTTTTTTGAAATGTTTGAATCCGTGAAGAGTAAGACTAAGTAAAATATTCTCTTCAAATCCAAAATATTCAAACCATGTTTGAAACCATTTTGAAAAATTATTTGAACAAGCCTGGTTAAAAAGAATGAACCAGGAATGCATTACTAGCCTAAAGAAAAAGACATCATACTATGCATCAATGTAATCAACATAATTGAAACGAGATTCAAATGAAATATCTTTAGATAAATTCATTTTATTCTCATTCCATGGGTTGATCCCCAGTCTTCGTACGACCATATCCTTTGAATAGAAATTTTTGAAAAATCAATATGATCTTTTCTTTGAGAATTTGGAGTGTTAGTAATAATTACTGATCCAGATTTAACAAGAATCGTTTCATAATACTCACGAGGTTTTTTGATATTTTTGTGTAGGAAATGGAAATTTTGAGGAAAGATATCTTCAAGACATTCATCAAGGCATGAATATCTATGAATCCAAGAAATTTCCATTTCACAAATTGATTTCTGGCAACTTTCCAGTTCCAGTTTGAACAGCTTTTTTGAAATTTGAAAGGATTTGGGTTTTTTGAGTAGGATGATTTGGAATTTTTGAACTCAAGAGTGGTTTTTTGTGAATTTTGAGAATTTGAATAAGAGGATCCATGTGATCCAGAAATGTAATCATCAATTGAAAGTAATGGGATTTGAGGATTTGAACTTTTCTGTTTGTTCTTTTTCTTCTCAAAAGAATTCATTTTTCACTCGCTTCTTTGTGTATGAATTCTGTCGTAAGGAAATCTGCAAAAAAGTTTGAAGAACCTTGAATATATAGAATTTGAAAATCAAAGCAAGAAAGGATTACTTGCCATCTTGCAAAAATATGTTTTGAAACAAGATTTTTTACGTCCTTTTGCAAAACGTCTTTTGAGGCTTTACAATCAGTTTTGAGAATAAATTTTTTATTGATAAGATCATCTTGAAATTTTGAGATTACAAGGACGATTGCGAGAATCTCCTTTTTGATACTGGAGTAATTTTTTTGAGAACCATTCCAAACACCGGAGTGAAATTTGACTAGTTGATCTTGGTTTGACTTGGGAGGAATCTGCTTAAGGACACTACCAAACCTAAGGTCTGACGCATCTGTCTCCACAACAATAGAGGCAATGGGGTCAAGAATTGAAAGGCATGGGATGCTTTTAATTGCTTTTTTGATATTTTGGACTGCTAAGGTACACTCGTGACTCCAAGGATCAGGTTTCTTTTGCAGTCTTTTAAAAAGATGGACACAAATGATTCTAATATCTTTGACAAAATCTCCCACATAATTGACACAATCGAGAAATCTTTGAAGACTATTTTTGTCAAGAATTTCATTAGGAAATTTGTCAGTAAAATCAAGACTTCTTTGAATTGGTGTAATCTTTTCCTTAAAATGACATTTATTTGAATAATGACCTGATTTGTTACATTTCCAACATATAACATTGGAAGTCCTTTTCTTTGAAAAATTTCTTTTAGAAAAGCTTTTTGGAGGAGAATTTTGAAAATTCTTTTTCTTGTAAAAATAATTTCGAGAAGATTTTCTCTTAAAATGAGAAGGAAATTTTTTTCTTTTTGATCTTGAAGGAGGAAATTTTTTTTCGAATCCATATTATTCACAGAATGATCCTAGTATTGATTTCAATTTGGCTTTAAGTTTGAGATCATTACATAGAGCTAATCCTTCCCGATTAACAGCACAAATTAATTCTCCATAAGTAATAGTATTGTAAGGAATAGTGTTATTGTATTCTTTTTTGAGAGAATTTCGCTCTCTTTCTACAAAGAGTTTTGGAAGTTCAGAAAGAAATCATTCTTTCCAATAGGCTTGTTCACAATCATTTCTAAGAAAGACACGAGTAATAAATATGTTTTTGTACCATCGAAAATCTTGTAAAGTAGGACAAATGAGATTCATGAGAAGTTGAGAATGTTTATCTTGAACATTGGTAGGAACTCCAATAAAATGTTTGATAATACAATAAACCAATGTTTGAAAACTAATATTTGTTCCATCGAGTAGCTTCAATAACCGTATCTCGATCACCTTGAAAAAGGTAATTAAACCACTAATTTTTGAGTTGACCAGAAAATCCAAGAATGATATTATTTGTAGCTTCTTGATTGGAGATTTCTCCAGCAATATATGCATTAAGGCATATACCCATTTTTTCAAGAACTTAAATAATTTGATATTCAGATAATCCATCGATATTCCACTCGACGATAGATTCAGCATTGTATTTTTGTTGGATTCTACTATTTTCTTCAAAAAGTAGATCCGGAGGGATTTGACGAGGATAGTAAGCAGGAATTTTTGAAAATTGGGATTTTTCCGTGAATCTTATTTATTTGAAAATCGGATTCTTCAATAAATTGAGATTCAATTTCATCAATAGTATTAATATTTTTTGAAGAAGATGAGACAAATAATTTTGACAATTGAGAAGCAAGTTCTTTAAGAACACTTTCTTTTGAATTTAATTTGGAAGTGGCTTCTTGAAAATGACAAAATGAAAGAGTTTGAAAATCAACCTTCTTTTTATCAGAATTTGAATTAACTTTCTTTTCCTTATCAGAATCAGATTTCGATTTGAAATACTCATTTTTATAATTGTTCTCAATTCTATTTAATTGAGTACAAAGGGAATTTAGAGTAATATTTGAATAATTATTTTGCAAAACAATCCTTTTGATATCCTTCGCATTAATGGGGGTATCATCATGTCTTTCAATTCTTTTGAATGGAGATGTAACAATTTCAGTACTCCCATGTGAAAAGTCAATTGCCTATAAAGGGGGAAAAGTAGACCGAAGTGTTTCACTTGAAGCTGTTTTCCAAAAAAAAAATTTATAGAAACAGTATTATGAATACTTTTTGTTTTCTTTGGAAATTTTTTGAAAACTTTAAAATATGTCCATTCATAAAAACTAATATCTTCTGGAGAATTATCAAATTCTTCCCAATAAGATTCAATTTGTTCTTTTGAAAAAGATTTTTTGATAATATGTCTAAATTTTTTGACTTCAAGAGTTTGGTCAATTTTAAACTCATTTCTTCTGTTAATTTTAGAAGAAATAACATTGCATTGATGATCAAGTTTTTCAGAGTGAGGAGGAGGAGGAGGAGGAGGAATCATATCTGATAGAGTAGAAGAAGTGGGAGGTTCAACTTCTTCTTCTTCTTTATCAGATTCTTCATTTTGATTAAGTGGTTTTGGGATTTTTGGTTGAAAATTAACACTTTTTATTGAGGAAGTAGAAAATCTAGCTGTTTGAAATGAGATCATCTTAGATCTGTCTTCAGATCTAGACGAATTAAATCTTTGAAAAGTACTTGATTAAGATGATGGTTTATCAAAAACAACTCTGACATTACCATCAAGAAATGAGTAATTTGTTCGGGATTTCTTCTAACAGGAGTTGGAATTGGATTTTGACCATTTTCAAAATCCCACGCGAGACCTCTTTCTTGAAGATTCTATGAAATTCTTTTTGGAATCATAACATTTGAATGAAGTGGATTGACTTCCACAAGAAGACTTTCATCTCTTGGAGAAGATCTAAGAGCACAAATATTGAGTTGAGTGTTCAAAAGTTTATAATATACTCTGTATATTAAAGCAAAGGGTTTTGAACGATCATCAATATCGAAATTTTGTTTGAATTCGTAAATTTAGAGCGTCAAGAATAGCTCCATCTTGAAGGCTAATTGGAAAACTTGGATAGCAATTGGAAAATACTGGACCACTCTCGAAATTAGACTCAAGCATGGACAGTAAAGAATGTTCAAATCTTAAGAGTCTTTTGTCTCTTAACGTTATCAGAACAGGAATGTCTAGACCAAGTCTAAAGAAAGGTTTAACAGCAATTTGAACCAATCCAATATGGATATATTGAAATTTCTTCCTATGAGCAAGGATAGAATCTTTTGAAAGTAAATTAATGGAAACAATTTGATTTTTGATATGAATAGTTTGTTCAAGAGTTTTGAAAACATAACTTTGAATAAAATCAAAATTTTCTATTTCATAGATAAAACTTTTATCTACCTTTGGAATAGTCCAATTTTGAAAAGTTTGTTCAATTTTTGCAATTTGAAGCTCTTTTGAATTATTTTCATTTGAAATATTGCTTGATACAGATGCATATGCATGATTTTGATCACCAATCTCATTTTCATTTTCTTGAAAATAATTTGACATACTACTAGAACCTTCTTTTGAACTACCACCTGTACTAAATCAATTTAATAAAAAAGACATATTTATATGATGCAAAGAAAAACAATAATCTTATCACTGTAGACACAGTGCTACAGGCTACACCAATGCTTGACCAATGCCTACAAACGGGACCGTCCTAATCGCCTACCCGGGCACAAACGGGCTGACCAACGTCTATTCAGCAGACATCCATGGCTACACACAAGTTTAACCTTTGACACAGTAACAACAGTGGTTTGACCCAATTTTCTCACAACATACACTTATGGTTCTGATACCAAAAAGGCCTAGGGCAAGGGTTAAGGTGTTATGACCGAATTCACGTCAAAATTAATAATTATTTTTAATTATATATTTTATGACAACTCACAACATTATTATTTATCCAAACGCCTATTTTGAATTTGACATATCTTTTACTCTCTTTAACGGAAGAAAACTGAAGGGAAGAAGGAATAGAGGTTGTTGCCCCCTCTCCAATTTCCCTCTTCCACGCTCTCTCAAATTCTTTTCATAATTGCTTTTTCAATCGGTATTTCTATTCTTCTTTTAACTGTTTTCTGGATCTCTATTCCTTTTACGTGTTTTACGCAAGATAATTCTGGGAATTGAAGATTTGTGGAGCGATGTCGTACGCTTATTTATTCAAGTACATTATCATCGGAGACACAGGTATATATTTTTGTCTTTTATCCTTATATTCGGTTAATGATTACTGATTTATCGATTTTAGATTATTTTATTTTTGTAATGATATTGATTGAATATTCTTGGCTTTTGTTGGTCGGACTCGGATCTAAAATTTAGAACCTGGCCTGCAATGGCTTCTATTGGTTATGGAGTTGGACGGTTATAGATCCTATGTGGCCAAAGAGTATGTTCGAAATATGCGTATGTGTCGTGTAATTCAGATCATATTCTTCTGGCAATCTTATGAACAATTATCATGGGTCTATTCCTGTTATGTTTCTCCTAAATTCGTTGGTCAACATCCAGTTTTTTTTTTTTTTTTAGGGGGAGTGGTGGGGGAGGTATCAATCCTTAAACCCTACATCTCATGGAGAGTCAATTTATTGATTTTATTTAAACCAGGACCATTTGAATGCATAGTATAACTCATGAGTTTAACATGTTTCTCAGGTGTTGGGAAATCTTGTCTTCTTCTGCAGTTCACTGACAAACGCTTTCAGCCAGTCCACGACTTGACCATTGGCGTTGAGTTTGGGGCTAGAATGATCACAATTGACAACAAACCAATAAAGTTACAGATTTGGGACACGGTTCGTTTAGACTTTTCTTTTGCCTCCGTTTTCTGTGCCTTTTCTAATTCGGTATCCTTGCGGGCCTTCATTTTCCTATACCTGCAAAGTTGTTGTCAGCTAGTGAATTGAAATAATATAACATCTTTGAGTCCTAAATAATTTTTTCTTTCCAAAATTTATCTTCTCTACAATGGTTTATACTTCAATAGAAATTGCTGCATCTGTAACCAAAGTTATTCCTCATTATTTCAGGCGGGCCAAGAATCATTCAGGTCTATTACGAGGTCTTACTACAGAGGTGCTGCTGGGGCACTTTTAGTTTATGATATCACAAGGTACTGTTGCTATTTGAATCTCTGTAAACATCCCCAACATTCATCTTGAGCCACATGACTTACCTTTTGTCAATCAAATGTTCTTTTAGAATTTAATAAAGATCCTCTGCGCACAAAACATTAGATTTCTGTAGTGTTTTCCCATTTAATTTCGAGAATGGTGGGAAAGTAGAAGTGAATGATATATTGATGGATGAACCAGTTCGTAAGTTTTGGTGTGCTTTCATAAGGTGTCCATCTTGAGTCATGGAAACCAATTTCTTTATTAGACGCGAGGCATTTAACTCAGAGTTGTGGAATGTTGAAGCACACTGTATTATATGATTTTGAGCAAATAATTAGAATATGTGTATTTATACTTGAGTAAATGCCGTAGAGAAACCCAACATTCTATGAAAAATATAGGCTTGTGCAGATTTGAAGTTGGTATGTTTTATGTACGCTGGCGGTTCCCGTCTTGATTCTCCCAGTGGAAATGTGAATTTTTTTGTGTGCCGATGGTATGCCTTTGTTGTTATATTCAGGAGGGAAACTTTTAACCACCTTGCTAGTTGGTTGGAAGATGCGAGGCAGCATGCAAATGCAAACATGTCCATAATGCTGATAGGAAACAAATGTGATCTGGCTCACAGAAGAGCTGTAAGCACAGAAGAGGGCGAGCAGTTTGCCAGGGAACATGGCTTGATATTCATGGAAGCCTCTGCCAAAACAGCTCAGAATGTTGAAGAGGTGATGAAATCAGTGTGTTGCCACAATATATAGTACATCAGTTATCTGTTATACATGGTTCTTTACAAACATAGTTGAATGTTTGATATAATTTCTATGTTCACCTTGATTGCAGGCGTTTATAAAAACAGCCTCAACTATCTACAAGAAAATTCAAGATGGGGTTTTTGATGTATCAAATGAGGTGTGTTATGTTCTGATTACCACCTGAAATTTGCTTATGTCATATATATATATATATATATATATATATACATACACACACATACATACATTGCTCTTATCAAATGGGAGATGCCATATGGTTCAGATGGGAGTTTGGCTTGAAAGGTTTACTTATAAGTACATTTCCTCTATGTAAATGAGTAAGTATTAAAATAAATAACTTCATTAAAAGGTAAAGTTATAAATAGGTAAGGTTACTTGGACATTAAAGTAAGAGTTATCTTCAAAAAAGTAACTTTCTGCACTTGAAAATTGAGGAAATAAGCTATCCAAACATGTTTGGAAACAAAAAAGTTATTTTTATATTTTTAAGCTATCCAAAAATGGCCTTAATGAGAAACATCATTGAAGGGCTCATTGTCACGAGTACAGTTGATGGAACACGGCAAGAGCCATTAGTTGCTTGCAATTGACAGAGCCATGCCATTTAATACTTGGATGCAGACAGTTTTGCATTATCATATGGTTTGTTATTTAACACTCCAAAATTAGTTTCTTGAATTCAATTGTGTTACTGAATTTTGGTGAGAAAGGACTATTAAAGAATTCCGATAACGTGGTCCTTATCAGTCTTGGATTTTCATTCACTTGTTAGGATGACATTACTTACTACCGACCTTAATAGTTTTGATATACTAAAAAAAGAAAACAAACTTGGCCGCATTCGACATAAACTTCTTGTGAATTATATGAATCTTCAATGTCCATATTAAAAGACTCTTTTGCACGGACACTTTAACTAGAATAGTGTGTCTGTATCCGAAACGTGTCCAATACCGACATTTCTCAGACACTTTACCATGATCATTTTTTTTTAATTAGAAATATTATATATTTTTAACTCACACTTATTAATAAGTAACAAATATGTACTCATATTTAAAATATTTAAACAAGAAATATTAAGCTATTTGTATATAATAGGTACTCACATCTACAAAGTACTTCTCTGAAAATCTAACTTAAAAGACTTTTAGAGTGATAGCAGCTTTATTTATCAAAGTGAAGATGGGTACATTATATTTTGAGTTAGTAATTATCTCAGTTTCACCTCAATAGTTTCATCAACTAGCTTTGCCATCTGTGAGTGGGTGCACTAAGGGATCTAGCTCTGCACTACTACCACATCTATGTCTCAAGCTCGTGATGGTTTGATTGTACATCTTTTTTTCTTCTCTCTATTTCCATACCCATCAGAGGATGTAGTTTTTCGGGTCCATCATAAACACAGTGGATTTATATGCATTAACAAATTTAGTTTGTAAAAGTGCTTTCTTTCTTTGAATGCCCTTCTGGCACTAAAATATTGTTCCCTTGGTTTACTTTGCAGTCTTATGGAATCAAAGTTGGATATGGGGGAGTTCCAGGACCTTCAGCAGGAAGAGAGGGAGTGCCGTCTCAAGGAGGAGCATGTTGCAGTTGAATGTTGGAGTCAATTCTTTGAACATATGGATCATTTAATGATTGTTTATTCTGATTGTACCTAAGTCGTACATCTCTTTACAGTTTCGCGAATTTATTTTGTTTTTATATTGTCAAATGTGTAAAATTATAAATTGTCTACGGAGTAAGTATGGTATTTATCTTTGAATCTTGGTTATTACCTGTCTTGATGTACGTCAGACGAGCTACAGAACAAATAATACGGTGAAATTCTATGGTTAAATGGTCTTGATTTGCTTGTTTACGAAAATATTGTGGATCTCTTTCATCTCTTTTATCTTCATGCTTTAATTGGGTAAAGATCTGACCGATTTTCACTTTCTAGTATACTGTATTTCTTTTATACGAAAATTTCTTGATGTTGTAATCGATCTATAGAACTTTATGTAACTCTTTATGTGCAAGTAGAGGTGTCAAGACGGACGGGCCGGCCATGACCCGTAAAAACCAGCCCGTGAAAACCGGAACCGCGGGCCGACCCGTGACCCGCGCGGGCGGTTCACGGGCCAAGGAGGTGTAACCCACGGGCTTCGCGGGTTGCACCCCCATGGGCCGCGGTTAACTCGCGGCCCGTAAAAAAAATTGAAAAATAAAAAAAAAAAACAAAAATTAAAAGGGGGGGGGGGGGGAGAGATTATTTTTACAATACTCTCTCATTAGTTATTATATATTTATACTTGTTACTACCTTACTACAATTACAATTATTCAATTGCAAATATCATCATCATCTTGATTATATTTCTTTCTTTTCGGTTCTCACTAGTCACTACTAAATTTTTTAATCCTATTATATTATGGATTCTCGCGATTCTTTTTCTCAAAATCCTATTTTCAATAATAGTTGCTCTCCAATAAATTTAGAAGATGATAATGTTGTAGAAGTTTGCAAAGTTATAAATAATTCATGTAACATTAAATTTGAATTCTATGTAAAAATTTCTTGATATAATTATGAATTTATCATTTTGTTCAATTCTTAGTTTACATTTAATTAAAAAATATATTTTTTGCTATAAATATGAAAAATTCTATATTTTTATAATTTTATTTATACAATCATACGGGCTAAAATTGGAACGAACCGCGACCCGCGCGACCCGTGACCCGCATGGGCTCGACCCGGATGGGTCAGCGGGCGGGCCTGGGTTGTAGTCCAAAATTGTGGGCCGACCCTAACCGGCCCGGAACCCGCAGTGGGCGGGCTTTTTTTCACGCGGGCCGTTACCGGGCTCACATGTTGGCGGGCCGACCCGGCCCGGACCACCCGGATTGACACCTCTATGTGCAAGTGGCATTATTCGTGTTACATATTAGAGGTGCTAGTATTTGGAGGATTTAATATGTGCCATAACTTTACTCGAAGATATTAATGAAAACTGTGTAGGAATGTAAGCATTATGAGCTTAAATCCATTGTTCCGAACTTGTTCTCTCAATACACTTTTGATACTTCAACGTATCACTTTGTTAGCAAATGAAAAGATGTCAAAGTGCATTAGGAGACAGCCAAGAAGACATCAAATCTCAATCAAGTATTACATGTGAATTCAAAAAAAAAAAAAAAGTATTTAATTAAGTGAATCAAAAACTACCAAACGAAAAATTTAATAGTTAAGCCAATAATTAATATTCAATAAATTAATCAATTGTTTTATGAAGACAACTCTTTTTTCTGCAAACATATCGCATTTATCAAATTTACATCAGTAGAGTCGATTTTTAATAAAATGAGTCAATTATTAATTATATTTGAAAATGATTTGGCATTAAATCATGCTTCTGCCAAAACTTTTCAGGACTATCAACGCTTTTGATAAATACTAGTTTGTTGCCTGTGCAACGCACGGACAGAGTTATTTTAAAGGGAAAATTATCATTGAACAAGCAAAATGAACTAATTTGACGTTGTCAATTTACATATGATTTTACTCTTCAAAATATAGCAAAATGAGGGAACAAAATGTCATATATAGGTGGGATGATGAATCAATAAACTACAGCATCCAATGTAACTATGCAAAGTTTTTTGGTTTTTTATCCACATCTTCTATCGAAAGATTTTTATTTTTATTTTTTTGTGGTCGTTCAAGTTCATCTGGTACCAAAGTAAAACTTAAGGATTACAGGAATAAAAATAAGTATGAAAAAGAGTAACAAAGAATCTGTTTATCCACAAGTGGAATTAATAGCAGCATCCCCCGTTGCACCCGAAGTTGAAGCACCAACTCTCATTGCTGAAGTTGTACTTCTTGAAGTTTGTTAATTCTAGATCGAGCCTGCTAAAGTTCTACTTCAAGGGTAGATATCTGTGGAGAAATGACACAATGATGAGCTGTCGGAACCTGATTGTATTATTGAGTTGGGCCGATCTATTGGTTTGCTTGTTGGATTATTGTTATTGGGCTGGACTATTGTTATTGGATAACTTGGTGGCTTCTGTTTTATTTGGTTATAAGCGTACTTTTACCTTCATGCTTTTTTACTTATAACTGGATGGATAAGATGTCACCCCAATGACCGTTGGATGGAGACTTTCTGGAGACTCTCATATACAAGGGTTTGAGTTTGAGTTGGTTGTTCACTCTCTCTCTCTCTCTCTCTCTCTCTCTCTGTCTACGTGTTCTATGTACTCTCTCGCCTTCTCTGTTCTGCACTCTAAAATTGGAAGCCTTCTTTTAGATCAATAATCTGTATAGTCCCTTGTATATCTTGAGTGATTTGTAAAGGGCTATTTTTGTATCATTGAGTGGATTGCTGTTTCGATCAGTTTGAGGGTTTTTTCCTTCTTTGATGTAATCTTGGGTGATTTCATCTAAGTGTCTAGTGTAACTTTTGAACAGTGTTTGGTTCCGGTTAATATAGTGATTTCTTCTAGTTGGAGGAAGCTCAAAAAGGGATTAGGAACTCCGATTCTAAACCTCTTGCCCTAAGGGCGAAAAGTCTTGCGTTCTTTATCTTTTCTTGTTGTTTTTGCACATTTATTTTCTGTTATTTTAGGATGAAAGTGACTGATTCTTTGAACTTCATCGTTACAATAGTATCAGAGCGTTCATACGGTGGTTCTTGGCTTCGATCTGTACAAATCTTAAAGATTAATTCCTGATTTAGTTTGCTTTCTTTATTCCCTTAAACCCTAATAAAGGGACTTGGTGAGTTCGTTTCAGTCTTACATTTGATTGTACAAATTTGTTGCTTATACTTTAATGTTTTCTTGTAAAACGTTTTTTAAACTTGGGTCTGAGACTCTTCTAGGCAATTCTTTTGTCCAAAAACCCTAAGAATTGTCTAGAATTTTAGGGTTGTCTTGATTTCGAGTCAAAGACCTTGATATAAAACTTCTGCATGTGTTCTTTAATATTGTATATTGCAAACTGTGATAATTGTACTAGTTTTTGTGTTTTTTAAAGACGTGTTTGTGACTGTTTTGCTTGGAATTAACTCTGTGAAATCCTGAACTTAGTATATACAGCTCTGTAGTCTCTGTATAATTCAGTTTTGTCACTTGAGTGTTGATAATTGGACTATTACTTGTTGTATATACCTCTAGAGTGCTTTGACTGATCTTAATACATTAAATTTTCATTCAAATTTATTATTATGCCTTCTTCAAAATGAAAACTCTTTTACTTCAACAAAAATGTGCAAAAGCCATTGATAAGTCATAGCCAACTGATCTTGAATCAAGTAACGTTACTGAAGAAGATGAAACTGTTTGGAGTTTTATATTTCTGCATTTGTCTGACAATGTGCTTAGAGAGGTTGGAGAAACAAAGACTGCTACCAAATTGTGGAAAAAACTAGAAACCATTTATTTGAATAAAACCATGTCTAATAAGGTTTATCCATTGAAACGGTTTTTTGATTTTAAACTGGACCCATCTCTTTACCTTGAAACTAATATCGATAGATTCAATAGATTATACCATGACCTAGCCAACTGTGGTGAGAAACTCTTAAGTGGACAGCTAGTTGTAGTCTTCAATTGGTGATAAATATAAAGATGTTAAAAATGCAATTGAATATGCTAGTGAAACTCTAACTACTGATGTGATTATTAATGCCTTAAAAAACTAAGGAGTTAGAGTTAAAATCTGAAATGAAATAGTCTGTTAGTGGTATGAATCTGATGGCGAAGTCTAAGTTTAATCCCAAAAACAGTAACTTCAATAAGAAATTTGGACATAAAAAGAAAGGAAATAAAAAAGATAAAATCAAGACTAAAGGTAAAAAGTGTTTTTACTATCGAGAGGATGGTCATTTTATCAAAGATTGTCCTGAAAGACTTAGTGATAATAGAAACAAGTCTAAAATTGATGGTGATGTAGCTTTAGCCTGCAACAATGAGGCTAATACTGATGAAGTGTATGTTGCTATTACCAATCAACCTAGTCAAGAATAGATTATTGACTCAGGTTATACTTTTCACATGTGTCATAATAAAGAATGGTTTACTGATTTTGAAAATTTAAATGGTTGTCAAGTTTTAATGGGTAATCATATTACATGTCAAGTTAAGGGAATAGGAAATATCACTTTAAGAGTAAATGATAATAATCTTCTAGTCTTAGAGAAGACTAGGTATGTTCCTGATTTTCAAAGAAATCTGATTTTCTTAAGTGTTTTAGATGGCCTAAACTATGACATTATGAATAATAAGGGATACATTAAAATCTTGAGAAACTCTCACTTGATATTGAAACTCCCAAGAGATATGGACTTTATATTTTGCAAACACAAAATATTTTCGACTTCATTTCAGCAATAATCTCTGTTCCAAATGATAAATCACAAATATGGCACAAGAGATTGGGTCATATTAGTGACAAAGAGTTGATTGCCACACTGGCGCCGAATTACGTAATTCTTTGTATTTTTTCTTATATATTTTATTGAATTCTTCATGGTATCAAAGCGGATGTATTGATCCGGCCAACAGTTCGAAAAAAAGGGAAAGCAGAAAGGGAATTTCAATCTTTTGCAAAATTCAGATTTTTTCAGCTTTGCGCGACCTTTACAAAAACGGCTGTATCTTTCAAACCGTAACTCGGAATTGCGCAAGGTCAATGCCATTGGATTTTTATCGTCCGTATCTAGATATCTATCTTTCAGTCTATTTTCAACAATGTTTGGCGGGTCAAAATCGTCTTCAAAGTTAGATGTTCATGTTTTTTTCAATTTTTTTGCAGTTCGAAGTTTCTTTTCGGTTTGTCTCTGCGTTTACAATGACTAAGAAAGCCATTAATTCATCTATAGTGATGGAAAATTATGTTAATCCTGGATGGAAGTTATCTACCATTCTCTTGAATGGTATAAATTACATATCATGGTCAAGAGCCGTGACGTTATCTCTTGGTGGAAAGAAAAAGTTGAGTTTTATCAATGGCACTTCTACTTGTCCAGATTTTGCAGATCCAAAGTACGAAGGGTGGATTTCGAATGATCAACTCATTAGGTCTTGACTTCTAAATTCAATGGAAGTACATATTGCTAAGATCTTAGCCTTTTTAGATTCGGTGGAAGAATTGTGGAATTCGGCTGAAGAGCTTTACAGAAATCAAAACAACGCTGCTAGAATTTTTAAGTTGAAAAGGGAAATTGCTGCTGTTAAGCAAAGGGATAAGACATTTATTGAGAATTTTGGTTATCTTAGGAAAAAGTGGGATAAATTGAGCATGTATTGCCCACACACAACTGATACAAAAATCTTGTTGAAAAGGGCCGAAGAAGATAAGATTTTTTCTTTGCTGAGTAGTTTGAAGCCAGAGTATGAGAATCTTAAGAGTCATCCTTATGAGTTCTACCTTGCCAACCTTCTCTAGTGTGTGTACAGCTGTGCAGCGAGAAGAAACCCGAAAAAAGACTATGAATTTTGAACCGAAGCATATATCTGAGTCAATTGCTCTTATAGTAAAAAGAGATGAGAAAATGATAAGCTTTCAAAACAAGGGAAGACGGAAAGCTCCAAAATGTGATCACTGTTACATGCTAGGACACTCTAAGAATCGTTGCTAGGACCTTCACCTTCATCTTAAGCCATCCACTATGAAAGGAGGAAGCAGGGACGTTGCTGCGATTGCTGACACTACCATCTCACTGAATCAATTGATTCAATTGCTCCAACAACTTGGTCATCCTAGCCATCCTAGTCCGAAAGAATCTACTTCTTCTACCAATACTCATGTCTCTGGTAACGTCGAAGTTTACTTCTCTTCGTGCACATCTAAACATTTGAATACTTAGATTATTGACTCGGGTGCCACTGATCATATGGCAAATCATGCAGCATTGATAGGAATGTAAAATACACATTTTGCACCTTTATTTAATGCGCTCATATGACTATTTTATGCCTAAATATACTTAGTATTCTCATATTTTGGTTTAGGTGGCAAGTCGATGGATATAGCGTAATTTGGAAGAAATATGTGAAAATGGACCAAAGTGAAAGGAAATGAAAGTTCAAGGACTGGCGTGCAAATACACAAAAGTTGTGTCAAACCAAACAATGAAGATTTGAGGGTCAATTGCTTGAAAGAAGACGTCAAATGGATGAAATATCGTTAAAATATGATCACACATCAATTTCCAATCGAAAAGTTATACACCGATTTTTAGCCTCATATTGAGACCCATTTTCTACATGGAAAATGATCGAATTGGAAGATCATATCTGAATAAAAGTTGTATCCCTTTGAGTTATCTTTTCAATGCATCTTGAATCGCCTCAATTGGATATCGGAAAAAGAAGATACGACCAAAACACTGAATGCTGTTCGGAGGAAATTTCGTAAAATCATGCGACCGCAAGCCTTTAATTCCATGCAGCCGCATAGACCATTACCGAGAGTTTGAAAGCTGAGTTCATTTATTCCTTGCGGCTACAAACCTCTAAACCATGCGGCCGCATGGTTCATTTCCGATACGAAAATTCTGGTTTCCTAATTTAAGTCAACTACATATGGAAACAACTATAAATACATATTTTAAAACCCTAGAACGCACCAGAACGCCTCCAACCTATTTTTTCTCTATTTTTCTTAGATCTATCATGTGTAACTAAACTTCTACGCTTGGACGAAGGAAATTGAAGCCTCGGAACCACATATTGTGAGATCTAAATAGTTTTCTTATTGTTTGATTTATATTTTGCGTATTGAATGTTCTTCTACATTTATTTCTATTATTTGTTGCGTTTAATTGCTAGAGGGCCCGCTAGTTTATTGATTGTAACAACCTGCCGCTAAGTTAAACATCAAATCCATAATTGTTTGATCCCTTTAACTTGTGAAGCACTGGGATTTGATAATTTTCTGCGATAAAGGTTATTGAATTTTAAGAAGAATGTTTAAATAGATTGAATGCAACCGTTGGTGTTTGTGTTATCTAGTTCATCGATTTCTCTATTGTGTAAAGCTGTTATTAAATTGAATCTTGAGCACTGGTTTGGGGTTATTTAATAATTAGGGTTAATTAGAACGCTGATTTCTAATTAACTAAAATTAAGGAGAAATAGGAATCAATTCCAACAATGAATATTCGAAATATGAATTGAATTATCCTTGTATCTATGATCAATTGTGGATTTTCGACGGTGGATGTGGACTTAGACCAAGGTTAGTCTTTTGATTTTTTTCGTTAATTTAATTTCTCAAAAACTTCATCAAAACATGTTGTTTCAGTTGCCAATGATACCTCAGTTCCTGTTGTAGGTTTGGAAAAATTAATCTTTTTCCTGGTTTTCCTAGTACAGATGCACTTGTTATTCCTTCGTTTCCAACTCAACTTCATTCTGTCGGAAAAATAACTAACTCATTCAATTGCAATGTTATTTTTTTTCTCCTAATGATGTTGTGTTTCAGGATCGAAGTTTGGGGAAGAAGATTGGTGAAGGTGTCTACACACATGGACTTTATCTCTTCAAACCATTCGGTGTCACTTCTCTTAATAGTACTATGCTAGAAAATCATATCGTACATCAAAGATTTGGACATCCTTCTAGTTGTGTATTATCTTTTTTATTTCCATCTATGTCTTTTGGGACACACATATGTGATGCTTGTCAATTTTCCAAATAAGTTCTTCTTCCGTTTAATAATTCTTCATCTATGTCTATTAAATTTTTTGAGTTAATCCATTCTGATTTATGGGGCACATGTTTAATTGATTCAGATGATGGTTTTAAATATTTTGTGTTGTTTATTGATGATTATTCTCGTGCTGCTTAGATCTATTTATTGAAATCTAATAATGAAGTTTACCATGTTTTCAAGGATTTTCATAGCATGGTGGTCACTCAATTTGATAACAAAATAATGATTTTTCGTTCGGATAATGGGACCGAATTTGCAAAGGGTCCCCTTTCTTCGCAATGAAGGCATTATACATCAGGCTAATTGTGTTGGTACGCCCCAACAAAATGGAGTAGTAGAAAGGAAAAATCGACATATTTTGGAGACTGCAAGGGCTCTCATGCTTCAAATGAATATTTCAAAACAAAATTGGTCACATGGAGTTTTAACATGTGTGTACTTAATAAATAGACTTCCAAGTTGTGTAATCTATTTTCAGTCACCATTGGAAGTCTTAAAAGGGAGAAAGCATGATGTGTCTCACCTTCAAGTATTTGGTTATGTTTGTTATGTGCACCACCAGAGCTTTCATCATGATAAATTTGATCATCGTTCCATTTGGTGCATCTTCTTAGGATATTTTTTGACAAAAAAGGGATAACCATGATATGATCCTCAGTCCCAGAAGATTTTTGTATAACGAGATGTGAGATTTGCTAAGAATGAACCATATTTTTCGGCTTAGGGTTCGAATAGGATTTTATCTCATGGGGAGAATCTAACCGATCTGTTTCCACTTCTCACTATATAGACATCTTCTTCTGATATTGCAAGTACAAGGAAAATTGAAACCATAGTACAGACTGGAGGAACAGGAGAAACTGAATAGGATGAAGACAATGGGGACAACAGAAGTCCTTTATCGCCACTTGCTCATGATGTTCCAAAATATGTCAGTGTTGTACCAGATATTTCGAACAGATTCTTAGAAGGTCAAATCAAACATCCAAGGCTCCAGAAAAATTAAAGGACTTTGTTACATATGAAGCTGTCAGTCATCCTATATAGTCGCATTTATCATACTCCAATGTATCCTTGTCTCATTCAGCCTTTTTAACTTCGTTGTCTTCAACTAAAGAGCCGAATAATTTTAAAGAAGCAAATTTCAGTCCTATTTGGAGATGAGCAATGCAGGAAGAATTGCAAGCCCTTGATGACAACAAAACTTGATCCATTGTAAAACTTCCTCCAGGGAAGAAGACAGTTGGGTGTCGTTGGGTTTATGAAACCAAGTTTTGAAGTGATGGGTCTATTGAACGACATAAAGCACGCCTTGTTGCAAAAGGCTTTACCCAAACTTATGGAGTTGATTACACTAAGACATTTGCTTCTGTAGCCAAAATGAACATGTTTCGTGTTCTTTTATCTCTAGCCGTCAATCAAGATTGGAAATTATTTCAAATGGATGTGAAGAATACCTTTTTATATGGTGATCTTGATGAAGAATTATACCTCCAGGTCATCGGCTGGAGGGTCGTAGTGATCTAACATGCAGATTAAGAAAATCGATTTATGGTCTTAAATAATCACCTCATGCATGGTATGTCGAACTCAATCATGTTCTTGTCAAGAATGGTTTAAAGATGAGTTATGTTGATTCTTCCTTGTTCGTGAAACGAGGTATGAAAGGTACTGTTATTGTTTTGATCTATGTTGATGACATCGTTATTACTGGTGATGATCTTGCTGAAATATCAAGGCTCAAAAATATTCTTCATACACAGTTTTCTATTAAGGATTTGGAAATTTTGAAGTATTTTCTCGGATTAGAAATTACATATTCAAAAAATGGCGTATTTCTAAACCAAAGAAAATACGTACCGGATTTGGTAAAAGACACTGAAAAATTAGGTGCTGAGCCAGCTCAAACCCCTATAGAGTGTAATTCCAAATTAACACTTGATGGCGATCCATTATCTGATATGGGTCAATTCCAAAGATTGGTGGGCAGACTAATTTACCTCACTATTACTCGACCTGATATCTCATATGCTGTCAGTCTTGTTAGCCGCTTTATGCATTCTCCACGAGTTGCACCTATGGATGCCGTTAATCGGATTTTGTACTTTCTCAAGGGGACACATGGAAGAGGTATATGGATGTAGAAGCAGAACGTTGTTGTATGCTCTAGTGCTAAAATCGAATATCAGGCAATGGCTTCTACTGTTAGTGAAATTATTTTGCTCGCTCTTTGCTAAAGGACTTGGGATTTGGTTCATCACAACCCTCCCAGATATTTTGTGATAATCAATCTGCTATACATATTGCTTCAAATCCAGTTTTTCACGAGCGGACAAAACACATTGAAGTTCACTGTCATTTTATACGAGAACAAGTCCAAGCTAATGTTATTTGCACTCCCTTCGTTCGTAATAGCCATCAATTGGCTGATATTTTCACCAAAGGCTTATCAACTGTCAAATTTCATGAAATATTGTTCAAGTTGGGCTCTATCGATATTTTCGCACCAACTTGAGAGAGAGTGTTGGAGAAGAGAGATATTTGGTGATTTGAAGAATATTTGATAATATTGAAGAAAATATTATAGCATGATTTGGAGAATATTGGTTGATGATAATTGGAATGTTTCCATAATTTGTTATATTCTTTACGTGATTGTCTCTTCTATAATAAGACAACCTTTTTGTAATACGACTATATATGTGTGTCATTATAACACTTTCGACCAAAAATCATTAGTATCCAATATCTTCATCATCTTTTCCAAATTAGAAACATATTCTAATCAATTAACTGCATCATAAAGCATTCTAATTATACTCCACATATTTCAAAAGAGCGCCTAAAAATGCAAAATCCAGTGCCAACTATTGTATACATACTATTATGAATTGATCATAAAATAATAACAATAATGAAATAAACAAGAACAAATAAGAACACAAAAATTTATGTGGAAATTCAAGATGGAAAAAAACCCACAAGAAGAAGATAATAATTTCACTATAATCAATAATGAATGTGTTTATAATACCAAGATTTCAATAATCTCAATTGAAATCTAATATCTGTAACTCTCAAGATATTGTTGAATGTGTTAGATTTATATGTTGTATTGGTGATTCTGTGAACAAAGGACCAACTTGAAAAATTATAAAAGTTTAGGTACTGAATTGTAAAGTTTCATAGTTGGTAGCTATTGAATTCATTTGAGCAAAACTCCAACCCATTATTTGTGTGTAGACATTTCACCCGCTTTCCAGTTTGCTTTTCTATCATTTATTTTCACTACTTGAAGGTCTCAAATACATCATTCTTCTACTTTAAGAAGAATACCCAAACTTCCCTAGATCATCAATCACTGTCAACAAGTAATAAACACATCATTTTGAAGGTACCATGGCCAGTCCCCAAAGATTTGAATGAATATACTCAAGTGTTCCCTTCATGTCTTCATTTAATGAATATGACTCTCTTTTCTTTTTCAAAGGCACAACGCTCACAAAAAATTATCTTACTGGTCTTCTGCCCATCAAAAAGCTCCAATGCTCCATCCTACTCAACTCTATCATGTCATTCTCACTCATATGCCCGAGCCGCATATTGTCGCGTTTTTTATATCGCAAGTGTACGATATCGTAACAAGTAATATAGTGGACTTTTGAGTACGGATTATCGTTTCCACGAGGACCATACTTTAATCTTAATCTACTTTTTTTAATTCCTATTTGACAAAACAAGTAAATAATTATGATGATTGTTCCTAACTACTTATGACTAATTGAAGATATAAAAAAAATTTGCAAACAATTGAAAATTGAAGAAACAAATATGTGATGAATATTAGGGAATAACAATTTCATCTATTGATCACATTTATTCTTAACTCAAAATTCATAATCTAATGTAGTGTTCGATCGAATTCTTCTATTATATTCAATTTACCCCTCTCGATTTCTCATTGAGTCTATTTAACTACTTTAATTACATATCTCTATACGAATCAATTTTAGTTAAATGAAACACTAGATCTAAGAATTCAAATTATGAACGCAATAATTAATATAGGTATCTCTACACGTTATACTAATTTACTGAATTTTATTATATGGTCTAAATCTCAAACCCACCTCTCGATTCGTAAGAAACTCGCATGATAATCAAATTATTGATCAGATAATTTAATGCACTAAAATCATAATAAAATCAACACATAAATAAATAAATAAATAGATAAATCACAGGGACCTTGAAAACAAGTAAATGATCACAAGTCGATTAGATTATTTTTCCTAATATAAAAATTAATTATTTATACTGGAAGAATAAAAATAAGAAAAGGTGAAAAGAAATCACCAAAAATTGACCAAACGTGAAGATTATGGTATTTGCAGCTTTCTTTTCTTTTTCCTTTCTCTTTCCTCTTTCTTCTTTCTTTCTCTGCGTTTTTTTTCCTCCTGTTGACTTTTCTTTCTCCTTTTCTCTTTCTTCCCTTTTCTTCTCTCTTTTCTTCGCTTTCTCTTTCTTCCTATTTCTTCTTTCTCTTTTCTTCAGCTTTTCTTTCTGCCACGTTTTTTTCTCCCTTTTTCTAATTTTCTTCAGCGCCCCTTCTCTTACATAAATCTGTCTGTGTATTTATTTCTCCTCCAACTATTGTGTTCTAAGGTAATTAGAATTCCAAGTCCAATTAGATTTGAGTCCAAATCAAAGTAAAGCCATCTTAAATTGTAATTTGCACCAATGTCCAACATTATTTAGAATGTACATTATAGCCCTTCAATTTTCAAAGTGTGAAATATTATCTCCAAAATTACTGATTTCATTCAATTTCATCATTTTTTTTATTTCTAATTGTTTCGAGCGAGTCTATAACTAAAAACAAAAGAAAAATAACCCAAGTTAAAGTAAAATTTAATGATTTGACGACATAAAAATTTAGTAATTTGATCCAAATAAATGTACAAATTGCACTTATCAAACACCCCCAAACTTAAATCTTTATTTGTCCTCAAACAACATTAAAATTAACAAGCACACAAACAAGCAATGATAATTACCTAATTGATTGTCAATCAATCAAGTAAAGCAATACAATTTAGCTAGCTAACCTGGCTTTTTATCTCAAAATTGAAATCATAATATCAAATCTATGCACAGTTTTAAAATCACAATACATAAATAAAAATTCACTTTTCCAATATAAAATTAACGTGTGTGTGTGTGTGGAGAATTAAGTATAGCGTTATGAATTCATAAGTTGTTTCAATTCCCGACCATCAATGGTCAAATATGTTCTTTCTTCACTTATGAGATTCACACACCCCAAACTTATTATTTTTACTATTTTCCAGTGTGTGAACTACAAATATATCTATATGTCTGTATATATATATATATATATATATATATATATATATATATATATATTTTAACTATCCTCACCTCTCTAATTTGACAAAATTTCATCAATTGTAGTTCAACATTTCAATAAATAAGGATTCTCCATTAAGTTTGATTGCTTCAATCTCTAGGCTTTATCTAGGCTAACAATCTCTTATCAAACAATCTCTTATCAAAAAACAGAATAAATAAAAAGGAAAACAAGATTCGGTTGCCTCCCAAGAAGCATTTCTTTAACGTCATTAGCTTGACTATGTGTCATGTTTATTCGGGAACAGCTAGTTCAATGCTTTCTTTGGCGGTGGGAAAATCCTCTACGTATTGTTTAATGCATTGTCCATTAACCTTGAAATTTCCCTTTGTTGGGTGGTGTAATTCAACTGTACCGTAGGGAAACACTTGGGATACCGTAAAAGGTCCAAACCATCTTGATTTCAATTTTCCTGGGAACAGCTTAAGTCTATAGTTGTACAAGAGCATTTGATCTCCCACTCTGAAAATTCGTTGTCGAATATTCTTGTCATGCCACTGTTTCGTCTTTTCTTTGTAGATGGATGCATTTTCATAAGCTTCTCTTCTGAATTCTTCTAATTCGTAAAGTTGTAATATTCTAGTTCCACTGGCTTTTTCTAAGTCCATGTTCAACTAGTTCAATGCCCAGTATGCCTTCTGCTTAAACTCAACTGGTAGGTGACAAGCATTCCTGAAAACTATTCGGTATGGCAACATTCCAATCGGCGTTTTGTAAGCGGTGCGATAAGCCTACAAAGCATTATCCAATTTTTTGGACCAATCTTTTCGGGATGCATTCACCGTGAGTTCCAGAATCCTTTTCAACTATCTATTGGATGTTTCAACATGTCCACTTGTCTGAGGGTGATAAGATGTCGCTATTCGATGTTGTACTCCATATTTAGCAAGAGCAGCTTGGAATAACCAATTACGTAAGTGAGTTCCACCATCACTGATGATGGCTCTTGGAGCTCCATAGCGATTGAAGATATTTTTCCTTATGAAATCCACCACTACCCTAGCATCATTGGTCGGCAACGCCTTTGCTTCCATCCATTTGGAGACGTAGTCGACTGCCACTAGGATATATCGATTTTTATAGGATGATGGAAAAGGTCCCATAAAATCAATGCCCCAAATATCGAATAACTCTACTTCCAAAATATTGTTTAAGGGCATCTCGTGAAGTGCAGATATGTTACCTGTTCTTTGCCACTTATCACAAGATCTGCAGAAACTATGACAAACTTTAAATAATGTTGGCCAATAAAACCCACTTTGAAGCACCTTCGTTGCAATTTTTGTCGGCCCAAAGTCTCCCCCATAAGTAGAAGCATGAACTCTGGACAGTATTGGTTTCATCTCATCTTCTGGCACGCACTTTTTGATAATCTGATCGAGCTCCTCTTCTGTACAAGTATGGATCATCCCAATAATAAAATTTTACCTCATTGAGAAGTTTCTTCTTCTGCTGATAGGTAAAGTCTGGATCTACATGCCCACTTGCTAAATAATTAACAATGTCTGCATACCGAGGAGCCTTTTCCAGCTGTAGGAGTTGCTCATCAGGAAAAATTTCATTTATATCCACTACCTGTTCTAGCCTCGATAAGTGATCCACTACCTAGTTTTATGTCCCCTTCTTATCACGAATTTCAATGTCAAACTCTTGTAGTAACAGAACCCATCCAATCAACCTGGGTTTAGCATCCATCTTCTCGAAGAGATACTTCAAAGCTAAATGGTCTGTATAAACTATCACCTTTGAACCAATCAGATAAGAACGAAATTTGTCGAAGGCAAATACTACTGTCGCATTTCCTTTTCAGTCGTTGCATAGTTGATATGAGAATTTGTCAAAGTTTTGTTGGCATAGTAAATGACATGCAAGACCCTTCCCTTTCATTGACCTAGCACTGCTCCCACTGTAAAATCACTGGCATCACACGTGAGCTCAAAAGGTAATTCTCAATCTGGTGCCACGATGACAGGTGCAGATGTTAACTTTTCCTTCAAAGTGTTAAAGGCATTTAAACATTCCTTAGAAAAGATAAATGGTACGTCCTTCTCTAACAAGTTGCATGAGGGTTTTGTGATCTTCGAAAAATCTTAGATAAATCTTCTGTAAAACCCTGCACGACCTAGAAAACTCTGAATTCCCTTGACTGAAGTCGGTGGCTGCAGCTTTTCAATCACTTGTATCCTTACTTTGTCAACTTCGATGCCTTGTTATAATATCCGATGACCCAACACTATCCATTCTTTGACCATGAAATGACATTTTTCCCAATTAAGCACCAGATTTCTCTCCTCGAACCTTTGTAACACAAGTGCCAAAAGCTCCAGGCAGTTATCAAATGAGTATCCAAAAACTGAAAAGTCATCCATAAATACCTCGATATATTTTTCAACCATGTCAGAGAAAATCGTCATCATACACCGCTGAAAATTTGAAGGTGCATTGCAGAGACTAAAGGGCATACGTCTGAAAGCGAAAGTACCTTAGGGACACGTGAAAGTTGTTTTTTCCTGATCTTCTGGGGCGATTACTATCTGATTGTACCCCGAATATCCATCTAGAAAATAGTAGTGAGAATGTCCTGCTAACCGCTCCAACATTTTATCGATAAATGGTAGTGGGAAGTGATCCTTTCTGGTGGCATTATTTAGTTTCCTGTAATCTATGCAGACTTTCCACCCCCATGACTAATCTTGTTGGAATTAACTCATTCTTCTTAGGCACCACATGAACTGGACTGACCCATGAACTGTCTGAAATGGGGTAGATAATTCCTGCATCAAGTAACTTCAACATCTCTTTCCTGACCAATTCCTTCAAAGTTGGGTTCAGTATGTGCTGCCCCTCCACCGATGGCTTGGATTCATCCTCCATCAAAATCTTGTGCATACAAAGAGTGGGACCGATTCCCCGAATGTCAGCTATTGTCCATCCAATTGTAGTTTTATGTTCCCAAAATACACCCAATAGCTTCTTCTCCTCTTTTGGTGTAATGTCGCCGCTGGCAATGATTACAGGCAAGGTTGAAGCATCTCCCAAATATGCATGACGGAGGTGTGATGGTAAGGGCTTTAACTCCAAACTCGGTGCTTTCTCCACTGATGGTACTGATGGTGTGGGATTTGAACCAAGAGACTCATATTGCCAATATCTCTTTGAGTTTGATTGTTCAACCAAATTCACCATGCATTTTGTTCCTTCTAACTTTTCTTCATCAAGTTTTGCACTGTCTGCTTCATGATCTTTTTCTGAATTTGTTGCATGAAATACATTTGTCACAAGTTCATCAAGAGCATCCACCTGTAAGCAAGTGTCTGATGTCAATGGGTGTTTCATTGCTTTGAACATGTTGAAAATGACTTGTTCATTTTCCATGCGAAGGATAATTTTGCCATCATAAACATCAATCAACGCCCGCCTTGTAGCCAAGAACGGTCTACCCAAGATAAGAGGAGGAATATTGGAATCCTCCTCCATATCCAAAATTATGAAGTCAGCCGCGAAGATAAATTCATCAACCTTGACAAGCACATCTTCAACAATTCCCTTTGGCCTTTTTATCGAACGATCAGCAAGTTGTAAAGAAATAGTTGTAGGTTTAACTTCTCCCAATCCAAGAGAACGGTATACAAAGAGTGGCATCAAATTAATACTAGCACCTAAATCACATAAAGAATGCTTGAAATAATTTGAACCAATGGTGCACGGTATAGTAAAACTCCCTGAATCCTTTAACTTAGGAGGTAGCTTTTTTAGGAGAATTGCACTGCATTCCTCGTTCAAGCAGACAGTCTCATGCTTTTCCAACTTTCTCTTGTTAGCCAGTATCTCTTTCATAAAGTTTTCATAACTCGGCATTTGTGCAATTGCATCTGCAAACTGAATGTTTATATGTAGTTTCTTGAAAATCTCAACAAAATTTGCAAATTGCTTGTCTAATTTCCTCTTTTGCAACTGTTGAGAAAGGGAATTGGTGGAACATAGGCCCTGGCGGGACTTGGTGCTCTGACTGTGGATGGTTCTTCTTTCTCTTCATTTGTTGCAAATTTTTCTTCTCCAAGTGCCCCTTCAACTTTTACCTTTTTTTCTCGTTTGTCTTGCCTTTTCACATGTATCTCAGGTAGTTTTACTCCACTTCTATTCGTAATAGCTTGTACTTGCTCCTTTGGGTTAATCATTGTATTGCTCGGCAGTGTTCCTTGTGGGCGTTCTGCCAATTGTTGAGCTATTTGACCGATTTGTGTTTCCAACTTCTTGATTGATGCCTGTTGATTTTGAAAATTTGTATCAATTTGCTGGAACACCTTATCTGTCTTTTGCATAAACTGGTTGAACATTTCCCCCAAATTTGGTTTTTTCTCTTGCTGAACATTATTTGGAAGATCTCCGGGCTGATTTTCAGACCATCTGAAGTTCGGGTGCTATCTCCATCCTGTGTTATAAGTTTGTGAATAAGGGTTGAAAGTGTGGGAGCCATTCTGAATAAAGTTGACCTGTTCCTCGGGAAAGCCAATAGACATACAGTTTTCAGTTGAATGATTGGCTCCACAGTTTTCACATGATAGGCCACTCATCACTGCATGTGCTCCTTTCGTTTGTGATTTCACCAATAGCTCTACCTACTTTGTCAAAGCCACTATCTGTGCATTCGTAGATGCAGTACTATCCATTTCATACATCCCGGGTACTCTCGGTGGTACCACTCTTTCTGATGAAAACATTGAGTGTGTAGTGGCAAATAGCATAAATAGATCAAATGTTTGTTGTACTGATTTTCCTATGTTCGATCCACCCGCAGACGAATCTACCTGAGATTTTGACAGTGGTGAAAGTCCGGTGTAGAAGTATTGCACCTGATTGCCAATTGGAATCCCATGATTTGGACACTTTCGCATAAGCTCTTTAAATATGTGCCATGCCTCATGATAGCTTTCTCCATCCTGCTGTTGGAAAGTTTGAATTTCTAATCTGATTTTATCTACTTTCGCTGATGGGAAAATTTTATTGCAAAATTTTCTGGTCAATTCTTCCCATGTAGTAATGCTTCCATGAGATTCGGCGTCCAACTACTCCAATGCGGCATCTCTAAGTGAATATAAGAATTACCGTAATTTAATAGCATCTTCATTGACCCCCGGAGCATGGAAATTCTGATAATTTTGGAGAAATCTGGAGATGTGTATATTTGGATTTTCATGAGGCAACCCGTAGAATTGAAGAGTATTGGTCATCAAATTGATCCAGCCTGCCCTTCTCTAAAAATTGTTTATCCCAAAATCTGGATACACAATACTGGAGCGTGCAGGAACGACTATTGGCATCAAGAACATTGAAACGGGCAAGTCTCCTACGTTTATTTCCCTCCACTCCTGCTGCTGATCCGGTAGTGCCTATACTCTTGCGATCACTTATCCAATTGGCTGAATAGGATTATGAATGTTTTGATCGTCAGCCATTTGATGTTGTTTTCGTTTATGTTCCTTGCGCCTTCGTCTGAAAGTACGTTCTATTTCCGAGTCAAACGGTTCAAAATCGTCGCCTTGGGCACTGAGTATACAACGAACACTTTTTTTTTAATAAATAAAAGTAAAATCAAATAAAATCAAATAACAGTTAAAAAATAAAATAAACTAACACTAAAAGTAAATAGTCCTCAGAAATGGTGCCAAAAACTTGTTGTGTTTTTTATATCGTAGATGTACGATATCGTAACAAGTAATATAGTGGACATTTGAGTCCAAATTATCGTTCCCACGAGAACTATACTTTAATCTTAATCTACTTTTTCTAATCCCTATTTGACAAAACAAGTAAATAATTATGATGATTGCTCCTAACTACTTTTGACTAATTGAAAATATAAAAAAAAATTGCAAATAATTGATAATTGAAGAAACAAATATGTGATGAATATTAGGGGATAACAATTTCATCTATTGATCACTTTTATTCTTAATTCAAGATTCATAATCTAATATAGTGTTCGATTGAATTCTTCTATTGTATTTAATTTATCCCTCTCGGGTTCTCATTGAGTCTATTTAATTATTTCAATTCCATATCTCTATGCGAATCAATTTTAGTTAAACGAAACACTAAATCTAAGAATTCAAATTATGACAGCAATAATTAATATATGTATCTCTACACGTTATACTAATTTACCGAATTTTATTATATAGTCTAAATCTCAAACTCACATAATTATCAAATTACTGATCAGATAATTTAATACATTAAAATCGTAATAAAATCAACACATAAATAAATAAATAAATCACAGAGACCTTGAAAACAAGTAAAGGATCACAAGTCGACTAGATAGTTTTCCCTAATATAAAAATTAGTTATTTATATTAGAATAAAAACAAGAAAAAATGAAAAGAAATCACCAAAAATTGACCAAACGTGAAAATTTCTGGTGTTTGAAGCATTCTTTTCTTTTTCCTTTCTCTTTCCTCTTTCTTCTTTCTTTCTCTACGTTTTTTTTCCTCATGTTGACTTTTCTTTCTCCTTTTCTCTTTCTTCCCCTTTCTTCTTTCTCTTTTCTTCTCTTTCTCTTTCTTCCTATTTCTACTTTCTCTTTTCTTTCTGCCACATTTTTTTCTCTTTTTTTCTGATTCTCTTCAGGGCCCCTTCTCTTGCGTGAATTTGTCTGTGTATTTATTTCATCTCCAGGTATTGTGTTCTAGGGTAATTAGAATTCCAAATCCAATTAGATTTGAGTCCAAATCAAAGTAAAGCCCAATTTAATAATAACTCCCACTTCTTTCCTGTCATCTTAAATTGTAATTTGCACCAATGTCCAACATTATTTTAGAATGTACATTATAGCCCTTCAATTTCCAAAGTGTGCAATATTATCTCCAAAATTGCCGATTTCATTCAATTTCATCATTATTTTATTTCCAATTTCTTCGAGCGAGTCCATAACTAAAAACAAAAGAAAAATAACCCAAGTTAAAGTAAAATTTAATGATTTTATGACATAAAAGTTTAGTAATTTGATCCAAATAAATGCACAAATTGCACTTATTACATATGCCAAAGTTTTGTAATTTCTTCATCTGTCAAAGAAGAAGTAGAACACTTTTAAGTCAAGTGCACTCAAAGATATGAAATTTCGCTTCAATTCTGGAACATGTCTTATATTTGTAATGTGTTCTAATAGTCCAATCGAACATATGGAAAGTACATGCCTAGTCAAGAACACATTCCTCACAAGGCTTGAAATCCATGTCAAAAATCACAAGAAGCTCTCCTTCACTTTACCCATCTTCCACAACATCAACCTCCGCTGTGTTTATAGGTTACTTTCTTTTATCAGTAGCACCAACATCCTTATTTCTTTTTTTAAAGCATAGCAATCATCTCTAATATGCCCCTTCTTCTTACAAAAGTGACATGTTTTCTCTACAAGTCTGGATTTTAATCTACCTCTCGTGTTTATAATAAGACTCATATCTTGATTTCTCCTACGAACAACTAGGCCTTCAGCCGGGCTTCCAGATCCTCCAGTAAGATGCATCATCTTCTTCTTAAATAGTAAAGCATCATAAACCTCTTCCACAATGAGAATATCCCTAATATAGAGAAAGTATCTCTAAAAGTTACATATGATGGAGGAAGAAAATATAAAATCCGAAAAAATGGGGATAAAACATGTCATGGTGGCGACTCAACACCTCGGCGCCCGAGGAATTTCGTTGAACAGGGATTCCGGCGTCGGGCTACTGCCTCTCTTTTCTTAACACTTTCATTAATTATGCCTTCAAAGTATTTTTCTTCATCCCAAAGTTCTTTTCCAAACCAAACTCTCAATCCTTGATGAAATTTGATCTCCATTAATTAGGACCTTTAAAATCAAAATTCTTTAGACTTCTTCTGTTCAACCAAACACCAAATCACATAGAATTTGGGTCATACCACGACAAATAGAAACAAAAAAAATATTTAAACGAAAGAACACTTTCAAAATTTTGGTTTCTCGAGAACTCAATAGGAAAACGAAATCATTGAGAGGTTATATAGTAGACCAATGTAAATTAAAGAAAAAATTATCCAAACAGAAATTCAACAAGTTTCATTTCAAATTTAGCGTTTTCAACATCTTCTGTAATTATATAAAAACAAATAGTAACAAAAATAAGAAATGACAAACAAAATACAATTATTGAAACAGATAGAGAGAGTTTTCTAAGGTGGAAAGCTTGGAAGGATGTCAAGTTTTGCAAACTATGGCAAGATTTGATCATAAGATTGTTCTGATTGGTGAATGATGTAAACTTAAAAAATCCTCTACATTTTTCTTGATATAAAGCATCTTTACTTTTAGGAAACTGATTTAAATTAGTTTCATATTGTACTTGAGAACCCTATAAATCTGTTTTTCTATTTGTAGCAGTTTGTACACTCCTCTTATAAATTAGATAGATCTCCAAAATGGTATTTTGTCCGTGAAGAAGTTTAGCATGTAAATTGGTTCCGGCCATCGTGCTAAATTTTCCTTGATTCCTGATTGTCCAATACAGATTTTTATGTGAACATGTTAATTAGGTTTAAGTTTTCTGTTCTGTTAATCCATCAGCGTCTGCAATATTTGCCAACATCAATTTAATTCATGTGTTAGAACCAAAGTTTAAGGGCTAGAAAGACAACATGTATATCCTTTTTGGCGGCATGAATCTAGATCTTGCATTTAGGAGTGAACAACCTACTATTCTTACGGATAAAAGTTCTGCTAATAAAAATGGGATTCAGATAAGTGGGATCATTCAAACCGCATAAGTCTTATGATCATAAAATGTGAAATCCCAACAACATTACGTTGTGTTTGATAATGTAACTACTGCCAAGGAGTTTCTTGATGAAATTGAAAAAAAAAATTGTGAAATGCTATAAAGCTGGAACTATTACACTTTTAGCGACCTTAGTTTCATTAAAGTATAAGAGTAAAGAAAACATGAGTACATCATGGAGATGTCTCATCTTATTTCAAAACTAAAGACATTAAAGGTTTAGATGTCTAATAACTTGCTCGTGCATTTAGTTTTAATTTATATTCTTGCATAATTCGACTAATCTAAGGTTAGTTATAACTATTAAAAGGGAAAGTGGACTCTTAATGAGTTCATTCCATATTGTGTGTAAGAAAAAGAAAGGTTAAAATACGATAAAATCGATATTACTCACTTAACAAGTACTTCTAAGGATAAGTTATAAAGAATTAAAAAGTTGCATCCGGTTCGATTCAAAATAAACAGCGAAAGCCTAAAAATGATAAATTCAGTTGTTACTTTTGTGAAAATCTAGAATACATATAGAGAGACTGTACTAAATACCACACTGGCGTGTAAAGAAAAGTACACTTCTCACTTTGGTTTGTTTTTAGATTAATTTAGTTTCAATACCTAGACACACTTAGCGGATAAAATTTCGGTGCCACCACTCGCATAAGTGTATATATGTGAAGTTTTTTGAACAACCAAAAGTCAATTGATGCTAAAAGATTCATCTATGTGGGGTTATGGCAAATTAGTTAAGCTTGAGGCTATAGGGACTTTTAGGTTATTATTAAAGATTGGTTATGATTTGAATATGAAATAAATATTTACGGTACCGTCTTTTAGAAGACATTTGATTTCTATTTCTACATTGGACAACTTCGGTTACTCTTGTTCAATTGAAAATAGTCAATTTGATTTTTTTTTCTTAATTCAAATATTGTGGGTATTAATTCTTTATCCAGTTACGATAACCTATATTTTTCTTAATACGGTTGCATCTTATAAAGAAACCTTGTATGTGAATTTACATGTTATTAAACAAAATTAACCAATGAGAATTTTGTTTTGTTATGGCATAAGTGATTAGGTACCATTTCTCAAAAGAGAATGAAAAATCTTATATTAGAAGGAATTCTTGATTTCCTTAATTTTCAGACTTAAGTGTTTACTTTAATTACATTAAGGGAAAACAAATAAACCTCGTTCCTAGTGAACCTTGGGTTGATATCTCCATGGATTTTGTTACCTAAGACTAAAAGGGGTTGGGATTCAATATTTGTAGTGGTCGATAGGTTTTCTAAGATGACGCATTTCACTACATGTCATAAAACTGACGATGCCACTAACATAGTTGATTTGTTCTTTAAGAAAACAGTGTATTTACATGGGGTCCCTAAAAGTATAGTGTCAGATAGAGACGTTAAATTTCTTAGCCACTTTTGGCGGGTTTTGTCAGATAAGTTAGGTACAAAATTGTTGTTTTCTATTACATGTCACCCACAAATCGATGGGCAAACCGAAGTAATAGATAGGACCATGATTCAATTGTTGCACACTGTGGTTAACAAAAATTTGAAAAGTTTAGATGGAAAAAAGAGGGCCGAGATGATAAAGTCATTCCATGAGAAGGTGACATTGCAGATTGAAAACAAAAACAAGCATTATGCATCACGAGCTAACAAGGGCCAGAAGAGCATTTCATTTGAACCTAGTGATTGGGTTTGAGTACATTTGAGAAATGAACGCTTTCCAGAGTAAAGGAAATAGAAGTTGCAGCTACGGGGAGATGGTCCGTTTCAAGTTCTTGAGAAAATCAAAGACAATGCATATAAGCTGTATCTTCCTGGTAAGTATAATGTTTCGGCTACTTTTAATGTATCTGATCTTTCTCTCTCTTTGATGTGGTACAGATTTGAGGACAAATCCTTTTGAAAAGTGAGGGGATGATGTGAGCACGGAGTCGAGTGCGTCAAAATCAAGCACGGGAAAGGATCTGTTGATTATCAATGGAGGTCCGATGACACGATCGAGAGAAAAGTCGGTGAAAGAGGCGATGGGGTTGCTTGTTCAAGCTACGATGGACGAAATGTCGAAGTTAACAAGCCAAGGAACAAGTTTTATGTTGGGCTTAGAAGAAGAAACCAAATGGATCAACTCGGTCAACTCAGTTCAAGCAGCGAACGAGCAGCGTGGATGAAAACGTGCATAACTTTCAGCTCGGGTGTTGGATTTTCGTCCATAAGTACAATCCGAAATCGTCACGAAATTCTGCACAAGAAAAAAGGGGTGTAATTTTTAAAACTATGTGGTCTCATAGTTTAAAATGAATATGACCGCATACCTATCTTCCGAAACAAAATTGAAGGCTGAAGGATGAACTATGCGACTGCATAGGGTGAAATTTTTCTTTTTCCCCGAAAGTTTCCTAATTGTATTAAAACAATATTTTTTATATCTTTGTAATCTTTTAGGAGTTTATTTACGTCTTAACTAGGTTTTTAGAGTTTCCATATAAATAGATCTTATTCTATTCATTGGAAGACAACAAATTATTGAGAATTATTTTGCGAGGCAATTTGCTTTCAATCCATTGTTCTTCGTTGGACAATTTGCGAACTTATCAAGAATGATTCTTATGGCGTTCAAATCAACCGGGTGAGATTCTTAAATAATCAATCAAAAGGGTCAACATTCGATTACGTTTTGTTGGTTATTTTGATTCGTTATTTTTCAAATCAAATCCAAAACCTTGGTTCTCTGACTTTCTTGGGTTCGATTTCAATCTATTTGTGGGTTTCGTAGTTCTTCGCTATGTGGATTCACATAAGTAATCATATTTTATTGGTATTACATGCCGATAACACACTATTTGCCTACAATAATATAAGCTTATTGCACGAAACAAATAGATTTCTATCATGAAATTTTGAAATGAAAAATCTTGGTGACATCTCTTTTATATTAAGGATATAGATACACATCGATTATTATCAGTGTATTTTTGGATTATTACAAAGGAGTTGTATCAATAAGAATCTTAAGAGATTTGGAATGCAGGTATGTAAATCAGGTGATACCCCTATTACTAAAGGAGACAAATTTTTTATTGACTTCAAAGTTAATTTCTCGATATTTCATTAGATCATTTGGTTTGATTATGCATTTGAATTTTGGGAAAGAATGATTCAAAATTTCAATTAAAATTTCAATCTACATGGTCATGGATGATGGATTATGTAAAATATAAATAAATAAATAAATAAATAAATAATAATAATAATAATAATAATAATAATAATAATAATAATAATAATAATAATAATAATAATAATAATAATAATAATAATAATAATAATAATAATAATATCCCTATTATTAACAAGAAAATCACATGGAGTATGAGAAAAAGAAACAATAAAAAGAAAACACAAACTTCATCATCCACGGAAAACTCAATTGACTATACTGAACATATATATATTCAAGTTACATTAAGAGAACACAGTTATCGCTCTTTATTATCACTAGGAGGCTACAATTTTCTCAAACTGATCCAATCTATTTTCAGCGAGTCTCGACTTGTAAGCAGATTTTTTGTACTCGAACCATGTGAACTCCTTGTATAAACTGTCTTCTCCTTTCATCAGTGACGGTAATGGAGCTGTCTTTCCACACAAAGGTGGTCCTCCGAAATAAATCATTGAAAGTCTGGATTTTGATGTGTTGGCCACAACTCTATGCCTCACACTCCTAAACATCCCATTAGTCATAACCCCCCCCCCCAACAAAAAAAAAAGGGATAAATAATGAAAGCCTATCAAGCAAAATTCATAAACATTATAGACATTAGCTGACAGTGACTTCCAAAACATTCTTGTCGAAGTGTCAGTCAAGATTCGGTTCAATAGCCAACAAGCGTCGGACTCATAGGGAAATAATTAGTCAAAGCTAGCAAACTTCACATTGATGCCTACGGTTAAAGAAAAAATATCTATTGTGGGTCTATGACAGACGTGCATTGAACAGGTGACCCTTTTCGACATTAACAAACAATGACTTTTTTTACGACAAAAATATCAATAGTTAGAACTAATTTGAATATTAAAAGTGGTTAGGTTATACATGTACCTGTAATGAGTCACCAACATTAATGAAGAATGAATTTTGATCAGGAGGGATTGAAATCCAATTGCCATCTTTCAATGAGATTTGAAGACCAGAAGTGTTGTTAGATCTCAAAACAGAAATGATTTGTGGGTCAGTGTGTTCACCAAAACCAATCAAATTTCTGCCCTTAAACTGATCATCAGGGCATGGAGGGTAATGATTCAGCCTGAAAACAGAGTCACTCTCTTCATCCATAAGAAGCTTATTGAACGTATTTCTTGGCTGAATCTTCAGCCCTTCAGCCAACATTTCAAGAATCTCACAAGCCATTTTCTTAACGGATGACACGTAGTCATTCACGATACAACTTCAAAAACATAAGGAAAACAGAACCAGTAAGAAAATCGACAAGGTACTGAACTAGACAGTATCATCGAGTAACTTACCGAAAAGTCTCTTGGGATTCGCCAGAAATTGATGCAAATTTTTGGTTATTGAAATCAGTATTGGTTTTTAAGAGAATGTATTCAATCCAACCAACATCTCCATTGGTGCCAATTTTCTTGTTGCCATAGCCAAAAGGGTCGGGAGGGCCTGCTTTTTCTTTTTCAGGGAGAGGTAAAGAGAAGAATTGAATAGCTAGAGATTCTAATTTGGTTATGAATTCAGTTGGGACACCATGATTGATGACCTTAAGTAATCCAAATTCTCGGTAGGCCTTGACAAGAAGGCTGTTTAAGTTGGGCTTCGAGAGGTCAATCAATGGTACACCATGGAATAATGTGGTGTTGTTAACTAGAGATAAGTGTTCAATAACCGCTGGTTTGGACAAGACAACCATTGGTGAAGGTTTTAAGGTTTTGAAATGATAAGAATGAATTCGAGGATAATGAAATCTGTGTAGTGGAGAGATCAGATTGTTATACAATAGGCTTTGTATGATCAATAAGCAGGAGTATACATGGCTCAAATGCTGCTTACATATTTATAGGGCATTTTGGAGAGAGATGCGAGTATAGTATTCAACATTACATTATCCAAACTTGACCTAACTCTGAATAAAAATATTTTTGTCATGAACCTATTGGATTAAGACCGACACTCAATATTTGTTTCTAAGCATTTATTAAACCTCTATTTATGTCTCTTACATAAATTGAATTAATTATAATTTTTGAAAATCATTAAAGAAACTATACTATGTGATATGATACAATATAGATAACCATAAAGTGTTTTTTGTAATAATTATATTAAATTTTAAAACATTTTTATATGGCGGTTGAACTCACGTAATACTTGAAATAAATTCTTAACTTGTTTCTAAACTGAAATTAAGAAATTATAAAAATCTTAAAAAGAGAAAAGAAAAAAGATAATTTCAGACGTAGGCACAAGCATAAAAACAAAACTAAGAATTGATATTAATTATTATTCATATCACGGCTAAGACCGACAAGCCCGTCGTTCAACCCACCATTTTGATCACTTGAAATTTGTGGGCCCCTTTGTACACCTAATTTTTATTTTTATTTTTTCCTTTCTTTCTAATTATTAATTTTTTGGTCTATTAATGTTCAACTTGCCTCCATGCATAATCCAATTAATACGCCTATAGTGGTACACATTTATAAAAAAAAATACCACTTGAAGGCATAGTAATGAAAATTGTTATAATTTTGTTCAATAATATAATAATAAGTAATTTGGAATGATCAAACATCCATATGAGTGCATCAAATAAGTACGAAAATAACCACAACCTGTAATGGACGATCGCCCAAATTAATTTTTTTATTGTTGGGGTTTGAGCCTCATTTTTGTGCAAAATACATTTTGGAATAGTAGATTGATGGAGAATGTATAATTAATAATTTAAGAAAAAGTTCTTAGGTTACGTGCAATATTATTTTATTGAAGAACGTGTGGTTAAAAAAATATATATATTTTTTGAAAAAAATGGGGATCAAAACAAGAGCTCAATTTCTTTAGTGTTAATTGAGTTTTGGAAGTAAAAACACTTTTGCTTATCTATAAACCATTTGTTAGAGTCAACCTAAGCACCAATTAAATTTTAGAATGGGCAAATATCATTTGAAGACAACAATTTCATGTTATAGTCTTTCTATCAAATATTTTGTGTTCTTGATTATACTTTATCTTTGTTCTCTTCTCCAGTTTTTGAATATTTTTATATTCAACCAAAAATTTCAAACAATATTTTTATGGAGAACGAGACTATTGAAACAATCAAAGTTATGAATTAAGATCTTGTTCGTTTGAATCGATTCATGGAATGAACTTCACTCGGTGGCAAAACAAGTTGGAATTCCTTCTCACGACGTTGAAAATCTTTTACATACTTGATCCTGATTTGGCATCACTTTCGGAACCAACGGATGAATATTCCAATGCCATAAAAGCGGAAAGGCAAAAAGGTCAAGAGGATGAATTGATTTGCTGTGGTTATATACTCAATGCACAATCCAATCATTTGTATGACATTTACACCCACCCTTGGTAAAAGAGATATGTAATGGTTTGGAAAATAAATACAAATTCAGAGAAGAATGTACAACAAAATTCCTGATATTGAGGTATTTCAATTTTAAGTTTCTTGAAAATATCCCCATTCTTCCTCAAGTGCATGTCAACAAATTAAAAGGCAATCAAGATTGAACTTCTGGAATCGTTCCAAGTGGGAGCAATCATTACTAAATTCTCGGGAATTTGGAAAGGATATCGAAAGAAAATTCTTCATAGTTCCAAAGATTACTCTTTAAAACAAATTCAAAAACATCTTCAAATTGAAGAAGAATCGAAGATAAGAGATATAGTTGAAAACTCTTATAAAGACACTTCAAATGCAATATCGTGGAAAAGGTCGAGCCTTTCAACAAATTCAATAAGAGAAAAACTTCTAACAAAGACTACAAAAAGTTTAAGTAGAAGTTCAAAGAAGATTGTTTTGTTTGTGGGAAACCCAGATATTTTGAAAAGGAATGTCGACATCGAAAACAAAATGAGAAAAAAGGCGAAGTGAACTCCATTGATGAAGATAATATTGTATGGCTAAGGTGAAGAGGCAATGAGCCTTGTATGGCCAAGGTGCATAGTTACAGATGAGACTTTTGTATGGCCGAAGTGAATAGGCAATAATGAAGCCTTGTACATCTGGGGTGCCTAGGCAAGGATGAAGCCTTACATGGCCAAAGTGAAGAGGCAATGATGAGACCTTGTATGGCTAAGGTGCATAGACAAGGATGAGGCCTTGCATAGTTGAGGTGCCTAGACAAAGATGAGGCAATTGCATTCCTCAAATATAACCCATTTTTCAGGGATCTTCCCTTCATGACATCGCTTCAGAGGCCTCCTATTTGTAAAAGGGGCTTCCAATAGTCTATTCATCAATGACCTTCCTTTTAGGAGGTTTCTTTATTCTTGGCGTCTTCTTCAGAGGCATATCCCTTTGTTCGCTAAAATCTATACCGCAAGCGCACGAGTCGCGTTCAAGTAATAAAGTGGACCAAAAGAATCCGGATTGTCGATCCCACGAGAAATGTATACTTTCGATTACTTGACTCTAATCGATTTTAATTCTAATGACAAAAATAAACACACACATTTAAAGACATGGATTTAAATGCAGTAAATAAACTAACAAACTACAAAATAAGAAAATAAGGTGTCTTGGCAATATCGGAGGGAAAAGTGTGGTTGGAATTTACGATATCGCTTAACCTATTGTTTCATTAATCTCGAATCAATAATGTGCCGATGCATATTACCAAAATGCGATAGTTAGACCCGATTCTCCTGTTTTAGTTAAGACTCCATCTTGAGGTCATATTAACCCTAATCGACGTATCTGTAAAGTATATCTCTATGTCGATACAAACATAGCCAACAACATGAGTTTTTGTGAAAATAGCTCAATGGATCACTCAAAGTAGGTGTATATCTCTATATCACCTAAACGCGCAAAAGATACACTAATGCAAATCCGAGGCATCAATCATTTCGGTCTATTTAATGTAACTATTTTTCAACAATCACATCAATACCTAATTACAACATTTAAGCGTCACCAAAAATGAAGTAAAACCTAACAATTCCATCTAGTCGTCAATTAAATGAAATCATTTTAAACATGATGATTAATACACTATGACTTTGATAACAACTGCATTTTTCACTAAATATGTAAATATATAGATAATCAATGAAACAAATTAGGTTAAGTTCAATCCATAAATTCCAACACAAAATACTTAGCTCATTTTATAGATATGAAAACAAATGAGATATTTAACAAATTCATTACAAGTTTGACAAAATAAATTGAGAAAAATCAAAGTTTAAAGATAAAACCATTTTGAAGTTTGGAATTGATTTTCTCTCAACTCTTTGCCAAGTCCTTCGTAGTAATCTCCTTATACTCTATGATTTCACCTCCAAAATATGAGCCAAGAATACAAAAGAAAACAAGAAGAAGAAGAGAGGAAAGAAGAAAAAAGAGAAAAAACTAAAAAACTAAACTTAAATTTAACAAAACAAAAAAAAAAACTAAAACTATCCTCGTTCTCTTCAAAAACCGTCCCAGGCACATGTATATATAGATAGGATATTTTGTTTTCTTAAAAATTAAGTTTTATAAATATCTAGGGACATTTGCAACCAAGGTCCCCAATGTTTTGGAAATTAAACAAAATGGTCCCTCAACTTTGATTTAGTACAATTTGGTCCTTGACTTTTGACCTTCATTTCAGTTAGGCCCTTTATACATTGCACTTCAAGTCCTTCAACTTTCAGGCTTTTGCACTTCAGTCCCCAACTTCACCATTTTGTTCACTTTTAGTCCATTTTTCATCCTTTTTCGCGTCATTCTTCTTCTTTTCGGGGTTTTCGCCTACAAAAGTAAAATTTACACAATTATGCATAGAAATATACTCAATTTCAATTCTAATTAATTTCGAAAAGTGCCGAATAAGTGTGTTTTTACACACTTATCACCCTTCTTAGGGGGTCTTCTTATTCAGTGTCACTTCTTTAGTGGCCTCTCACTTTCCAAGATGATACTTCTCATGTTGGTAGCCATTTGAGCCACTTCGGCAATTAGTCGCACAACAATTCTTCCGTCCTTTAGACATCGGTGATGGGACCTTTGGTGTGTGACATTATTTCGGATGATCTCTTCTTTAGAGATCTCCCTTACCCTCATTGGGTTCACTTCTTCATTGTTGGAACTCGTTGGTTTGGAGTTGCAAATTCTCTTCTTCCAAATAATGGAAACTTAGTTTATGTCTTCCACTTGTTCTTACTTCAAGAACAAATCCATTTTTTAAGGGAGAATATCAACCAAATATTCCGATAAGCTTTTTCTTTCGTGGGGATACTTGTGGTTACAGAAATGTTCTCACAGATGGCGTCAATCTGTTGACCTCGAAAAATGGCTCCAACACGTGGCCAACAGAATAAGTCTTCATATATGCTCCTCCATTCGCACGTTAGCACACATTAGTCACTTGTGGCCTTTTCTGGTGGGGGTGGAAGCGATCGCGAGCACTCCGACGGTCAAGTCAATATTTCAATCCACCGAAATGTGGTGTCCGGCAATGAACAGTCATCGGGACGTGGTTGAGAACTTGTGTATATATAGTGAAAGACTCTTTAGAATGAGAGACTAGAATGAAAAGATTAGAATGGGAACCCCTTCTTCTTACTAGTGTGGGGGTATTTAAACTAGAAAAAGGAAGAGGTGAGCCATTGGATGGGAGGAGATGTGGCTTCAGATTTCGGATAGGTCATCCTTTCATAGGAGTCAATCTATTAATCCATAGGTTGGCAGGCATTAAATGATTTCTGACATAGCAACTGAGTTGACCGTTTGAAGTCTGACACACGTCCCATCAATTAATCAGGGACTTGATTTTGGAGATCTCCTCATAAAATATCTTGGTAGAGGTCTGGTGAAACAGATTGTGAATTACAATGAATGCGGAGTGCGAGCCTTTTGCATCCGCCGTGAATGGCGGAAGAGTTCGGCTCTCCCACCAGTGGGGCAATAGTGTTTCAGTTCGTAGTCAAGGAATCAGTTCGTCCGAAATGAATTCAATTTGTCTACCAAGTTGCGACACCAGATCACTTCGTCCAACACTTGGCGGATGAGGTGGAGGGCCCCCGAAGGCCCTTAACACTTTTCGAGTAAATGTAGATATATTTTTTATCTGATCTATTTTTTAATTTCGTGTAAGGCTACTACTATTACAGTGCTTATTGATTAATGTGAAATTTTGATTCATTATTCTTTTGTTTATCTATCAATGTTTTAAAATCATTGTTCAACCAGTGATTTTCATTTGAATATTTTGGGGAATGAATTCTTGACTTCAATTCAATTGACCTATGTTGGTGGTTCTTGTGCTTGCCTTCAAGAGCAGATAAGCATTACTTGCCTACCTGCACACATTAATACATACCTGATATGTTGGCTTTCCATTATAGTCAAATTATGGAGCTGATGTATTTGTTGTGCAAATTAGTTATCCAAACGTATTGTACAATATCAGAATATGTTGAAGACGAGATACTGTATCATGAGATGAAATTTGCTAGTATCTTAAGAGTTGTTCTAGTTTGCATCACCATCCAGTTCTTTTTCTGATCTCAGCTATTGGAAAGGCTGGAAAGCTCAATGGTTATGTCAAAGGTTTTGACTTCTTCCCAAGACAAGATTCACAGAGACTAAATCAAGGGCACATCTAGAAGGTAAAACCAACAGCAAAGTAATGTTATGCGTAGGATCATCCGCTGGTGTTATCTTGACAGGGAATAATGAATCATGGATGACGTAAGTGCTGTCAAAATGATCTCTTTGCGGCTGTTGGATAGATCAAGTGTCTACTACGTATGTTTTTCTGTTTATTTATTATTATAGAGGTTGATTTAGTTGCTTACATAATGTATTAAGGGATAAAATCCCACATCGAATAAAGATGTAAATATAAACCAACTTATAAAGAATTAGATTACTCCTCTTAAGAAGGTTGACATTTTAAGATGGAACTTCAATTCTTAACATGGTATCAGAGCTCATTAAGCTCTAACGAGCAATTCAATCCGGTTAAGACTCCAAAAGTGAGCATATGGATTTCAAGATTGGTCCGATCAAACGAGCCACCATTTTGCAAGGGCATGTTAAGGGATGAAATCCCATATCGAATAAATATGTAAACATAAACCAATTTATAAAGAATTGAATTATGTTATTTCTGGAGTATCTCCTTTCGAACAACCTGACAGAATTACCTTAATAAATTTGCACAGCGTAACGGTATGATCAACAGAATCAGAAAATTAATTCGAGCCCACCGACTTCACGATGTTTCCTTAAAACGAATTTGCTGCCTTCAAAAGGTGCTTAAGGCGTCCAGCAATCGTTTCCCAGGATAGAACGAATTTCGTCTCCTACGGAAGCAGCACAGCAATCTGCAGGAGTTCCAACGAACTCAATAAAGTGTTTTTTATTTCGAAAATAATATCAGAACGAGACAGAGAGAGGGAGAATGAGATTCAATGCAGAGAATAATAGCAATGAAAAACGGTGTTTTAATTTTGGCAACGGGTTTGGCTATTTATAGAATTGTTCGTGGCCATTCGAACACCCTTCTAGTCATTTCAGAACAGTCGCCACTGTTCAGACAAGCCCAGAACCGAACAGACAGCAAGGTTCGGTAATAAGTCGGTTAACAGTCCAAACGGTTAACAGACCACCCAAAATAATTACCCGAAAATAAGCCCATTAATAAAAATTAATTTTATTATGTACCCAAGAATTTGATTAATTACAATTTGATCCAAAATTAAATAAATTTTGTCCAAAAAGATAATATAGTACAAGGACGCACCCGCACACGGACCGGACCGGACCGGGCTCGGGCACGTGCCGTGCCGTGCCGAGCCGGCCGGTCGGACGGACGGACGGCGCGCGTGGGGTTTGGACCGACTCCCATAGGATATAGGTCTCCCCTCTTCTAAAGACTATTGGTACCCCTTGAGGCCCAAACTCAATTCCCAACCTTACACTATATAAACCACATCAAAGTTTCATAACTTTCCTATATGGGACAAGTGTGTGGGAATTTTCCAATAAATCAAATTCGTCACTAGTTCATAGTTTCAAGTGGGTTACTTTGACATTAAATATTTCATTCAATACTAAATGGTTTTCGACAAATAAATATATCATGTTGATCCTCTTGCGGAGTAGAACATGAATATGCTAGGTCCCGTTGAAATTAAGGCACGGGTCCCACTAAAATTTGGGCTCAAAGTTGACCCATTTCGCTAGTAGTAAAACCATTTTCCAACAGATTACTCCTCTTAAAAATGTTGATCATTTAAGATAGAACCTCAATTCTTAACATAATGAGAATATCATTGTGTTTTGACACATACCAGCCCCCGCCTAACTCTTCTTCATCCTTGGAAGCTCGGGCAATCAGGGCCTCTGCAGCCCATCGAGACTTCTCTCATACTTCAGCCTATGCCAACAACTCTGCTTTCCATCCATCTTTCAAACACCATTCCAAGTTGAAGTTGGTGTTTTCCTTCCCTTCCCTTATCTTCTATTCTCTCCGTATTAAAATCTGACAAACAGATTCGTCCAAATGTTATATCTAATTAATTAAATTTCAATTTAGAACATGGGATTTTGATTCTTGCATGGTATGGATCAGAATCATCCATATGTTTGCAATGATATCAATTAACAATTAAATATTCAGACTAGCTGCCACGTTTCTTTATCTCCTTCTACCTTGAAATCTACTTATGTATGTGATTCCTCAAAATATAGGGAGGTCCTATCTATGATTAATTCAAAATGAGTGAAGCAAAATTATAGTTTGGTAGGTTTCAGACACCATCTTCACAGTTAACAATATTTTAAAATCGAAAAAACATTCAAGCACTGAAGCAGGTAAATCTTATTTGAAGTATATTTGAACAAATACAAGTCCTCCGATATTTTCCAAAGTTTTTTATTGGTTTTAAGTTTACACACTTTTCTCAAAACAGCGTCGGATAAGTATAAAATGATTGAAGTGTAAGCAAACTCATCGACTTCTTTTTGTTCTTTCAAAAAATCAGCAGAAAAATTGCCTTGAATGACCTTTGAAATTTTTTGTTGAACTAAAATACTTTCATTTTTTGTTGTTAGATTGAAAAATCATATTTTTTTTTGTTAAAAATTTCCAAATTCAAAATTATAAATTATCATTTTAGATTCCCAAGGTTTCGTAAGATTCACAATTATACAGAATCAATCACAATTAAGACACAAAGTAGTTCTAGGGTCTCAGACAATATACACCATTTTAGTTCTCATGTTTGATCCACATTATTTTTTTCATTTTCATTTTTCTACTCATTTTCAATCACACATTCTTCAATAAAATAATATTTTACATTACATTAATAACTTTTCTTTCTTTTTCGACCACACGTTCTCCATCAATTTACTATTTCGAAATACATTCTTCCAAAATAATGTGACTCAAACACACCCTAATATATATGCATTGACTTCAAAATTTAATAACTTGGAAGATTAATTGTTCAAGTTATTTCATATTCACTTGGAACATAATTTCTACAATAAAATTAAAAGTTTGTTAAATTAATAGAGGTGAATTGGAAAAAAAGATATTGTCTAATTAAAATTTGTTAATTTGTATAAGTATGAACTTCTATGAATTTAAGTAATTATTTTATGTATACGTTGAGCTTTAAATGATCTAAAAAAAATTAGTATCTTATAAATTTAGAGGGGTTATTAATTTAGTACAATGACTAAATCGGAACCGAGAAATTTTATTATTTAAGCAAGATTATTAATTTATCAAATATTCATTTATCGAGATTTTACAGTAGCATTATTCAAATTCAATTTATCTCCAGTAGAGACTATAAAGCCACATCACATAGAAATCATGTCTAGTAGAAATAAATAGCAATACTCTTAAAAGATTCGCTCACTTAATTGACACCTAAATTACTGTCAAATTGGGATAGTAATAACAGGCCGAAGACCCGTAATTATATAGGAAATATGGCAATCATCTTGGAGAGTCTGCCTGGGCTCGATCCTATAAACTAATGGGCGAGGGGCAACTCTCTGATGAGAAAATTACCTAAATCCAGGTATTTAAGTTTCCAAATTCAAAAATCAGGTGTAATGTTTATTTAATCAAAAATCAGGTTTTAATTAAATAAAATCCTAATTAAAACATAATTTTCAATATGTTTCTCCCTCTCCGTCTCTCACCTCTCTCCCTTTCCGTCTCTCACGTCTCTCCCTTCTCTCTCACCGGCGACTACACCATATCTGACGACGGTCGCTGTGGTGGTTTTTGGCTGTGGTTTTGGCCCGGTAGCTGCCATTTTCTTCTTCTCAGGCGAGATCCCAAAAGTGTCGGCGCCGGCGCCAGAACTGATTTAATTAAATCCTTTGAAATTCCATGATTAATCACTACCAAGCAACCGACCTGAGCAATAATCTCCACAACTTTCAATTCCGCCCTATTTTCAATCGATTCAAGTGACTGCATATCAAGTTTCAGAGGATTTTGAATGGCTTTTTGACGAGGAAAAACCCTATCTGGTAAAATAAGATTTGGAACTTCATCATTAGTGAGAGATGATCGGCAACCGACCTCAGCCTTGTTTTATGGACGATGAGCGTGTCAAGAAGTTGAAGGGGTTGGGACTCTCCTTGAGTAAGATTGAGACTGTCTGGAGTGAGGATACTAAGAACCCAAAGCAAAAAAAGTACAGGATGTTTTGGCGAAGTTTTCTTCGAATGCAGATGTTATTGCTATTGGAGATGCTTTCTTTGCAGATGTGGAGAGAGATTGGGTGATGCAACCTGGTGGTCCCATTGCCCACAACTACAAGACTTTAATTGAGCCCAGTCGACTCATTATACTCACTGCTCAGCGATTTATTCAGACATTCCTGGGAATGGATTTTGTAGCTCTTAATTTCAGGACCTAAGTTTTGAAGACTCTTGTCTTATTTCATTAAGTTTTGAAGACTCTTGTCTAATAGATAGAAAATTAAGTTTTAATTGAGATAAACTTTGCTTCTGGAGAGAGAAAAGATTCAATGTATTAAATAATAATAAGAAGTTGTTCTTAATCCAAGCTACATCAAGAGACTGCGATAAAGATGTTGAGATGGAAGAAGATGGGCCATCTGAGGAGCAAATTCTAGATATGCCAGAAATTTAATTCCATACAATTGCTGGATTTCGAGATTCTAAAACCAGAAAGTTAGAGGTTATCTTTGTGACCGTTTGTGACTAGTTAATTGTGACTCGTTGTAACCATTTGTGACCGATTGTGCCTGGTTAATTGTGACCAATTATGACCGATTATAACTTGAAATTCTGAAAAAAATTTAGAAGTTGGGAATGGGTGGATGGGGTGGGTAAGTTGAAGTTGTCGGAGTGGCGTTGGAACAGTCTAATCCAAATCGCGATTTGATTACCGGGATAGTTCATTGTAACCGTTTGTGACCGATTGTGACCATTTGTAGCCTATTGTGACCGTTTGTGACTGATTAATTGTGACTCATTTAGACCGATTGTGACCGTTTGTGGCCAATTGTGACCAATCCATGGGTTGGGGTGTGATTTTCAATTTTCTGAAAATTTTGAAATTGCCGGAACGATCGCCGGAGAAGTCGCCGGAGCAATGGCCGGACCGTCGCCGGAGCAGTGGCCGGACCGGTACCGGAAATGGAGGGTGGTGGTGTAGTGAGGAGATGGGATGGGTGAGGTGTCATGGGGTGGTGTAAATTATTAATATATATTATATTATAGTTAATATTTAATATATTATAATTTAATATTTAATTAATTTATTTATCACCTGATTTTTGAAATAATTAAACAAATTTGTTAGTTTTGAAATGTAAACTTTAAAATTAGTAGATATGTATTGTTCCCCTCTCTGATAGGGGCCGAGTATCAAAGGGCCCAACTTGATACTTGGACAACCTTTTGTATCTCGAAAAATGGCTTAATAGCAGAAAACCCTCTACCTATTAGAAATTGTGCGAAAAAACCTACCTATTAGAAATAATAAAATGGGTCCATGTTTGAAACCTTTTTGTGCAAAATACCACAACGATGTCATGTTCCGTTAGCTCTGTCATCAAATCCCTAATAAATAAGGGGAAAAATTGAAAGGGCAAAATCCCAACCTATTAGACATGGTGCGCAAACCCTCCTCCACTTATCGGGATTGGGAAAATACATCTGCTGTCTATTTTCTCAATGAAAAAATTGAAAATGACGAGGGTTACAAAGATTTCTTGAGCCAGCTAAAATTGGGTTTTTGTCAGGCTATTGAGGGTTTCTTAGAATTTGGCAAAGGTTTGTTTTGTTATCATGTGATTAAGCTATGATAGCTTGGAGGTGGGGTCTTTGGAAGGTGGGGAAATCAAAGCAGAGGAAGAAGAAGAAGAATGGTGATGCTGAGGAGACTGGGTGCCAAATATTTTTTGGTGGCGACAGTGGGCAACTGATGGTGGCGGTGATGGAAAGTAGGGATAGGGAGGAAGATAAATTGCCTTTTTTCATTTTTCATTTTTAATTTTAAACTTTTAAATATTTATTTGAAACCATTTTGTACTGTTTCAAAAATTTGGAATTATAGTTATAATTAATTCTTTTTATTTTATTTTATTTTATTTAAACAAGATGGTATAATCATCATTTTCAATCTTTTTATTGAAAAAATAGACAACAAGAGAGGGTACTTCACGAATTCCAATAGGTGTGAAGGATTTTGCTCACCATGTCCAAGAGGGGGTTTTTGCCCTTTCTATTTTTTCATCTATTTATTGGGATTTAACAGCAGAACTAACGAAACATGAAGGTAGGTAATATTCCGCATAAAAGGTTTCAAACAAGGACCTTTTCTGCTATTTTCAATAGGTACGAGAGTTTTCTGCACAACATCTAATAGGTAAGGGGTTTTCTGCTATTATGCCCTCGAAAAATATATACACATCACTTTTGGTAAAGTACCTTCTTGGCTTAATTAAGGACCAATAGTTTGTACCATCTGACTAGCTTCAATAATCTAAATTATATTTTACAATTAAGAGAACAAGTTTGAGGACCCTTTCCTTTCCCATATTTTACATGTGCTCCACAATTAACACTGCCATGCTTTCCACCGTCGTCTCTCCTCGCAGGTGGATGAGAATCCAAAATATAGCCCCTCCTTTCCGAAACAAATCTTGTACCGGGTTTACTTCCGGGAAATATGCTACACGAAACCCTTCTTTGAGAAGAATACAAAGAATTGAAGATGGAAGGGATTGGATCCACATTGCTTGCATCAAAAGTATCAACAGTACTAAAAGAGTCTCTGGTGCTATCAGTAGTAAAAGATGCATCATCTGAGCTTGTAAAAAGCGACCAGTCAGTTGATGTAGCATCTGAGAACTCCTTCACATAAGTTTCTACAATTGGAGCTCCTCCATTTCTATTTTCTCTCCTAAGAATTCCACCGCAGTTTGGGTCGGACCTCCAAACTAGATAAGGTTCTGAGCAGATAAAATTGTAACTTACTTCACTTTGTTCTCGCACCGAAGACTTTTGGGGTTTTGAAGGCCAGTGCTTTCGAAGCCCAGGAGTTTCATATCTGGTGATTTTCCTTGTGCAAGCTTTAGTAGGTCGGGGGGACGACCTGAACAAACATATATGAATTGCAAATGCTTTATATGTTTAGCACAAGGGTAATCAGTGGAGCATGTTATCAGCAGATGCAAAAATATAGGAAGCAGAGGGTCTTAAAAATGAAACAAGGAACCGAACAAAATTATAAATATCAACAATGTCAAATCCACATCATAATTTGTCCTACAAAGTCGGCAAATGTAGCTACAAGAGTTCACCCATGCTATGAAATTTACCTCATGTAGAATAAAATATAAGCTCCTTCCAACATCACCTGCGTCATTTTTGCTGGCTGGACCTGCATTTAAATATATAAATATTTGATGGATCCTAATATCCAAGAGAAGTAAAAGAATGCAGGCTCCGTAATGCAAAGATTCTCCAGTCATGGGAGTCGTCCACGAGTGTGAACCCTCTAAATTCGATCACTATGGCATGGCTTAGTTGATAGTTGTTAGCAACAAATGAGGGAATCTATCTTTTAAAGAGAGAACAGAATTAAAGAAAAGAGACAAAAAGAACAAAAAATGGGGACTTCCACCTGCACTAACTGAAAAGGAAAATAAAAAATAAAATGGCAAAACATGAATTAAATCTAACAAACAAATGGATATCATATCCAAAATCATTATGAACAAACTGAAAGTAATTTCACCAAGGCCAAAACTTTCATCTTCACGTGAAGAAAAAGGATAAGGAAAAGGAAAAGGAAAAGGAGAAATTGAACTAATTGTACATAAGTTACCTAATCAATACAGTAAAAATTGAAAAAAAAAAAAATCACCTCCGCATCATCAATCCTGAACCAATTGCCTTGTAGATCTTTGACATAGGAGATATAATGTCCAGAAAAAGATGCATTTAATGTATCCAAATGCACAACTACCCCATAAAGCATGTAAAGTGGAGGTATGTCATCTGTCCGTGTCATAAATGGGATCATATCCAGCATTTCAGGAAAAGTGATGCATTTATTAATCTTGCCATAATTTCCCTCCTGAAAATTACAGAACAAGATTACATCAACTGAAAATCAGAAACTAAAACAAAATCTGAATGTAACAAAAGTGCATGTTATCTGATCAAATCTCTAGAAAACCACTATCCAGAATGCACTTGTGAATTGTTTAACTGTTTTTAGCATCCTGTCATTCAACATCATTAAGTTAAGCTTTAATAAGTTTGCGAATTTGGATACTCAGTCAAGGCCCAAACAATTGAACTGTATCCTAGCTAATAAAATTCATACAGATGCCTGCAAACTCGTAAAAACTCAGTACTTATAGAACCTAAGAAGCACGGATATTTGTGAACTTATTGCATACCCGTATCTAATACGTATTCAAGCTTCGATACGCTTGGACACTCAATTGGTGTAATGATTATTAACTAACAATTTTGAAGAAAGTAAATGTGTTTTAAGATAATAGATAACTACACAATTTATACTTATTACTGAAAATAGTAGTTCATTCGTCTCATAAAGATAAGTTAGGTTTCCTTTTTCATCTCGTAAATTATAAGCCACTTTCCTTATTAAAAGTATAGATATTTTGTAGTTTTCTAATATGTCCCCATTTAATATACCTTGTTACAACAAATATAAACTAATCATATTTAAATAATTATTTAATGTAAGGTTATATTAGGACAAATGTAAAAAAATTATATTTCCAACTAATATTAATTACTATTTCCGTCCCATAAAAATAGACTTGCTTTCCTTTTTTGTCCGACACAAATTATAGGCTACTTTCCTTATTGAGAGTATAGTTTATTTTTCAGTTTCCTAATTATGCCCTATTTATTGTACTTTGTTATAAACAAATATGTACTCATATTTAAACCATTATTTAATGTAGGAGTATATTAGAAAAAATGTAAGAAAAATTTATGTTTCCAAATATATTAATTACATTTTTTTTTAATTTATGTAAAATTAAAACGAGTCCATCTTTATGGGATGGATGGAGTACATTTTCTTAACCTGTGTGAAAATAAAAACACGCTTATCTTTATAGGACGGAAGAAGTATAGTGTTAAAAAATGAAATTTACACTTATTTTTATTGTCAGATTTCTGTATTAATGTTTTTATATAGTTAAAAATAAATTTATGCCAAATTTTATTTTTAACTTACGAAAAATACCACACAAATTATACCCCCATTTGGCCCCCATTATTTGAAATTTTAATCGTTGAAATAGTTTTTTTTTTTTTCGTAAATGTGTAGTTAAAAAAGAAGAAAAAGTTTTGGAATTACTTGTAATATTATTTTATTAGAGAATTTGTGGTTTATAAGAAGATAGAGAAAAATAAATTATAATTTTAATAAGGGGCCAAACAGAGACTATACACACACACACGTTTCCACATATCCTAAGTTTTGTTTAAAAGTTGTATAGATGTACCTGTATCACATCGTATTCAAAATACGTATCAGAACCCGTGCTTCTTAGTATAGAAGTATATATTTATAATAACATCCGGATGAAATAGAAGAATATAGACATCTAAAATGTAAACTGGCTACTCATTGGTTCGAGAACATTAGGCGTAACTGAGCAATACCTGAAATCTCTTCAAAATAATAGTCAAGATGTTTGGAGCCTCTTGAATTCTCAATTGCTTCCTTGCTCGAACATATGCAGCACATCTTTTATGGAAACATATTAAGAACCATAACTATTTGACTATAAACCACAGAATGTGAAAATTACAGGGAAAGTGAAGCAAGTTAACTCACCTTCCACATCTATACATATTTTCCCCGTCAAGATCTTCTGGACTTGTAAATTGTGTCAATGCATCTTCCAGAGATTCAACCCAACCAAATATCTCTAGTGAAAGATCCATTATGTTTTCATATCGCACTGATTCGTGATGACATCTCAAACATTTAACCTGATAGTAATAAGATTAGTGCAGCAGAATTTTCTAGAGGTTAACATAGCAATATATAACAACTAATACGTTTCAGAAGCAGCAAAATTTGGAATGACTTAGCGATGATCAAACACCTTTGACATAAGGCGTCCCCCAAAAGTATGCTGTATAAAGGTTGTATCCTGCAGCCAGGGATCAACCACATTCTCTCCTCCCAAGGACTCCAAGCATATAGATTGCATTGAGGTAACAAGAAGCCTGAGTACAAAAGACATTACATCAAGGTGTTATCTTCAGATTCTTCTGGAAAAATTTGAAGTCCAAATTCATATCCATGTTTAACTTTTTCAAAGAAGTAAATGAGGATAAACGACATCTTTAGGAAGATGTTTAAACTTTGATCTTCGAAAATCAAAAAGAAGGAAAAGGCAGAGTGAGTGAGAGAGACTATCCATGACAGCTACAGACCTTAAAAACTCATGAGCATCTTCCTGACTTCCATCACCTAGCTGGCAACTAATACTCCTCATATGCACAAGAATTCTGTTAGAAGACAAAGGACCCCCACTTTCTCTCAACATCATCGCATGTTGCTCAAGCTCACACAGGAGGCACCAATCTCTTGCACAGCCTGTTGCATACAATAGATTTTAGGCAATTCTTCCTCATGCAATAGCAAAATGCCTTCGCCAACAATTTAAAGAGAGAAATATAGGACAAAAATTACAAGTTCTAGAATGTGATCTACGAAGCAGATAAACAGTCAGAGGCTTTGTGCACACCAGACATTGCAGCACGGCATTGGCATAACAACTGCAGCACATCAAATGAAAAGAAAATGAAGTATTATTAACAAAGTCTGATGTGGAATTATTTTTTCAACTTCATTTCATATTTTATCAAACATTCACAAAATCTGGAAAGGGAAAAAAGAAAGCTACAGTGCAATTACCTGTTCCCACAATTTACAAGTCCTCTAGGTGACAGGTTGAGAACTTCATAATGATAGCACCTCACAAATTCTTCATAAGGAAATAGCATCTGTGCCTTAAAACAGGATATCATAAGAAGAGTTTCTTAACAAATTTACTAATTTCATGAATCAGGTATCAATGATGCTCGCACAGTTTCAGATGAATTAGAATCAATTATTTTCCAAAATGTTAGAAATGTTGTGTGTTGATTGGTTACAGCTCTATCTGAGTTTTCACAAGGAGGGAAAAATTCTTTTTAGAGTCTGACCTTCACTTTCTTATGCCTCTCAACATTTTCTTCCAATTGTTCCTGTTGCTCAGGTCTTGGTGACTTCGCTAAACCAACCACCCTCGTAATTCCTAGGCTTGCATCCCCATTGCTTCCCAGTAAAGAGCCATTATCCTTTATTCTAGCAAGTGCTGCATTAAAACAATTTGGTAAGCAGGAAGAAGCTAGTTTCCATTGCAATGAATAGCAATCCATAAAACCTACTTGATTTGTCAGCAATGTGACCTTTGATATCCAAATATGAGAAAGACTGCCCTCTAGATGTTTTTGCCCCTGATTTTGGTGATTTATGCAGTTTAGTTCCTTGAGCATGCAATGAATTTCTGCACTTACTGCTCCTTTTCATTGAAGTCCTCTCAGAAGAGTGGTTTAAGCCTGGTGCTTCATTGTTAGAAGTAATTCCTTTCCTAGGTAAGTTTTCTGCATCAATCAAGTTCACTTGATTGTCCCGTGAATTTGTCCGATTGCTGCACACAATTGATGAGTTTGAACGACTACAATTGCATCCGTATTCAAATGGGTGATGACTTTGCATTTCCTTTATAACTCTTTCCCGTACAGCACATTCTGAATGCGCATGTGCATCCTTGAGTGGACCAGATATGTTGCCGTGATTCTCTGTGAGAACAGGGTCACCTCTTTGCTGCAGCATAATGTACACAAAAACTTAATTATATAAATAGAAAGATGTTATAGTTTAGATAATGTGATTAATAAGAATTAGAACCTTATGTCTAGTAGAAGCTTTCTTCTTTGGGCTATTATACAACAAGGTGGAACAGATAACATCATTACTAAAAGCTGGGTCATGACACTCTAATATGGCTCCATCTGCTTCCCTTGACATGTCATTGTAGCTTTTAAGATAGGTACCCTTGTCTACAGATCTTCTATTTATGATGGGTAATCCAGATGCATTTGTTATCAAATCAGAAGTAGTTGAAGCCTGTATGCTTAAATGATGATTAATAACATTATCTGAAGATGTATTCTCAAGCGTAGGCTGCTGCCTGTATTCAAATAATTTTAAATCAATGGTTTCATCAAGCAAGGCTTTTCCAGTGAATTCTTCACTCATAGCAGACTTGGGAGATGAACTGCTGCAGCTGTTTCCCAATTGCTGACACTCAAGCTTGTGAACTTGCCTCCAATGGATAATCTGACACCTCCCAGAACTGTGTGAATGTTGTAATTGAAGAGTATAAATTATTACAGCATTTAAACAAATTTTATGCATTACTAGCAAACATGTAAAGAGCATTATATAAAAGTAACTTGTAACCTATAGAAAACATTGTAAGCACAAGATACAAATTATATTACAACTTTAAGGAAACAAAATCTATGACCATTAGAACATGAAAGAAAGCGATGGATTATTTTATGAAGCGTGATATAAAACATTCAAATTCCATTCTCTTTTAGTCAAAAATAATTAAAAAGATTTTCAAGGGCATATGGCAGAAACATGCAAGAAAAAGATACAGCATAAACATATAATTGGTCAAGCATACAAAGGTTTATCATTAAATGAATAATTTGAGTATATACCAATATCGAGCAGACTTGCATCGGGCACACCGAGTTGTAGCTGGACCAGAGCATCTCGCACACTGATTACTTCCAATATTTGGCAAAGGCACCAGAGGGATACCACTGGCAGAAGACATGTCTTCTACGACAAGAGCTTCTTCAACAGTTCTTTGAGCTATCAAATTTATCCTCTCTTTGTTTTTTGCAGATTCATTCCATTTTCCTAGTAAGAAGTATGTAACCAAGGGAAGCACAACCAAGAAAAGAAGAAGAACAGGTATATCGGTTTCCCTTGGCTCAAGCATGTCCCCACCAGAATATTCATGTCCAATTTATCTCAAGAAAAATATTTCAAGAAGACCAGTCTCCTTTAGCTACCTGACCCCAGCTACTTAGCATTCAGGAGTTGGTAGCACTGAGTCAGAGACACAATGGAAAATAAATCTTGTGTTTGCAGTCCAACATTAAAGCTATCTGCAAAGTCATTGGATAAGGAGATTCCAGTTAATGAGATCATGGACTCCACATTCACACAATAACACGGCTTAAGATATGAATATAATGATACAGGCCATGCAAATGATATATATTATAGAATAATTAAAGACCGCTCAGTTGCATTGAAGTTCTATAGATATTGAGAAACAGAGGAAGGGCATTGCCAAGGATCAAGTCAATGTATTTCTGGCTGGTCTTATCACACCTTGAATCAAGTTAGTAGTGATGTTGTGCTACTGATAAATGTATTTTGTACAATCATTTAATTTGAAGGAATAATTGCTTAATTCTGTATGAATTGTGTTTGCTACGTAAAGCTAGATAAAAATGGCAAAATAGGATTAAAGGGACCAAAAAGGACGAAAGGGAAAAAAATCCAAAGTTCGGGGCTAAAGTGAAAATATTCAAAAATTGATTCAGACTTCATGTCGAAGATTGGAGAATGCTAGGAGTCAATCAGACGAAAATAGGAGACAACGGGCTGAAAAGGAATGAAGGAGGATCAAAATGCACCTGCGGAAAAGTTCAAGGACCAATATGCAAAATTGGTTCCCAAGTGGAGAGCCATGAGCATGCATGGGCCTGCAGGCAATCACTAAGGGCAAAATGGCTTGCTCATGCGTGGGCAAGCCACACACCAATGGGTGTTCCTGAAAACAAAGAGTTTTGTTTCCTTTTTCAAGTTCAACCCTTCATGGTATGAACTTCTACCCTCTTTTTAACCTATTGGAGGCCGTCAAGAACGTATCTTGCAACCATATAACGTAGAGAAGATGTCTAACAAGAGTTTACAAGGCAATTAACACGAGATATTGAAGATTCAAAGCTCGGATTCAAGATTCAAGACCAAAAAATTGAGTTTTCAAGTTCTTCATTTGTTCTTTAATTCAGGTGATATGTTTTTATAACTTTGTGTAATTATATACAAACATGTTAGGCTAAACTCTATATTTGTATTGGATAATGATGAGACCATTGATCATTTATTTCTAATTTATAGACCAAGTAGTTGAGTAAATTCTCGTGTTCTTGTTTGGTTATGCGTGCTTAATTTGTTTTTTAATTTCTTGGTCACCAATTAGATAACATGTTGCATGTTGCAGTGCTGGAAAGCTCACAATATGTTTAGAACACTGCATTATCAACACATAGACAATAGATATAAGGAATAGCAATTGTGGAGTATGCAATGTCGTCGGATAAACGTTTGATTGAATGCATGTCTTTGCATCTGAATTCGGATTATGAATAAGATTGGGTCGTACTTAGAATAGGTTTGATTTATCTTGAAAAAGAAAGTCAAATAATATAGGATTATCGATTGTCATAAGCACTTGGACAACGCTAACTACGTAAGTCAAAGGATTGGAAATATATGCCAATATGTGGATTCTGAAATCCAACACATTCATTCCATAACTTGATTAAAAAAAAGAAAAAAAAAAATCAAATGCATTTACATAATCCATAGCTTAACTTAGGATAATAACAAATACAAACAATCTCTTTTGTAGTATCACTTACATCGAGTTCACTACAGTTAGAATTTATTATTCGTGGAACGATACACGTAACTCATCACGTATTACATGACAACGATTTCGTATACTTGCGGGATTTATCCGAATAGCTACCTATTGTCTTCTAGCTATGTAGCCATAGGAACAAAGTTCCACTCTAAGGCTTTAGTTTTAGCTATCCAAAAGAATACCTCTCAATCAGCTCTTTCAGCCACTTCTATTAGGTCCTGCACTCATCGATAAATTACTAGACAAAAAGGAAGAGTAGTTCAAACTTAAGCAAGCTGAAAGGAAAACAAGAGATCCACTTAGATTGCTACTATTGATGCCTTTACGACTTTTGCTTCTCACCTACACAAGAGAATTTCCTCATAGAGGTAATTCTAGTTCACTTTTCATTTTTTTCTACCGCTAACACTTTAAGTTATTGATACAAGGTGCAGTGACTGTATGACTAGAAAAGATTGAAGCGCTATTGTATGTATTCCAAAGTATTTACTCCAATGTTCTAACTTATGACAACTTTTTTAAAGTCTCGTCAACTCAATCTATATCATTGGTGAATAACATACTCCAAACAACCTCATCTTGATTATGTCATAATTGCTTATCCATATTTTCAAAAAAGATGTTTAAGGTTTGCGCTTTGAGGCAGCCTCATGTGAGAAAAAGAATCATGAGAGATGGAAAGAAAGAGTTAGTAGAAAAGAGAATTTTTGTTCGAATTCAATATCAAAGTTGTCTCTAGTACAATGTATTAACTTTCTTCATATAAAGTCCTTGTTTGAGCCACATTTTATCAAAAATTCATTTTTTTGAAAACTCATTTTCAACGAGTTCTTCAATAAAATAATATTACACGTAAATCGAAAACTTTTTCTTCATTTTTAAATACACATCCTCCAAAAATCACTATTCAAAAATGCATTTTTCTCTCAAAATGGGGTTCAAACAAGGGTAAAGTTTACCTAATCTAATATAAGTAAGAAAGCAACTAATCATATAACACCTATATTATCTCAAAATATAAAATTTATGTAAATTTAAATAAAAGCAAAATCTAAAAGATAACTATGGCAAGTCTTCAAATTACATCGTTAAGGATCTCCATCACTAATCCTAAAGGTTGCTACAAAATGCACTCATTTATCTTTGCCTTTTTCTTTGCTTTTTATTTTCATTCATAGCGTTTCAGGCTTTTCCCTAATAACACAATTATTGATTATTGAATACAACGTTATTGACCTCCTTTAGTTCTCCACTCTTATTCTCCAAAATTCTCTTAGTCTCCTCCTCGATATGTTTGTGTAAAAGTCTCAAGCCCATTGATTGTTACACATATTTTAGTTTCCTTTTGCACATATCTTACTAGGTTTCATTAGGCTATATGATGGGAGTAAGTATCGTAATCACATGAAATATGCTAAAGTTTTTGGAACTCCAAGCATCCACAAGTGACTATTATATCAAACCACTAGAATTTCTAACATAAAACACTGATTGTACATGATGCATGACTTGTTCATGCACGAGTAAAGATTACAACTTGCTGATGTAGGACGATTCTATTTCAAATATGATTGATTTTATCTATTTTTATTCTCTTTTCTTCTTTAGATAGAATTTGATTTTTCTTCTTTCTTGTTTAGAATGTGATTTTTTTCATTCCTTTAAGCTAGAATTTTCGTTATTTTTCTTTTAGGATTTTATTTTAGTTTCCTTAAATTAGTAAGTTAAAAAATAATTTTACCTATAAATACAAAAGCTATGTACACTTTTTCAATAATCAATTCAATAAAAAATTATTCCCTACAAAGTTTCTAGTTTTTTAACTTCATTCTTGTTTCAAGAATTCCAATTCCGCTCTACTTGCTCATACATTTGTAAAGATAAATGGGTTTTTGTGATAAATAAAGCCCCCCATTTGACTTCCTTTAAAACAAAACAAATTATTTCTCATACTCATTTTCAACCACACATTCACACAATAAAATATTTTGCACGTATACCTAAATTTTGTCCACTTTTTAACCACATATTCTTCAAAAAAATCACTATTCAATGCATCATTTTTACAAAATAATGGCTATCAAACAGGGGCAAAATAAATGTACATAAATAAAATTTCATAATCGATACTTTTCAAATCAAAAAGCAATTTTTACTCTAGAATATATAACCTTATTAGTTTTGAATTTCCACAGTTCGTTTGTGAAAATCCACAAAAAATGAGAGATGTGTGTATACAATTATACAAACATTATAAACTATCATGTTGTCTCTAGTGTACAAATCCAAAATTATAAAATGTCCATGAATAAGGTAACTATTTTGATGAATGCATGTTGTCAAGTGAAGCTCACAAAGTGACAGAGCATGTTTAGGCGAGCTTAAAAAATATATACTATCTTATAATTCATAAAAGCAAAATTTTCATATTTGAGAGACATTGTACATATAAGTATATTAATCATATATGTGCAGAAAATTCATTTATTTTTCAGAAAAATCAATAAGATGAATTAGCAAAATGTAATTTTTGCCACGCTTTTTCAAAATTTGGCCTAAAAAGAAGCCACATTTCTTCAGTCCATGTTTAGGTGTTTTGGGAGCTTATAAGCAAGTTTAACCAGCTTATTTCAAGAATAATCCCACCCAAACATGCTAATAATCGCCTCATATTTACAGGTGATGTAACCTAAGTTGCATTAATTCATCCATCTAGGCCACGGGCCACCTACACATAATAAGTTTGAAACTGAATATAATTGCAACATCTTGTAGATGACATATTCATTGCTTAGTCTATTAAGTGAAAGTCTTAAGTGACATCGATAAGATATGTTTCAGTCATACCCACTATTATAGTCAATTCGATCAGCACCTCGCATAGTCAACTTCACTAAGGGTCCGTTTGATAGGAAGGGTGGAAAATGGGTGGAAAGAAAATGTTTTACAGGGAAAGTATTTTCCTAAAAATTGTTTTCCAGGGAATTGTTAATTATGTGTGTTTGATTGGTATAATTTTCTACCCGGAAAATTTTTAAATTTTGTGTCCGTTTAGCTTCGTTTTTTATAAAAAAATTTCACTAAAGTGATAATTTTTTCTACCATTGGTTATAAAATTTGTTTCCATTGTCAAAAAGTAAAAAAAAAATAAAAAAATAATTTTTTACCTAAAAAATCATTTTTTTCATCAAAGTTTAGTATTCGTTTGACTTTGTTTTACATGAAAATTGTCCATTAAAGTGAATTTTTTTTTTACAATTGGTTATGAAATTTATTTCCATTGACAAAAAAAAAAAGGAAAAAAAAAAAAAAAAGCACAAATGGAAAAGGATTTCCCACCTAAAAGGTGGGAAAAGAATTTCCCCAAAATCAAGGAACTTGGGCGCGTGAGGTAAGAGGTTAGAAAAGATTTTGCCTAGAAAAAGAAGCCATCAAACAAGTTAAAATGGGTAGAAAAAGAAATTATTTTCCATTTTCCAAGGAAAACAAGGGCTGTTAAACAGGGCCTAATAGTAGTCCAGTGCCTGATTAAAGAACGATATTAGAGAGTGGTTGGTCCATATCTCCACCATCCTATCCGCAAACTGTACAGATGAGTACTCAATTTCGGTCATCATTTGTTCACTTTGCAAGTGTGTGCTAAGCTAAGAGCTATGATGGCTTACCTTGTTAATTGCGACAACTATGTGCATTGGATTAAAGTAGCTAAGGAGTTCTTCACGATGCTACAATCAAGAATTCTAATTACCATTTGTAATGCTGAGTTAAGGACAAAATTCGAAGAGAAATTAATAACCCTGGGTCGATAAATTCCTCAACCATGGCTCACTGTCTAGTGGCCATGGGGCTTATCCCAGGAAGGCATGGCCTCGACATAAGTCCAGAGCAGATGTCAATAAACCAATGGTAGGATTGACTTTTCTCAAAGGGTCACTACTTAGACCATGTGGACGTACAACACTTAATATTATGACTTGCAAACCATATTTTATAATCTATATAGACATTCTAGAAACACTTTCCATGGCTTAAGTCTTTCAAAGATAATAGCTTCTCGTGCTAGAAATAGCTCATGCTCTAGCACTATGGACTCTCAACTTGGAATTTTGTCGTGCAGGACCAATGGGGCAAGAAGACGACCAGAACCAGAAGGAAAGAAAAGTGAAGGAGGAGAGCCAACCAACTGTAACAACCAAAATCTGAATAGCAAGGGATGTCGTTTAGTGCAACAGGAATCGGTGTCATTTTGGTTAAGAGAAGACGGTATCGTTTGGGAAGGAAAGTTGTAATCAGTTTGTTAAATAAATCGCCTTTTATTAATCATTGTAAATGCGACTTCTTCTGTGCTTGGCTATAAATACAGCCATTGTGCGAGGAAAAACCTATCTATGAATTCTGCAAATTCTGTTACATTGTTGAGAGGATCAACAGCTTCATCTTCCTTTATTCTTCTTATTTTGCTGTTTATTCCCTCACCATTCTTTTTCACTTTAATTGGTTACAATTTCTGTTCATCCAGCTGAAAGGATTCCCTAGTTAAACTGTTGGAAGATTAAGGTTGCAAGGCAAATTCCAGCTCGTCACAGATTTGACTTAACACCAGTTGCGAATGAAAAAAAATCGATACAAGTGACTGAATAACTGGTAGTGAGGTTCGCTTTTCAGATGCAAAGAAAATGAGGAATTTATCGTACCACAAACTGGGTATGGAAGTTTAAAAACAACAAAGATGGGAAATCTGAACTATCGTAACAAACTCTTAGAACTTTGTTCTCTTAACACAGGTCGTGCTCGTGACAAAATGAAGACTTAAAACCATCAAAATCTGTGATACCCGGAACTAAAGATTTTTCCAACTGCTAAATTCATTAAAAAGAACAAAATTTAAATTTTAAAGAAAAATTCCAACGCCCAAAGGACCACAAATGAATCAGAAGAACCGAAACCTTGAGACATGAAGTCCTATGAACAAGCCCACAAGTGAATAATAAAAAAATAAAGGCACAAAAGTTAAGATCGGATGGGCAAACCCATTCCATCAGAAAAATAACCAAAAAACTGAGACACGAGTCCTATTTCTACAAGCCCTCAAAGTGGGAAAAAGGAAAAGGAAAAAAAAAAAACAAAGAAAGAAAGAAAAGAAAAGGCAAGTAGAGGCTGAAAGATTCAGTAAATGCGCTCCTTCATAATTTGCGTTTTTTCAATGGAAAACATGAAACACAATAATCCCAGAATCCAGCATTTTTCTAGGGAAAGTACAGTGAAGAGGAAAAAAATCAAATTTTAGCACCAGCATGTCATAAAAATCCAAACTTTCTCAAATTTTCATGAAAATGACCACGATTCACATGATATAAAGCAATCAAATCCAACATTCAAATACACCTATATGCATATTCACATTTATTGAACCCATAGGAAAAAAAGAGAGTAAAAATAAAACACAAGAAAAGATTTGCTAGGTTGGCTTCAAGAGTACCTTTCTCTTTCTGTTGAGCACAAGAAGATGAAGAAAGAAAAACCCAACGAGAAATTCTCTTTCTTCTTCAAAAGGTACGTCGATTCGTCTGATGATAAGGAAAACACGAAACTACGTTGGCTTCAGTTCACACTTTAAGGAACACACTCGGAAATACTTATTTGTAAAGCACTCGCACCCAAATTGAAGCTACACGACGTGATTATTTTATTGATTCACATGATAATTGGTAGAAATGAGGGACCCCTTCCGGGAAATGGCAGTAATCTTGGCCTTTATTGAGAGTGTAATTTTTGTATTTTGTAACAGTAGACTAGTCAAATTGACGGGGGGGAGTGTTATTCATGTGATGTTTAGTTTTTCCAATGGGTGCTACGTGTTCCGGTATGATGAGGCAATCAGATGAATGTTTGGATGATTAAATGAAATTGTGATGTACGGTTGTATTACGGTTGTAGTGTATATGTACATGATGAGGTGATGTATAATTATGTCAAAATTTCTTCAATCAAATGAAAAAGAAAAATTTTAGCTCTCTTTTTAACATTCATCTGTATGAAAATCATTATATAATTGTTTATATACATGTAGTATTATTCATTATATTATTACTTGAGTGATGCAGTGGGTAGAAAAAGTGACAGATTTTTTTAAAGACATCATAATTTTTCAGATAAAAAAAATAAAGAAGAATAAAAAAGGAGCAGTTCTGCCAGCATTACCTGTATGACCGTGAGTAATTTGAATTTGTCTTCTTAGAACAATAGTGGGGCCCGCTTCAAAAATTAAAAAAAAAAAAAGCATGCCCCTATTGTGAGGGTACTGTCAAACTAGCGTGACTCGAGTAATTTTCCTGTACTGATTGCTTACACGGATGGTTTGACCACTTGTCTGTAATTGAGATTGTGAGCTATACAGTAAACATTAATGGAGTTTTTTCTTTTTTTCGAGTAATGCCTTCATTCCCAAATAGATACTTCAGCTCCCCTTTATTCCTAACCCCATGCGTTCCCAATTTTGACTACAAAGTGTAAAATGAATTGGTTCGTGTAGAGGTGTCAAGACGGACGGGCCGACCATGACCCGTGAAAACTGGCCCGTGAAAACCGGGACCGCGGGCTGACCCGTGACCCGTGCGGGCGATTCACGGGCCAAGGAGGTGTAAACCGCGGGCTTCGCGGGTTGCACTCCCACGGGCCGCGGTTAACCAGCGACCTGTTAAAAAAAAATGAAAAAAAAATAAAACAAAAATTAAAAAAAAGGGGGGGAGAGAGCTAAACAAAAAAATTTGAAAAAATAAAAATAAAAAAATTCAAAAAAAAGGCGTAGCCTGCTGCATGGTCAATTTTTTTTTTTTTTAAATTTTAACTAATGGTAATATAAATTTTCTAACGGTAATATCATCCCCTTCATCGATAAATTCCAATTTATTCTTACATTTATTTTTACAATACTCTCTCATTAGTTATTATACATTTATATTTCATAGTTCATACTTGTTACTACCTTACTACAATTACAATTATTCAATTGCAAATATCATCATCATCTTGATTATAATTCTTTCTTCTTCGTTCTCACTAGTCACTACTAAATTTTTTAATCCTACTATTTTATGGATTCTCGCGATTCTCCTTCTCAAAATCCTATTTTCAATGATAGTTGCTCTCCATATGGGTCAAACCGAAAAAATTCTATATTTTTATAATTTTATTTATACAATCATACGGGCAAATCGGAACGAACCGCGACCCGCGCGACCCGTGACCCGCATGAGCTCGACCCGCATGGGTCAACGGGCGGGCCTGGGTTGTAATCCAAAATTGTGGGCCGACCCGTAACCGGCCCGAAATCCGTAGCGGGCGGACTTTTTTTCACGCGGGCCGTTACCGGACTCACATGTTGGCGGGCCGACCCGGCCCGAACCACCCGAATTGACACCTCTAGGTTCGTGTACGTCATATGATCTAGAACTGCTCATGACTCATGTTGCGAATTTTAATAAATTGAAGATAATATTGAATTAAATGCTCGGAATTTTTTCCCATTTACTTCATATGGTCCATGCCCTTATCTAATAATTCTATACCAAATTGAGAAGAATTACATAAAGAATGTCAACTAATAACAAATGATTTTTTTTTTATCGTTTCTTTAATTGTTTGAGCTTCTGACGGTAATATTTTATTTATTTTAATGAATCCAAGTTCATCTTAAAATTCATCATTAAACTTTTCAAGACTATCAAAAGACAGCTGGATTAATTCGACTGCAATCTTCCAATAAAATGTGCCTTTTCACGTTCCTCAATAGATTGTTTTCTTAAACTTCATCCAAAGGTCCCAAACCAATTTTGTTCATGCTGATATTAAATTATTTTCAAAATACATTTTTCTCTCTCTTTTTTTTCTTTTTTTTTTTATAGGTAATCACATATTTTTATTAATGAAAATCAAAAGATAATACACAATGAGTGCATTATCAGTTTAAACAAGATAAGAACGATAAAAAATTCGGCAACCTTTCTATCGGACTAATGGTTACAGTTTTAAACCAACTATACAAAGTCAAGTAAAACAATTTCCTAAATTGCTCTGTCGTCCGTATTTGATTTTCAAAGCATCTGCCGTTTCGTTCTCTCCAAACACACAAAACGATGCATCCGGGAATGAGATCCCAAACAAGCTTACTATTCTTATCTCGAAACTTTCTCTTCCATGCTCACACCACCTCCTTGATACACCTTGGCAACACCCAACTCATACGTTGCGAGGCCAGGATATCATTCCACATCCAACGAACACCGTCACAGTGAATGAACAAATGATCGATCGTCTCGTCATCCCTCTTACACATATAGCACCACTCCGTAACACAATAGCCCTTTCTTCGAAGATTATCAGCCGTTAACACATGTCCCCTCACCATCGTCCACAGTAAAAAGGCAACCCTTTGAGGTAATTTACTTTGCCAGACACTTTGCCAGGGGAATGAGCTCTCCACAGGTTCCAAAAGGGATCTGAAATAAGCACGAACAGAAAACAAATCATTCTGTGCCTCCATCCACCTGCTACAGTCATCCTCTCCTACCTGAATGTGCACATAATATAGAGAGGCCAAAAGCAATGCATAGTCATCCAGTTCCCATCATGTAAGCCCCTCCCGAAAGCAATGTTCCAGTTAGGATTCCCATTAGATATAACCATAGCATCACTCACCATAGCTGAAGGCTCCAAGGCAATGCGATGTAAAGAAGGAAACCGCAATTTTAGCGTTTGATCTCCACACCAACAATCGTTCCAAAATCTGACATTCGTCCCGTTCCCCACCACAAAAGTCAATCTATTCTGAAAGTAGCTCCATCCTTTCTTGATGTACTTCCACAAGCTCATCCCATAAAAACCGCGACCTCACCCGAACGCCACCCCCCTCCAAGACACCATACTTTACCCCAATAATTTCTCTCCAAAAGCTCTCCCTCTCCATTCCAAATCGCCACAACCACTTGCCCAACAATGCCTTGTTAAATAAAACAAGGCTCCTCAATCCAAGACCTCCAATCCTAACAGGAGAACAAATATCACCCCATTTGACCAAATGAAACTTCCTCTCTTCCCCCAACCCTGCCCAAAGAAAATCTCTCTGCATCTTCTCTAAACTATTTGTCACTACAACGGGAATAGGAAACAAAGATAGAAAATAGGTTAGAAGATTAGAAAGCGTGGATTTGATGAGAGTAAGAAGGCTTCCTTTTGACAGATAAATACGCTTCCACCCCGCTAACCTCCTCCTCACCCTTTCAAGAATACCATTCCAGATATGTTTACTTTTAAACATCGCTCCTAACGAAAGCCCAAGATATGACATGGGCAATTGTGCTACTCTACATTCGAGTATGGCCGCTAATTCCTCCACATTAGCAACCTCCCCCACTGGAATAGCCTCAGATTTGCCCAGATTTGCCCGCAAACTGGAGATCGCTTCAAAACACAAAAGCAAGCGACGCAAATTCCTAATTTGCATATCGTCTGCATCACAAAAAATCAGTGTCGTCTGCAAATAACAAATGGGAGACCTGTAGATAACCAATCGCAAAACCTCTTAACAAACCCTCCGTCACACCTTGCCTCAAACCTCTACTATTCCGGAAGTAACCTTCAGGGTTACCATTAACTAAAACTGAAAACGAAACCGTAAAGATATAGAATTGAATCCACTTACACCACCTATCCCGAAAGCCGCATCGCCTAAGCATATACATAAGAAATCCCCAATTGACGTGATCATACGCCTTTTGAATATCAAGTTTGCACAACATCCCTGGGATCCTCTGACTTATTCTTGAATCAATGCATTCGTTCGCTATAAGAACTGAATCCAAAATCTGACGCCCCTTTACAAAAGCATTCTGGAACTTGGACACCACTTTTTCGAGAACCTCCTTTAATCTATTCGCCAACAATTTAGCAATGATCTTATAAACCTCACTGACCAGGCTAATGGGGCGGTAGTCCTTAATATCAGTTGCTCCGAGTTTCTTAGGAATAAGCACAATGAATGTGGCATTAAGACTTCTCACAAACCTGCCACGTTCGAAAAAGTAATTGATGGTATCCATAATGTCTGATCTAACCACCTCCCACGAAGCCTTATAGAATAAGAACGAGAACACGTCCGGTCCAGGGGCCTTATCATCATTCATATTAAACACCATCTCTCTAACTTCCTCATCCTCAATGGTCTCTCAACCCAACTAGCATTCTCTTCGGTGATAGTGAAGAAGTCTAGCCCCTCCAGCTCAGGCCTCCACACAAACTGCTCCCGATAGAGATTCTGATAAAATCTCACCTGCTGAGTCACAATATCTTGTGGATCCTCATACGTAACCCCATCAACCTCCAACAATGTAGTAGAGTTGTTGCGCCGGTTGGAATTAGCAACCCGATGAAAGAACTTTGTGCATTGTCACCCTCCTTCAACCACAAAACCTAGACTTCTGTCTCCACGCAATCTCCTCCATCTCCATCAATTTCTCCAACTCTCCCCTTAACCTTCCACGCCTCTCCCTTTCCTCCCCATCCAACCCTCGACTCTCCTCCTGCATATCCAACTCTCCTATGTCTGACAAACACTGATTCTTGCAAACGTCTATGTCTCCCACCACCTCCCCATTCCACTTCTTTAAATCCCCTTTCAAGGCCTTCAATTTCTGATGTAAAACATAACTAAGAGATCCCCTGAAATCATAAGAGGCCCACCAAGTTCGAATTCGCTCCCCAAAACCCTCAACTTTCAGCCACATCTTCTTAAACCTAAAAGTTTTTCGTCCACTACCCCTTCTAATCCCAGATAACGAAATAGGAAAGTGATCTGAGTACACTCTTCCCAATCTCCTTTGAGTGACATCAGCGTACTTAGCCTCCCACTCACCACTAATCAAGAATCGATCAATCCGAGATTGAACAGGTTGATCGCGATTGGATGACCAAGTAAACTCACCCCCATCATAGGCAAATCTACCAACATATTTTCACTAATAAAATCAGAAAAATCCTCCATAGCCCCTATTAATCTCCCTCCACTCAACCTCTCAGAAGGAAACCTGACCACATTAAAATCACCCCCAATGCACACAGGTAAGTTCCACCAAGTCATCATACCAGTCAGTTCATCCCACAAGCCCCTTCTATCCACATTTGAGTTTGGCCCATAAACTCCAATAAACATCCACTTAAATATATCCCCAACATTACTGAAAGAAAGTGATAGAGAGAATAACCCTACACTAACCTCCTCCATTTCAAACACTCTAGTGTCCCACATGACAAGCACGCCTCCTGATGCCCCTGAAGATCCAAGAAATTGATACCCAACATGCTGTCCCCCCCCAATAAAGAACTCACAACAACCCTCGAAATGACCTCTAACTTCGTTTCTTGTAAACAGACAAGATCGGCCCGCCATCCCCTTAACATGTTCCGTACACCTAACCTTTTCCCAACTTCGTTGAGCCTCCGCACATTCCAACTAATGATTTTTGGGATCATCTAAACACTCCTTCCTCCCTCCCCGACAACCCTCTCTTTGACTCACCCCCTTTAACATCATAATTTATCGAACATTCGAGCCGCTTACGCTCACGGTCCCATTTTCTTCTTGCTCTTCCTCCTGGTGAACACGTCTCATGTCCCCTACGAGTCTCCAACTCCTCAAACAAGTGCATAAGGTTATCTTCATACCCATCACAAGACACACCCACCATCTTGCTAAATTCCTGAATTTTATGAAGAACCCAATTTGAAACCGGAGGTCTAACATCAAGCGCAGTAACTTTTACTATCTTCCCAGCATAGCAACATCCAATAGGCTCAAAGATCTGTCCTTCCCCCTCCTCCACTCGGGCTGTACCCTTGTCCATTATTCCTTTTTTGGCACACTTCTCCCACACTACTATCGCTTTTTCGTTCCCTAACTCGTTTTCAATAAGAGACTTTGGATGCCTCCTATTATAAGTGTTTACAATCATAGTAGTCGAGCCTGTCACCACTTGCTCTTGTGTCGGTGCCGGACTTGATTCCTCTACCATCACTATTCCGGTGTCTTTTTCTGTCAACCCAACTCCCTCTACAGCTGTAATCATGTCTCCCTCAATCACAATTGCCACATTCTTCTCAAAAGTCTCATTCGGTGTCATCACAACCGTACTCTTTGTTCTCTATTCCCCTCCCTTCGATGAAGCTTCCGCCTCCCGAGATGCCTCATACCCCGAGTATTTTTCATCCATATCCATCCCCATAATCTCTTCTCCCTCGTCATCTCCACTACACTCCACGTCATACCGTACCTGATTCTCTCTGATGGGCTCAATCATCACCTGCGTTTCTTTAGTTTGAAACAATTTTGATTGTATCTCCTTAGCTGGATACTCAAACATACCAGCCCCACACTTATGACAACAAAACATCTTAGAGCCCTCTAGAGCACCACCTCCCAGTAATCTCAGCAATTCATCCACCTCACCTTTCAACCCCTGGACGCGAGCTCTTATTTCAGCATTACTCAATGAACTGTCTAAAACACCTTCTGGCGTTGTCTCCTTCAACTTATGCATCAAAGGATGACCCCCGTTATCCTTTTGTAACAACACTGGCTTTTTCGTGTTCTGGTTTGCCGTAACTTCAGCATATGTCCTCCCTTATTGATTGTTGACTTTAACCGTTTGACGCTTAATTTTGTCCCTAGTGACAAAAAAAATCGACAACCGCCTGAAACATTCGCATCATCGACGCCCATCCCTCTCCATTTGCACCTTCTGGTACCATCACCACTCCTTTACGATGCCTCTCCCCATATTGTGCTATCGCCAGATACCTACCTCGACTGTTACCACAACGCTGCACCATAAAAACTCTCGATGATTCAGTAAACTTGGCAATAAACTCCTCTTGCTTGCTTGCCCCCCTCAATTTATCCATCATATTCAATATCCACAAGGCACCAAACCTACCCATATATATTGCATTTGATGTCCTCGGTCCCCATTCGGTCAACTTAACAATGTCGGGTTCATTAATAAACACAAAAAACTCCTTTGCTTCCACTCCAATGCGAAGATGAAACTCCTTTGTACCAAACATATCCGCATGCCGTTGAAATGGTGCGTCCGACAGTAGAACGGAGGGCTGGAATGACCTAGGCAGATCACGCACTATCCGCTGTCTGCCAGTTGCCGGCGCGTGTGGCACACGCGCCGGCGGCGCATGAGTTGCACACGCGGCCGGAGCTCCACCAGGGAGCTGTGCTGCCTTCGCCGGGGTCGGAATGACCTGGGCTGCCGTCCGGTCAGGCGCGTTAGCCCAGCAGGTGGCCGGAACATGAGTTATTTCCGGATCTAGGGCGGCGGCGCTAGGGTTTGCACCTAAGGCCGCCGCCTGCGTGTGTTCTCCATGGGCGGGTTGGCCCTGGTTTGTTGGCGTGAGGCCGGTTTGTGGTGGTGGAGGAAGTGGGCTGGTAGGTGAGCTAAAGATTTTGGATGTTAAGGGAGAGATTTCCATTCGGAAGGTTCAGGTCGACATAGTATGCATGAAACCAACAATGAGATCTCTCTTTCCTTTTCAACCATACATTCTTCAATAAAATAATATTACACACAAATCCAAATTTTTCCTTATTTTCAACCGCACATTCTCCATCAATCTATTATTCCAAAATGCATTATTTAAAAAAATAAAAAATTGGAGCTCAAACATGAGATAAATATCATGTACACAAAAAGCGTGTTAGTTGAGGTTTTATGACCAATTTTTTCCCTAATCAACCAGGTAAGCACACTGGCCCATGTCACATTCTCTTTCATAAATCATAGTCTTGTACATTTCTTGTTCAAAATTTATGTCATAATTAAATCTTAAAATATGCTACTCGAGCTTTATAGTCACATTACATATGATATAGATGTATTTGAAATTGGACCTCAATCATCTTTTTTCCTATGAATTGGTGGTTTTTCTTCATAAAAAACCAATATCTCTTGCAATTGATTTCTTTTTCGTATTTGCATTGCTTATTTGGCAGGATAATCTTATTGATTTTCCCGGAAAAGATTTCACCATTGCGCACGGTCATCATTGATATGTTTTTTGGTGCAATAACAGTGTTAGAGATTGAAATTGTCTATAATTATTAAATTCTTGTGTACTCAAAACTGGAGAGAGAGAGAGAGAGAGAGGGTATTTATCTGTGCATTCGAGTCTCTTGACAATTCAAGCTTCAAAAAAGGTGGAGGATGCTTTCCTGTCGAGAATATTTTGGATAATTATCCATCATCGACAATTTTTGAAGACAATGCATGCATGTTATTCTAAACTGATATTAGGCAGACCATCAACACTACACTTGTATGTTTGAGAGACTTTATACAGGCACATCAGCATTCGGAAATGGAATCAACAAACATCTTGCATTCACTAGAATCATATTTTTTTCCCTTTCACACCTATCTATATAAAGAGGAGAAGACATTTTCCTATTTCTATTGAGTTTTGGAGGGGAGGATGGTGGAAGGATTAGGGCGATTGATTTAGAAACGATATAGATAAATGAAGGATTTCGTAATACCTTATCCAAGAACACTTAATGCCATGCAACTCCTGGTGCACTTGCACTAGCTTGAGCCTCAGTTAGCGATACAGCCATGGCTAGCATCATCTGCTCCTCGTAGCTCTCGGGAACTATGGGCCCCACAACGGGTTGGAAGGTGCAGTCATTTTCATCAACTTGGTGGAGTGCAACAGGCCTTCTTGCGTCATTCAATTCATGAGAACCCACGTAGCTAGTTCCAACTTCAGCCACCTCAGATCTATTTTCTTCGCATTCTCCAGCATCCTGGGTCATTGCCAGCTGGATATCGAGTGATTCCACAATGGCACTCTCTGCAGGAAAATAATTTTCAGATTCTTGCTCTCCCCTATTAGAAAACCTGCTACATCCAGGCATCATGCTATTCCCATGCATGTTCCCACCATAGTTATTGGACTCTCCACTCAGTTGTTGACGCTCAGCAAGGGATGCAATGGCACATGCAAGACCACCAGAAGGAGATGATAATCCAGCTACCGGGGCTATCATTGCCGAGGTGCGACAATCGTCTACCATATATTCTTCTGATGAAGCTGCGTCACTATAGGTCAAATTTTGGGGTTGGCCAGTTTCCTATCACCACCACATTTGTAGAATAGACTAGTATAGGTCATTTACATCACCAAAAGTCGGAGGAGAATTAAAGATCAACCTAGACAACAATCTTGTAAAACAATACAAATATAAATATTGAGCAGAACTTGTACTAATGTTCCAACACAGGTCTGAAAGTATAAACAGAAAAAGATTGTCATCTAGAAAACAGAAAAAAAAAAAGTATAAGCCTATCCTAAACCCAAAAGATACTCCTAATATCTTTTATTGCTTACACTTGGTATTGAAAAATATATGTTGGTCCTGCTTGCTACACAAAGAATCAAACAATGAAGATTCATGGTGAGATTATATGCTAATTGTAGGTTCTAAACTGCAAATATGTCAATGTTTCTTCCAATTTTTTCTTGATGAATTAAGCATCGTCTCAACATGTTTAATTCTATAATCTTTTGCTTGATTTTGGGGTATAGTAGGCGTCTCGTTATCACTGTACAATTTCATAGGTCTAAAAAACTCACAAATACCTCAACCTACGAGTCTCTGCAGCAGAACTGCTCTTAGAATCCAGAAATGTGTTCTAGTTCTACATGTTACCAAACCTGCAGTCATAAATTGCTAAGTTGAGTTGAGCTTTTTCGACCAACCCAATCAACTTTAGTATAGCTTCAACTGGTAGATGATCGCCTCTTTTAAACATTTGACCCCTTTCTTGGAGTTACTTCAAAGTATCTAATAAACTTGAAAATAGAATAAAAGGACAAGACATTACAAGCTTATCCTAAACACAAAAGGCAGACTCCTAAAAGTCTGGTGCACCAGAGATGACTAGGATTTAGAAAGATCTTCTATTTCTCCATGGTTTGGGATTATATTCAAGAGGTAAACACATTGGTGCCCTAATTTGAATACAAACAAAAATTTGTTCAAAACATGCAACTTAGAGATAGCATACAGTTCATTATTCATTTTGCAATCTTTTTACTTCATATTTATTATTTAGACATGCAGATCCAAGATTAACAAAATCAAAGAGATTACCCAATATAGGTTTCTTGATGGCTAAAAGGCAACAAATTTTCTCACACTACTGATGAGATAAAAGTTAATTGGTCATATAAGTACCTGAATAGACTGCCAAATGGCTTCCATAACCATTATTTCCTCCAGATCCAGGTCAAATTCATCCTCCCTGCATTTGGTAAGAATGTAAGCAATTGAGAAGGACATGGCATCCAAATTATCTACTAAGATCACAGGAACAGCTCTTGCTAATCCACCAATTAGCTGATACAAAAACACTGACAAAAAATGAAAATTTCCTATAATATGAGTGCAATACAATATGATAATGGAATAGTGATTTGTGGAGGATGTACAGTAAAAACTCTGATACTCGGACTCTTCGAAATAGTTGGAGTACCCGTGTTGGACACGACACGACATGACATGGGTATGAGATATGTGTCGAATCTTCCAAATTTCAATCGAACACTTAGTCGTTTTTGCTTCTTCTTCCTGCTTTTTCTTCTTTTTTTTTCCTTTTCTTTTTCTTTCCATTTTCTTCCTTCCTATTTTTGCTCTCTATAAACCTATTGTCGTCTTCGAGAGGGTGGAAAAAAGTGGTAGCGCTAGGTTTTACCTTGATTTTCTTCTTTCTTTTTTCTTTCCATTTTCTTCTTTTTTTTTCCTTCTTTCTCTCTTTGTATCGGTGGTTTAGAGTTTTTTTTTGTATAAAATGAAAATGAGTTCCATATAATGCTGCTTAGTGCTCCACTAAGTCAAATTATAATAAAATTCCTCATTTTCTATTTTATATAACATTTAGTAATTCTCATAATTGAAAACTAAACCCCAAAATTCTATTTTATTCGTCTTAACCTCTTATTAAATACATATTTCCTTCGTTATGAATAATTAATTTTTGTCTATTCAAAATGATATCCTAGATTAGTAAAAAAAATTGAAATTTGAAATACGTACCCTTATCTGAAATTTGGATTCTTTTTAACCATGTAATCGTATCCTACATTTTAAAAAATAAAAGATCCGGCACTTAGATACGTACCTGATACCCGTACCCGAGTCCGAGCATCATAGGATAAAAAAATAAGGAAATGTTTTGAATTTATGTGTAACATTATTTTATGGGATAATGTGTAATTGAAAATGAGTTTTGGAAAAATACTTTTTTGGAAAATTGAGTCCAAGCAGAGACATAATTTATAGCAAGAATATTCGTCAACCAAAATTGTTGGAACAACAAAGAATCTGCTTAAAGAATGATGCAAAGCAAAATGAATCCTCAATGTAAGGCTTATTCATACATTGCATGATTAATTAACACCTTCTGTTTGCTGGACTCAAATTATATTGTGCCTCTTATATCAAAAACAAAGTATCTATAATTAGACTAGGCTTTGGTATCGTCAGCAAAGAAGAACATTGTGTCACGACATCACAATTTTTTTAAGCATATATAAAATGCATATATACATGGTGCTCTAATAATTAATTTTCAGCACATTACTGTAAATTATGAACTTTCCTGTAAATTAGCTTCATTTCATGCCCTAAGATGTTGATTATGATGGCAAAATTAATCGCTATAAGTAAAAATTAATTATTAAACGAGAACTTCTCCATGTTCTAATATATTTACAAGTTAAAAGTGTGTGTATATGCATATGCATATGTTTGATGTGTGGGTATTTGCATGTTGTTGACTTAATAAATAAATGTAAAAGGACAACAGTTACCCATTTTATTGAACATATAATGTCCAAGACATATTAATACACTACAGTTACTTTATAATTTTGATTTATGAACAAATGAAAAAAAATTATAATTAGAGAACATGCAAATCTGCATTTGGCCCAATCTATCATAAGCCTTAATATTCTAAGGACTTTGCTTCATGTACACCATGCTATACACCCCCCTCACATAGAGGGAGGACCGCAAATTTTTTATTAATGGTGGGCCCCCTCACATGTGAGGGGGATGTATGGCATGGTGTACAACTATCATTATCCATATTCTAATCCCTCACCTAGGAGTGGAAAATTGGAACAAAGGATTCATAGAATGATTTTATAGTCTAGATTAGAAATAAATGGCATGGTTACCAATTACCATTCCCATTGACAAAGGAAAGATCAGAGGGAAAAGGTAAATTTTGAATTTGATGTCACCAGTGATTCAATTCCTCGTAAACAAAACACGCGTAATAATATACCAACAATTCTAGCAAATATAAAAGTTGAACTAATTCGAACATCATTCAGGTTACAAACATGATATCTTCTCTACAACATCTTCAGTTTTGTGATGTACTTCCCTTTCTCAGTCGACAAACAGAAATGAACTCTGTATGTTAAAACGAATCAGAAACAACATTAATATTAACATAGTGGATCGACGGGGTTGGACCAACCCGGATCTGATCCAATCCATTTGAACCCATATGTAAACAGAAGGATCAGTTACAACCCATTGTCCGATATAACCCAAATTTCAACCCAAAACCAACTCAACCCACTCCTTTGCCAGCTCTACCTCAATATACATGTGGTGGAGGTCAGCAAACAAAAATAAATAATAAAACAACATATTCGCAACTAATACTGGAAAACTTGACTATTTCATGTTCGACTTCACCCTTGCTGTTACAGTTGATTTGATTATTTTACGATTAGCATGTAAGAATAATATACAAGAATCAGCTCTAAGAATTCTAGGAAAGCTACTACAAATACCAAATAGTTTCTTCATATCAAAATTTTTTTTTAAGAACAATTAAAAAACGGCTAAAGAATTTCTTTAAAATTCACATTTTGGAACTTTTATGATTCTAGCCAGTTGTCTAAAATCAAAACATCATTGTTTCAACTACAAATCCCACACAACAGAAAGGTAAATGAATCAAGTGGTAAAATGATATCAATGAAGTAAGCATATAAGAAATTACAAAGCAAAGAAAATTGTCTACCTATTTTGCCTCAGGCGTGGAGTTGGTCTTATTGCTGAAGCAGTACATAACTCCTGAGAGAGAACAATTTCCTCACCTTCTACAGCAGAACTAAAGGATTGGGCTGCAGATGGAAAAGAGAATAAGTGAAGTACTCATATTCAGAGCAGGTGGACCTACAGTGGGAAACTTAGGCTCATATCTGATACCTGGTGCGGAGCAATAATCAACTTCACTAGGTCCTCTGATACTGCCGGAGGATCTGAGTTGTTTTCGTTTCAGCATCCTTTCCTCTTCATCTAGAATTTCTTGCTGCCTCATCCTTATTTTGGCTTCTATAAGTCGTTGTTCTTCCTATAAGCTCAAGTCATGAGAACAAAATGCAATGCAGCAAGACTGCCATCTGAAACCTCAAAAAAGGAAGTTAAATGAGCTAAAAAGAACAATAAGCCTTACAATTTGCTCCAAACCTTTCTCCTCCTTTGTCTTCACACCTCGATACTCCACAGCATAATTTGAGGTTTTACAGAAGGGGCACCTTTGATGGCTAAGGATAGCACAAACGCGAAAGCAAGGCAGACAGAATATAGATGTAAACATGCAAAGAGACGCACATGTACATGCATAATCATCTTGCACTTTTGATTTCTCCTCTTGATATAACTCATGAGTCAGACTTTATGCCTCCCACAAGTTTGGGTAGGAGCCAAACAACTTCTACTTAGACTTACAAGGATTTCGTATAAAAAAAGAAGACACAAACGAACGAACTTCTTGAACAAAACAATGTATAAAGTAAACTGATAAAAATTGAGGATACTGAGTTGGCCGGGTAGAATTAGGTGTCTTCATCTGCAAAAAGCATTCTGCCATGGAAACAAATAAAAGAAACCTAAACATTTGAACCAAAAAGTTCAAGGCTTTCATTATTTAGAATGACTACAGATTTATAGCTAAATACATATACTAAATCCACTAACCATATACCTGTACAAATGCCTTTCATGCAACATCTCGACCGATTCAGACTTGGATAATACTGAAAACATCCAGAATAACAAAAATACTGAAAGGGTTTGAACGAAAATATTCCAAGGGTGTCAACAGGTTAAAAAATTATCCAGTACATGTGGTGAACTCTCAAAATGCTCCATTCCTATCTCATAATTTTCCTTTTCCTACTGTGAAAAACAGATAAACAGAGCCAACCATCAATTTTGATACAAGTGAAAAGCTGAACTAACATAATTCAATTAATGTTCCACTCCGAAACACAAGCAAGCGTAAAAACACATTCCAATTTCTTCTTGAGAATAATTAGTACTTAACCATAATTTCGAAAAACGGTACAGTTTTATTTTCTTTCCAACTATTTAACTAATTCGCCAAAAAGAATATATAACTAAGCACGTGAATCGACAACTTTTTTCATGAACCAACTTTTACATTTAGACAAGAAAATTATATCAACTACATAGTAAAGGTTGGAAAAGTAGAAACTTGAAGGCAGAGACAGGAAACGGACCAAGAAGCAAATAGGGCATTCTTCAAGATCACTGCCACATTCATCATCACCAGGGTAACAAGGTGCCAGCTTGGAGTCCAGAATGAGCTTCCTTAGCTTCTTGTGGTCCACATCTTTGTGCTGATACAACCCTTGAGGCCTAGTGTACTTCTCATCCACCACTTGTCTCCTATTCCCCAATTTATTCCCCATATCCACTAACCAATTTATTTTTTCCTTTACAGAAACAGCCTTCACAAAAATAACAAGATTTCACTAGAAAAACAAAACGTGTTTTTCACTGTCGCTGAATGAGGATGCCCAAAATTTGCAGCAGAAACATCCGGCATAAACGAAGAAACAAAAATAAAATTCATCAATTTTTAGAAAAACAAAGGTGGAACAGTGCCCGAATGATAAAAATCAATTGGGATTCGAAGAAAAATGAACCTCGAATGAAATCTTGGGAAAAATACTGTGAGGAGTTTGAGAGGGAGACAAAACAGTGGATTCAGTGTGTGAAGGGAAGGGATTGTAGGATTGGACAGCGACTTTAAGGCCTGTTTGACAGGCCTTATTTTCCCGGTAAAATGGAAAATGAATTCCTTTTTCCACTTTTTAACATGTTTGATAGGCTTAATTTTCCAGGTAAAACATTTTCCTTATTCTACCTCACGCGCCTGATTTTCCACCGAATTAATGAAAAGGCTTTCCCCTCCTTCAGCTGGATTTTCATTTTCCACCCAAGGTGGAAAATCACGAAAACTTTCGACGTTGATCTCTGGAGGGCGATGGGGAAGAAAGTAATCTGGATGGCGATGGGGTCTTCCACCACGGCGACGGCGAGAGTACCCACCCGTGGAGACCCAGATTTTTCGGCGTTGATCTTTGGTTTTTTCTTTGGCCTTTTAGAATCTTGACATCACTCCCCTTCTCCATAGTAGGGCGTTTTGCGGCGACGGAATTGGTCGAAGATGTGGGTCCGGAATCACTCGGAGGCAGGTAGAGGACAAATTGGGTTTCTTATGTGCGGGTGCAGTAAAGGGGTTTTTGGCAATTGGAGGTTGGGGTTCCTCCTGTTCAGAGTCGGATTCGGAGGAACCGATTTCTTCAGATGAAGCGTTTCTTCAGTGCCGGATTTCGATTTTAGGATTGATGCGGGACTGTGGGGGATTCCAGAGGTGGGATTTTTGGCTGGGGGAGTTGGGCTTGCAGGTGGTGGAGAAGAGTTGGCTGGGCGAGGAGGGCTTGCAGGTGGTGGAGGAGAGTTGGCTGGGGGAGTTGGCTGCAGGTGGTGGAGGAGAGTTGGCTGGGGGAGTTGGCTGCAGGTGGTGGAGGAGAGTTGGCTGGGGGAGTAGGTTGCAGGTGGTGCAGGGGAGTTGGCTGCAGGTGGTGGAGGAGGCTGCAGGTGGTGGAGGAGAGTTGGCTGGGGGAGTAGGTTGCAGGTGGTGCAGGGGAGTTGGCTGCAGGTGGTGGAGGAGGCTGCGGGCTGGGGGAGGAGGCTGGGCCGCTGGGGGGAGGAGGCTGGAGGTGGTGGAGGAGGCTGCAGGCTGGAGGAGGCTGCAGGTTGCAGGTGGTGGAGGAGGTTGCAGGCTGGGGGAGGAGGCTGCAGGTGGGGGAGGAGGCGCAAGCGGCGTTGATGCGGAGGATGATCGGATGTTGTCGGAAATTTTTTGTTAAGTTGGATAGTTTCGCACAAATAATCATAATTTTTCATAAAAAACAAAGTCGATCAAACACCAAAAGTAGGAAAATCTCAACATTTTCTAGGTGGAAAATTATACCAATCAAACGCAACTAATTACAATTCTCTGGAAAACAATTTCTAGGAAAATCTTTTCCCTGTAAAATATTTTCTTTCCACTCATTTTCCACCCTTGCAATCAAACGCACCCGAAAATTCTCTCGGAAATATTTTTTATTATATTAATAATTTTTTATTTTTTTTCAACTACATATCCTTCAATATTCTACTATTTCAAAATATATTCTTCCAAATTAATATTGCTCAAACACACCCTTGAATAAAAAAAATTTTACATATATTTTATTGGATGGTTTATAATAGAATAAAATTATTCCTTTCAACAATCTAAACCTTTATTTGGATAAATAGCACATATTCATATCTTTCAATGCCATTGTGCAATACGTTTTTACCTTTCATTTTTTAACATTTTCACTTCTATCCTCCACCTTTTATTGGGCAAAAAGTTATTTTTATCCATTTTTCAGTAAAAGACAATTTTACTTTCCTATTTAAATAAAACAAAATGAAAAAGATGAATAACAAACTACAACTATAGTCCTTAAGTTTAAAAAAATTACAAAGAAATCATAAATTCTCCATCACCACCACTTTCACAACCTACCAGACGGCAACCTATAGATCCACATATCATAACCTTTCGGCCACCACGTCCACAGACTCCACCACCACCAACCTCGCTTCACTCCCCCACCGTCCTCCCCCACACAAATTTGAAGATGGGAGCACTTCGTACCCACCAATTTTGTTCAGACGGCTCTCTCCATGCATTGCACCCGTAGAGAGTTTTGGACCAAAAATTGAAACAATTGGGGGATAATTGGTTTAATTAGATTCATACACATTGTCATTTTGGTTTGTTGATGGTTCGATTGATGCCAATTTGGGGATTTAGTGTTATGGGATGCATGAATTGAAGGAGAAGAGTTTCGCAAAATGAACGTCGCAAATGTCGAATGTCTAGATTACAGTAGAATGATTTGAGGTATGTTTGATTGATGTGAGGCCATGTATAGGTTCGTCGATGTGAGGGGGTAACCGTCAGTGGTAGTACGCGACCTGGGTGGCGCCAAAAGTGGGGTGTCATGAAGGGTTGTATACGGCAGTTTGGTATTTTAAGTTGCAAGTGTAGCTGTTTTCAACAGATTTTGTGATCAATACTGTGGGAGATGATGTTAGGGAGAATGAAGCGAGACTAGTGGTGGTGGAGTCCGACATGCGTGGTGACCAGAAGGTGGTGTTATGTGGATCTATCGGTGGCAGCTTGGTGGGGTAGTGAAAGTGGTGGTGGTGGTGGATTATTTAGGACTTATCTGTAATATTTTGAAAATTTTAGAATTATGATTGCAATTAGGTATTTATTTTTTCTTTTCTTTTCTTTTTGTTTCATTTGAAGAAGGGTAAAATCGTTATTTTATTGAAAAAATGGTTGAAAATGACTTTTTGCGCAATGAAATGTGGAACGTATGGATGAAAATATCAAAAAATGAAAGGTATAAACATTTTACACAATGACATTGAAAGGTGGGGATATTCTGCACAATGACATCATCCAACGTGTCATTATCTCATTTAACAATTTAAAAAAACTATTTTTTATTCACTTATTTCTTGACAATACATTAAGTGTCATATGAGTGTACACGATTGATATACAAATGACATAACCCTTCTTTTATCGTGTGTTTGCTTCTATGTAAAGAAAAATAAAAATAAAAAATGCATATTTTTCTTCAGCATATTAATCAATGCAAAACAAATTTTATAATAATTTGTGTTGTGAAATGCCCAAACATTAACCTTTATTATGCATTACTACTCTGCTTCTTTTCACTTTTTGCGTTATCATTCGTATTATTGGACAAGACACGAAATGGGAGGGTCAAACATATTGCTCGTATCTTGAAGTAGACGATCTATCATATGTTGAGTCGTGTGCAAACCCATCGGGCCAAGGCAATTGACAAGAGCTGGAAGGAAGTTGTTCTCTATACCTTAACCAACATAGTCATTGCACAATCATGTACCACCAAACAATCGAGCATATAAGTCATTGAACAAATAACTTCATCCATCACTATAATAACCACATGACTCATATGATCTTAACATTCCCATGATTTCCGCCCAATGTTTTGAAAACCATATGACACGTCTCGTGTGCATAACAATTGACACGACAACATGCATTTCAACCTAGATAAAGGAAACCATATCCAAGATAAAAAGGTGAACATTATTGTTACACTAGTTTAGTTCATTTGTAATTTTTATACTCTTTTCTTCAAAGAGAACTATTAATTGATTCCAAGCTCGAGAGGGACCTAAGAGGGGGCGTGCCCACTCTTTCTTTTTGCAGGACAATTGTTAATAGATCAAGTATGACTATCAAGGCAGGTAAAATCGATCAACAAGTCCCTAAATAACATTTTTATTCATTTTCTGAATTGAAATAATTACAAAACATCGTGAATAATTAACAATATTTTTAAATCTTGGTTATAATTGTACTCATTTCTGTGATTTTCACTTGTCCTGGTAAGAATATTTACAAGAGGGTTTTCTTTTTAGACCTCATCGTTGTGATTATGGCAATGTCAAAAATAGTTGGGTTCCAATCATGTCCAAGAAGAAAGAAATGGTCGAAACAATCATTAAGCCTCGCTATTTTCATAAGGTCCAATTTTTTATGTCTCCATGCTTTATGCTTTAAACTTCAATGCTTGTTTTATTTGTTTGACATTTTGCATTATTTTGTTATTATTTACTAGCTTAAGAATAGCACAATTACATTCTTAACATAAAATAAAATTATACCATTAAATTTGTTCTTTTGATGTTAGTGGAAGAAGGATGAACCTTACATAGGCATTTTCCTTGTATTGTTGATTCAACACGTTATTCTCTCGTGTTCACAACTCAGTTTGAGTGAGGACCATATATAGAGAAATAATAAAGCACTTAAAGCAATATCAACAATAAACAAGAAATAGTGTTGAAGAGGGTATACAGCAAAATATATTTGGTAAAATTATTGAAAAAAATAACATAATACTTGTAACCATTTAAGGATTTAATTGATGAATCCCTGATATCCAAGTAAATCAATTCAATTATATTAGAGCAGAAACAGGAAAAGAAAACAAGTATTTCTGTGCTTTTCATAATACTAGTTTCATTGAGAGTTTGTATTTCTGTGCTTTTCATATTAGACACATGTACTATCATTTTGGATATGGTTTATGGTTAAAGTTACTTTCGGTTATAAAGTTTTGGTTTATTATCTCTGAACTTATTTGAAATAATGTCACTAAGGTATTAAGGTTGACCAGTTGGAAATAAGCATGTTAAGATCACATCACATATAATTTCCATGCTATACATTCATACTTGATCAATGTCATTCAGTTATGCCAATATACGTGACCATTGATGGGTTTAGTTACGATTTAAGTAGCGAAATTCGCTTTGATACTATGTTAATATGATTGACAGACGGATTGTTTGGGGATGCATTCGGTAATGATAGCAAAAGTCTGAGTATTCGTAAGGTTATGTTTAATGCATAATTATAAGGTAACAAGTATAGCTTAAGTGGAAAATTGTAAGGATGTTAATCAAACACGTGGGCTTATATGTGAAATATTGTATATTAAATTAAAGACTATTAATTTTGGTTAAACTCATTTAAAGTAATCTAATAAAGTTTCGGTATTTTGATTTTCGAAGCATCTAATTAAAGTATGAGCCTTTATATGTACAGACCAGATACATTCCTAATTTCATGATGGATCGAATTAGGTAAATGGGCCGTTAGTATATATATGTTTATGGTCCCCGGATCACACGTAAATTATTCATTCTGTTCTGACTCTCATCACCAGAGAGAAATAAAGAACAATGTATTGACCTGAAAGACTAAAACCGCAGAATTCATTCATTACGATAACTATGTCTGATTGAGGTACACTTCTGCTTTTGTTCATGAATTCTTGATAATCCAACATGAACGATGAATATGTCGGCAAAATATTTTCCCAACAAAGATAATTTCATCATTCACAGCACTCAGGCCCGGCCCTAGCCCAAGGCAGACAAGGCAGTGGCCTAGGGCCTCAAGATTTTAAGGGGCCTCATAAAATTTTTTTGGCCCAAAATGAAACCCATCAAAAACCCACCCAATATTTTATAAAAACATTGTTTTTTTAGGGTTAGAGGAAGATTGGAAGAGGGTGAAACTTTGATTTATTGAATTCAAATCATCAATTCTGTCAGACCACCACTGTCAGAGGAGCCCAAGAAGGAAGAGGACTGCCACCGAAGAAGGACAAGGGCAAGAAATAAGAAAAGAATCCGTTTAAAATATTAAAATTCTATATCTATTCCTTCCATTTTAAAGTAACTATTCAATCGAGTTCTAGGTCTAAGAGCTTACTATTTTGAGGGAATTCAAAAGTTCAGAAACTACCATTGTGTTTATGATAATGAATTGCTCTTTTATCTATGGCACAATATTTATGCAAGTAAGAGCTTGTTTTCTACAATCTACTTTGGTTCATTTTTTATTTCTTTTTGTAAGTTTGAATCATGTGAAAGTACATTACTTGCTCTTACAATGTTGGCTGAAGATTGAAGATAAATCAATTTTGGCATAATAAATTAGGTACAAATTGGGTTTGTAATATTGTAAATTTTAAAATATTTATGTGCAGCTTGTTTCCCTTAATTTAAAATAGATTTCTTACTCACTCCAGAATCTATGAATTTATAAAGTTGAAGCAAATTTATTATTGTGTTGCGTACCCAATTGGTCAGAATTTAATGTAAAATCTCTAATGAAATGATTGATGATTCCTTTCTCCCTTCAACATTTTCTTACCATTTAGCAAAGGAAAAAGGGATATTTTGATTTTTGTTTGCTGGATTAAGAATTCTTATGCATAATTTAACTTATTAGTAAAGACAGTAGAGTAGTAGCAGTATAGATGAAGAGAGATTGATTACTGTAAAATTTGGGAAGGGAGAAAACTCATCATAGTTACTGATCAATAATTTAGCTTCACGAAAATTCTTTCTTTCCTTTTTACTGGGCTAAAGAAAAGGGCATGTATTTATGCATTAGAAAAGAAGGCCAACTGTTGGGGGTGACCGAACATGTACAAAATTTAAGGGCCTCGTAATAATTAATCGCCTAGGACCTCTACATTTTTAGGGCCGGCTCTGACAGCACTCCGTCTATCGATACATAAAAATGTAGGGCTCTTGAATAAAATTAATGGTCAGGCAAAACGAATCATTATATTTGTCGTTGTATTGTTACTAAGATTTCTATTTGTAGTCATAATTTACTTATGTCAATATCTGGAAGACGTACTACTACTTAAAAAATCTCAACTGATTAACACTTGGAACAAAGTTCAGCACAAGCAGCACACACACACACACACATATATATATATCGAAGAACAGAAGCTAGCTAGCTAATCTAAGAAGATATAGAGTAATTATCCATTATCCTTTCCTCAAATTAAATTTTTGACGCCTCAGTATGTACATTAAGCCTGCTGGAAAATGGGAAGACGCCAACTCTAATTGTTAGGCATAAAGGCTGCAAGTTCTTCAAGTGGTAACACTGCCCTTAGCATCCTATCAAAATCTCCGAACGACAAACAAGGAATTGTAGTACTGTTAAACATTTCAATGCTACTTTGCTGCTGTTTGGGGGCAAATGATTGTGTGGACAGCATCGTAGAATCCTTACCAGTAAGGCTCTGTACAACAGATTTGAAGCTCGTTGCATCAGTCTCTACATATTGGGTATTGATTATCCCTACTTTGACCGCCTCTCTATTGTTGCCTCCTGCCATGTTTATCACTTAACTACTTGGAGGCAGGCTTAATTATATGGCTTTTGGTAATATGTACTGTGTTCTTCTGCATAATGACTTGCACGTTCTGCCTTATAAATATGAGTCTTTGGGTGGGGAACTATCGGTTGAGAAAGGAGGCGTTGAAAAAGAGATAGGGATTCTTTGTTAAAAGACCTAGTCAAACAAAGTAGTTGGAAAAAAGACCCCTTCTCAATGTTTATTGATCAAATGGCCTCAATTAAAAAATATCTTTCTATATATAAAAAGTGTATATTTAACGGAATTTGTTGGTTTAACGGAAAAACTAACGGAATTTGTTGTTTTAACGGATTATGTAACGGAATTTCTTGTTTTAAACAGGCAGCTACACCTTCCTTCAGTTTTTTTATCATAATTTTGTATTCCGATATTCGATTGAGGCGATTCAAAATGCGTTGGAAAGCTAACCCATTTGGCTACAACTTTGATTCAGACATCATTCTCCAATTCGATCACTTTCTATGCCAAAAATATGTCTCAATATAACGGATTATGTAACAGAATTTTTTATTTTAAACAGACAATTGCACATTCTTTCAGTGTTTTTATCATAACTTTGTATTTTGATATTCGATTGAGGCGATTCAAATGCATTGGAAAGCTAACTCATCTGGCTACAACTTTTATTAGACATTATTCTCCAATTCGATCACTTTCTATGTCAAAAATAGGTCTCAATATAATGGACTATGTAACGGAATTTCTTGTTTTAAACAGGCAGCTGCACCTTCTTTCAGTGTTTTTATCATAACTTCGTATTCCGATATCCTATTGAGGCGATGCAAAATGCATTGGAAAGCTAACTCATCTGGCTAAAACTTTAATTCAGACATCATTCTCCAATTCGATCACTTCCTATGCCAAAAATAGGTCTCAATATGAGACTAAAACACCGGAGCATAACTTTTCGGTTAGAAATTGATTTGTGATCATCTTTTGACTAAATTTGATCCCCTTGACATCTTCCTTTAACCAATTGACTCCAAGAACTCTCAAATCTTCATCGTGAGATTCGGCATAACTTTTAAGTATTTACATTTTAGCCCCCGAACTTTGGATCCCTTACAATTTAGCCCTTCTCCAAATTTGTCTACTTTTGCTTATTTTCTTCATCTCACCAACCTACATCACAATATCAAAATCACACATCTAATTATTTATCAATTACATAAACATTTCATCATTAATTATTTATAGGGTGTCTGTTTCTACTTTTCAGCAGAAATCAAGTCGTTGGCAACACAATTCATGCCGTTGGGAGCCGCAATTTTGGACCAATTCTCTCACTGTAGGGCTGTAGGTTTGAAAAAAAAACTGTAACATAATCAATTTTCCTTTCTCCTTGCAAGGCGCCCAGACACGCCCTTAATTAACCAAAAAAAATTATATATTTATTAATAACAAATTAATTATTAAACAAAAATATTAAATATAAACTAAGCAAACGTGCAATGCACGTTGCTTGCACCTAGTAATAAATAAACATGGCAAATTGTCTAAAATATCCCCATCAAGTAAAAGACTCGTACACCCTTTTCATCCCATCAAATTCACCATTTCATCTCGTCTGAAAACCAACGTGCTCTTTGACCCAACAAAAAAAAATCCAACGTGTTTTTCATCTCCAATGTTTGCCGCCTCCTAAAATCTTGTTATTGATTATATTCCTCACCTATCTTCTCCAACATTTTGAGCATTTGAACAAGGATTTTAGCTTCTATATTACCTACATTGAAATCTCCATTATTTGAAGAAAAGAAAATGGTATTTTTATAAATCTCATGTACATTTGGTCCTTTTATTGTTGAATATAGTATGAAATGATATTTTAGCTGATTTGTTTTTACTGTTGGTGTATTTCCGCAACTACTGGACGATTTGTAGTTCAGAACGACAGTCCAGCCGTTTTACGTAGTGTAGAACGACACTACAGTCGTTATCGTAGAAAGGGAGATGTGAGCAATCGAAATGAAGTTGAGCAATACGATGGCGATTATGGGAATGATATAGAAAGAAACTATGTGGATTGGGATAATTTGACCATAATTCAAGGTAGTTCCGAAAAACAAGTTTTCCAAGATGAATCTCCTCTTAGAGATGAAAACAATGTTGATTTCTCCATGCAAGAGGACATTATTGGTACTTCAACAGAAGTTGTCTGTTCAATTCCATATAGATCATCGGCATAACCGTATCACTTGTACAGATCGTGTACCACTCAGCGAGATACATGAACAATGAAGACAACATGGCACATATGAGGCTTTTGTGGTGTTGTGATGTACAGCTTTTGTAATATTGAAAAGGGATGGTGGTGTTATGTTACGATGTACTACTTTTGTCGTTTTGAAAAGCAAACTACTTATAATGTTTGGAACGAGTGATTGTGTCCTTGTCTTAGACTCGATGAAGCCAGAACGACAGTTATGATGCACATATGTTTTTTTTGTTACACTAAAACATCGCTTGTGCTTTTTCAGAACAGGATGCGCAGTTGTGTCGTTTTCTTTTTCATGTCCATCAAGTATTGAGCATATCTCACCTACATTCTAAGAGAGGTGTCCATCTTAAAATGTAAATGAGTTTATCTAACCGAATATTGTGTTTCGAATGCGTCATGGTGCTCGGTACAGGTGTTTCCAGGCAGAACGACACAAGTGTCGTTTTCTGGACAGTAACGACACTGGTGGCGTTCTCGTTGAATTTTTTTCACACAGCATAACGACAATTGTGACGTTGTAGTAGACATTATATGATCAGTAACGGCACAAGTCTTTCACATTATCATTATACTTGTAAATATAACGATAGTCATACCATTCTAATAAATAATCACTTCCGATTCAGAACGACAGTTGTGCCGTTTTAATGAACAGTAACGGCGGTTGTGTCGTTTTGTTTGTCATTTCGATTAAGCATTGAGCATATCTCCCCTACAAAATAAGAGGCATGTCCATCCTACAACTCAAATGAGTACATATAACGAGTTCATCGTCCCTCGGACGGGTCGTGGAGCTCTGTACGTCTGTTTCCAGACAGAACGACACTTGTGCCGTTACAAGACGCTCACTGCTGTTACGTTGATTTCTTCAATATTTTTCAACTTTTCGAGTCGAACGACCTCGACAACTGGACCCCCTAACTTGATGAAGGCTGGACTTGTTGATTAGGAGATGTGTAACGGTGGAATTGATGTTTGAACATGTGAAAACCATCAAGTCTACATTGATTTCGTTTGAAAGTGTAGACGTTGAGCATATCTCCCCTACAAAATAAGAGGCATGTCCATCCTACAACTCAAATAAGTACATATAACGAGTTAATCGTGCCTCGGACGAGTCGTGGAGCTCTGTACGTCTGTTTCCAGGCATAACGACATTTGTGCCGTTACAAGACAGTTCTGCCGTTCTGTTGATTTCTTCAATATTTTTCAACTTTTCGAGTCCAACGACCTCGACAACTGGACCCCCTAACTTTGTTAGGCTGGACGTGTAGATTAGGAGATGTGTAACGGTGGAATTGATGTAGAATATATGGTATTGAACATGTGAAAACCATCAAGTCTACATTGATTTCGTTTGAAAGTGTAGACATTGTGCATATCTCCCCTACAAAATAAGAGGCATGTCCATCCTACAACTCAAATGAGTACATATAACGAGTTCATCGTCCCTTGGATGGGTCGTGGAGCTCTGTACATCTGTTTTCAGGCAGAACGACACTTGTGCCGTTACAAGACAGTTCTGCCGTTCTGTTGATTTCTTCAATATTTTTCAACTTTTCGAGTCGAACGACCTCGACAACTGGACCCCCTAACTTTTTTAGACTGGACGTGTTGATTAAGAGATGTGTAACGGTGGAATTGATGTAGAATATATGGTATTGAACATGTGAAAACCATCAAGTCTATATTGATTTCGTTTGAAAGTGTAGACGTTGAGCATATCTCCCCTACAAAATAAGAGGTATGTCCATCCTACAACTCAAATGAGTACATATAACGAGTTCATCGTCCCTCGGACGGGTCGTGGAGCTCTGTACGTCTGTTTTCAGGTAGAACGACACTTGTGCCGTTACAAGACAGTTCTGCCTTTCTGTTGATTTCTTCAATATTTTTCAACTTTTCGAGTTGAACGACCTCGACAACTGGACCCCCTAACTTGATGAAGGCTGGACTTGTTGATTAGGAGATGTGTAACGGTGGAATTGATGTTTGAACATGTGAAAACCATCAGTCTACATTGATTTCGTTTGAAAGTGTAGACGTTGAGTATATCTCCCTTACAAAATAAGAGGCATGTCCATCCTACAACTCAAATGAGTACATATAACGAGTTCATCGTGCCTCGGACGGGTCGTGGAGCTCTGTACATCTGTTTCCAGACGGAACGAAACTTGTGCCGTTACAAGACAGTTCTGTCGTTCTGTTGATTTCTTCAATATTTTTCAACTTTTCGAGTCGAACGACCTCGACAACTGGACCCCCTAACTTGATGAAGGCTGGACTTGTTGATTAGGAGATGTGTAACGGTGGAATTGATGTTTGAACATGTGAAAACCATCAAGTCTACATTGATTTCATTTGAAAGTGTAGACGTTGAGCATATCTCCCCTACAAAATAAGAGGCATGTCCATCCTACAACTCAAATAAGTACATATAACGAGTTCATCGTTCCTCGGACAGGTCGTGGAGCTCTGTACGTCTGTTTCCAGGCAGAACGACATTTGTGCCGTTACAAGACAGTTCTGCCGTTCTGTTGATTTCTTCAATATTTTTCAACTTTTCGAGTCGAACGACCTCGACAACTGGACCCCCTAACTTTGTTAGGCTGGACGTGTTGATTAGGAGGTGTAACGGTGGAATTGATGTAGAATATATGGTATTGAACATGTGAAAACCATCAAGTCTACATTGATTTCGTTTGAAAGTGTAGACGTTGAGTATATCTCCCCTACAAAATAAGAGGCATGTCCATCCTACAACTCAAATGAGTACATATAACGAGTTCTCGTGCCTCAGACGGGTCGTGGAGCTCTGTACGTTTGTTTCCAGGCAGAACGACACTTGTGCCGTCACACGACAGTTCTGTCGTTTTATAAATTGCTTCATCTTTTATCTTTTATTTTTCACCGCTCAATATTTCATCAAGTGTCTCTCTCATTATCAACAAATAAATTTTTTCTTCCCAGGCAAAACGACACAAGTGTCGTTTTGTGGACAGTAACGGCACTAGTGCCGTTCTCGTTGGATTTCATCCAGGCAGCAAAACGACTCTTGTGCCGTTCTGAAACCAGTAACGGCACAAGTGTCGTTTTGCTCATTTATTTCATCAATTTGCCTTTATTTTCGAAACTCAAGATTTCATCAAGTGTCTCTCTGATTATCGTTATATTTAAACATGTAAATTTTCTCTTCCCAGGCAGAATGATACAAGTGTCGTTTTGTGGACAGTAACGGCACTAGTGCCGTTCTCGTTGGATTTCAGCAGTATTTTTCAACTTTTCCAGCCGACCGACCTCGAGAATTGGACCCCTTAACTTGGGAAGGCTGGACGTGTTGATTAGGTGACAACTAACGGTGGAATTGTATTAGAATATATGGTATTGAACGGTGAAATCACATAAATCTACATTGATTTTGTTTGAAAGTACAAGCGTTGAGCATATCTCCCCTACGTTCTAAGAGGCATGTCCATCCTACAACTTAAATGAGTACATCTAATGAGTTCATCGTGGCTCGGACAGGTCGTGGAGCTTTGTACGGTTGTTTCCAGGCAGAATGACACTTATGTTTTTACACGACAGTTGTGTCGTTCTGTCGATTTCATTAGTATTTTTCAACTTTTCCAGCCGATCGATCTCGAGAATGGACCCTTTAACTTGGGAAAGCTGGACGTGTTGATTAGGTGACAACTAACGGTGGAATACATGAGTTCCCTTTCAGAACGACACAAGTGTCGTTTTCTGGACAGTAACGGCACTAGTGCCGTTCTCATTGAATTTCATTCACTCAGCATAACGACACTTGTGCCGTTCTGATATCAATAACGACACAAGTGTCGTTTTGCACTCTGTTTTCATCAATTTGCTTTTGTTTTCGTAACTCAATGTTTCATCAAGACGGGTCGCGGCTCTTCAAAATCAATTTTAATGGTAGAATGACACATGCGTTGTTTAACGACACTCGTGTCGTTATGTAGATTTTTTCAATATTTTGCTACTTTTCAATGCAAGGACATCAAGGATTGGACCCCCAACCTAAGAAGGAAAAATATTGATTGTGTGACAACTAACAGTGGAATTGATGTAGAATATAAGGCATGAAACGGTGAAAACACAAATTTTAGTCTAAATTTGTTTGAAAGTACAAGAAATTGGCATATCTCAAGAATTTTGTAAGTGGCGTGTTGAGCCTACAACTTAAATGGGTTAATTTTGTCGATTATCGTGGTTCGGACGGGTCGTGGCTCTTCAAAATTGATTTTAGAGTCAGAACGACACTTGTGTCGTTTTCAAAATAGTAACGACAGTTTTGTCGTTTTCTTTTTTCCTCTTGATTAAGTAATGAGCATAAATTTTGAATGTTGTAAGTGGCGTGCTCAGTCTGCAACTTAAATGAGTTCAACTCATCATTATTGTAGCTCGGACGGATCGCGGCTTTTCAAAATCGATTTTAGATACAGAACGACAGTTCTATCGTTCTAGTTGACGTTCTCAAAGCAGTAACAACACTTTTGTCTTTATGTTGATTTCTCCAATATTTTGCTACTTTTACAGCGGAACGACGTCAAGCATTGGACCCCCTAACTTAAAAAGGTCGACAAACTGATTGTCTTTTTGGTCAGTCAATCTAATTAGCCTATTTTGGTACTCAAAATCATTGTTTTCAATCCTCTTAGTTAAAAAAAAATTTCGGGGGCTCCACCCCCGAACCCTCGGGAGGGGGGCCCGCCCCCCTCCACCCCCCGTATTTTCGCCAATACTTTTTGTTGATTTATTCAATATTTTTTGCTTTTTTTCCACCGCAAATGACACTTGTGTATCGTCGTAATGTCATTTGTACAATCATCTCATATCTTTTCATAACTTTCTATATTACATACTTTAGGGAGTCCACTAAAAAATTGTTTGTTGAAAAAATCGGATGTTGGTGAAATTTTCGGAACGACACCAATGTCGTTACTAGACATAAAAACGATACTTTTCGTGTTACATATCTATATACGAGTATAATCAATTACGGCCCCATTCATCCCATGAAAAATAATAAGCGAAACTTATTTATATTGTAATATGCACGTAACACGTATAATGTTGAAAAAATCAAATTACAGCAGATAACGACTGTAGTGTCGTTTTACGTTGCAGATAACGACTGTACTGTCGTTTTACATCGCGACACAGACCTTTTTGAGCAATAGCACATCGAATTGGTGCATTATTGGTCGATGTTAAGTCATGGTGTTCGTCGTCTGGGTGAGTGCTATCCACTGGCGGTGTGCACGACCATGGGTGTCGCCGGAGGCAAGTTTTCCGGCAGAAGAAGAGTGCGTCGAAGTCATTTACAATTGATTTCAATACTCATTTTTCTTGATTTTTCTCAATACTAATTCAAAGCCAATAATTTTGTCATCGAAGAAAACGTTGATGCACAAATTTCGAATCTTTAAAGTTTTTGGTGGGTTGAAGATGATGAAAAGAGGAAGAAGAAAACTTTAGTTTCAAAAATGGAGAATAAGGTTTTACAAAGAAGTTGAAGTAGAAATGACGATATGAAATGAGGGAATTGAGTTAATAATTGAAGGATAATTTTGTCATTTTATCAATTAAAACATTTTGATTTATTTTTTTATTTTTTATTCATGGTCAAAGGCCATTTCACCAATATCATTGTCCAGTTGGGTCAAATGGCCAAATTCCCCAAAGAGATAGAATATGTTGACCGTTGGGGATTTGGCAGTCTAGAACGACCAAGACAGAGTCAAACCAAGCAGCTAAGAAACGTTAATATTATTAGTCAAACTAGTCCAAGAATTTGATACTTACAAGATTTCTTACATCCATGCATCATAGAAATTCAATTTTTTACTCGTTGTGTTTGTTAAATCTTACTCTTCAACTTTCCAATATATATATATACAGAAATGATCTAATGAGCACCGGTGCTCATCTTATTCTAAACACCGATGAGTTGGCACATTAATTCATTGGTGGATTGGAACTCACAAAATCAATATATATATCTATATATATATATATATATATATATATATATATATATATATATATATATATATTTTTTTTTTTTTTTTTTTTTTTTTAAATTCTACTTAGAGTAAATATTACGGATTTGAAGTTATCTTTTTGATAATCATCATTAATTTAACATAAACATTCTCAAATTCAATAATTTGGGTTTTTGAATTATTTCCCGATTTATTACTTAAAAATTATTATTCAAATAATAATTTGAAGGACTTTTATTAGTAATAAGAAGAATTTTGAAATATTTTTTTAAAATTAGAGTTAGGATGTAGTTTTAGTATTGTTGAATGAATAATGTATTGTTGAATTATTTATCTATCAAATTACGAAAGTGTTGTGAAAGTAAGTAAAAGTTTTACTTTTAGCTAAGAACAAAATAATTTATAATCGTTAAGCAAATAAATCTAAAATATCAATTAGTTATAAATAAACTTGTTTAAATTTTAAAATCTAAACACAAATCTGAGCTGCTACTCTAGAATTAGAAATTATTTAACATTATAGTGAAAAATATATATATATATATATATACAGAAATGATCTAATAAGTATCGGTGCTCATCTTATCCTAAATACCAATGAATTGGCACATTAATTCATTGGTGGATTGGACCTCACAAAATCTTTATCCACCAATGAATTAATGTACCAACTCATCGGTGCTTAGGATAAGATGAGCACCGGTACTCATTAGAACATTTCTACATATATATATATATATATATATATATATATATATATATATATATATATATATATACACACACATATATATATAGAATTCAAAACAATAGAATTTGTGAGCTTGTATCGAATTTTGAAAGTCGCTTTACTTGCCCAACGTTGTGTCTTCACTGCATTAAGGTACTCATTCCACTTTAAATGGAGAATTTTCATTTGCAGTCATTAGACTTTAATTTATTTCAATTAGGTCATTGAACTTCAATTTAATTTAATTAGGCCACTTTATTTTAATTTGATTTTAATTTCACCATTTGGTCACATGCCGTCTTTCAAATTAATGATAATTGCTTAATTAATCGATAGATATACTGTAATGGATTTTTATGTAGCCAATGCTTGGCGTGCCAACTTACAACTACATCACATCACAATAGTGCTAAAATAAATTAAAAAACATGTACTTTTAATCCAAAGACACTATCATTATCCTCATTTTACCATTCTCAGTTTTAAGGTGTCAAGTAGCAATTACAAGAAAGATAAATTACAATATGATTGTTTTGTTATACCGATTGTATATGGCATTAATAAAAGCCAACATAACTCGGCATGAGGCTTGAGAGGTTATATTACTTTGTACACATCATATGCTTAGGATGACATGGAGACATCTTTATTAAGGAATTCAAGTCGAAGTAGTCATAATCCTAATAGTTGAACTAGTATAATATTGCGTAATATCAAATGTACCAACCAATTATTGTTGGTGACAAGACAACCCAAGCTTGGAGTTGGAGTCCAACCTATAAATAATGTCATGTCTCAACTAATTAAAGTGGCATGGGCGTTATCAACTCTCCAAGCCCCAATTCAATGGGGCCATTTCCATCTAAAAATGTATGCAAATTTCCCGTTCTATTTGAGAAATATACTTTAGCTCAAATATATTTCAACCTCTCTAGTTTAAGCATTGGAGAATCTCCGGCCATTATACTTCCTATTTTTCAACGATTTATTAGACATATCATATTCTTTCCTTTGACGGGGATTGATATCGGCTCTAAGTTCTAGAAATTTATGAAAATGTTTCATGTTAATTTTTGCCATCAACAATTAAGTAATTTTCGTTAGATTGAAGATGATAGAATGTGATATATTGATGAAAATTAAAAGTAAGTTGAAGTTGAGTGACCTAGTTGAGAAAAATTAAGGTTCAGTGACCCAAATGAGACAAATTAAGGTTGAGTGACCCAGTTGAAATTTTGTTAAAAGTGCAGTGACTGTGAATGAGATTTACCCCATTTAAATGGTTTCTTTGGGAATGTTGACAAAAAATTTGACCAGTGCACAATATTGAATATCATTAGTTGTTGACGTGTATGGATGCTTATCGCACGTATTGATCATACAACTCCAGCTTGAATTGACATCTTCTGTTAAAAGTTGGTGGGGACCAATATGGAAAGTACTTTTTTTGTCATGTCGTCTCCACTTGCGAATTGTGTTGGTGCATTTTAATATTAAGGGTCCGTTTGATTGTAAACGTAGAAAATGGGTGGAAAGAAAATGAATTCCAAGGAATTGAATTGTCTGAAAATTGTTTTACTCAGAATTGTAATTAATTGTGTTTGATTGGCACCTGAAAAATGTTGAAAATTTGAATCTTTTGGTACTCGTTTGACTTTATTTTTCATGAAAATTGTCCATTAAAAATAATTTTTTTTTCACAATTGTGTATAGAATTTGTTTACATTGCAAAAACCAAAAAATAAAAAAGTAAAAAAAAATAAAGGCAAAAGACAGAAACCTGGAAAACCAATTCTCACCTAATAGGTAAGAATTGGTTTTCCTTGAAATCCTTGAAAACCCACCGTGTGAGCCAAACTTGGAATTACAAATGCCAATAAAATTTTTTGTATCAAACAAGGCATTTTGGATGGAAATGGAAAAGGTTTTCCACTTTCCAAGGAAAATGGCTCCTATCAAACACAGCCTAAAATTCATTCATTATATTTTCTTTTAATAGATTTGTAAATTTTGGGAGTTAGAAAAGTGAAAAAGTTGGAGGTTTGAAAAATAAATGATGATGTGTTTATGATACTTCTTTATTTTAGGTGACCTATTTTTACCTATAAATAGGATCATTCCTTGATAATTCATCACAACCACAACAATCACAATTCTTTTACCTTTTCTCCTTACATTCTCACTCATTTTTCTTGAGTGATTATTGAGCAAAGAAGGGTGTTTCTTTTAGTGGAGCTTTAAACTCAACTACTCGTTCAGTGTTTGTTTGATTCATAAGATGAATAGTCGAATTGTTGTATCATAGAGGGGACAAGTCATAGACAAGTTTTGCTGCATCGTGTTTTAGGCTTTTCCAACCGCAAATGACTTGAGTCTCCTTAAAGAGAGCTAGATATCGGCGCCTTCGTTCGTCCGATTTCATTATCTTCCTATTCATTTTGTAACTCCATTTTTTATTATTGAATTTTCACCAACAATTTTAAGGAGATTCAATCAAATGGAGTTACTACCTGAGAAGCCTGTTGTCAACGTCGGAGATTTCAACAAGCCCTTTCATTTCAAGGGAGCTCATTTTAAGCGGTGGAAGAGCAAAGTCTTATTGTACCTTAGTCTTCTCAAATCTCCTACATCCTCTTTGAGAGGAATCCGAACAATGTCTCCACCAATAATATAAACGAAGAGGAACTTTAAGCTCATCAAGGGAATGTTAAAAAAATATAATAGAGATGAGTATAATTGTCGGTATTATATCTTGAATTGCCTAGCGGATAATTTTTATAATTATTCCAACACTACTTATTCCTCTGCAAAGAAAATGTGGAAAACTTTACAAAATAAATACGATACCGAGGAAGCTGGTGCAAAGAAATACACTGCTAGTCGCTTCTTTCGTTATCAAATTGTGGATGGAAAATCTGTGGTAAAACAAGCACAAGATTTTCAAATGAATGTTGCAAAGGTTAGATCTAAAGGGGTCAAAATTGGGGAGAACCTTGTTGTGGCTGCAATCATTGACAAACTACCGCCATCATGAAGAGAGTTTCAAAAGTCAATGTGCCATAAGCAGAAAGAGACGTCCCTGGAGACCTTGATCACTCGCATCCGCATAGAGGGGGAAGTTAGAGGCCAAGATGCACTGATGACGCAAGAAAGCAATGGATATTCTAGCACGAAGGTAAATTTAATAGTCGAAAATAATCATTTGCCCAATAATTAGTTTTCTAGAAATAGTCAATTGAAGTCAAGAAAGAAAGATATGAAAATTTATGGTAAACTTATCAATCGGGGAAACCCGAACCAAAAAAATAAGAATCAAGGCCCTCATTTTCAAAATAAAATTTATAATGCATGTCTTGTCTATAGCAAAAGTGGGCATATTACTCGAAATTGCAAATTTCGAAAACTACAGCCTTTTCCTCAAGCTAATGTAACCGAAGAGACACTTGTAGCGATGATAATAGAAATTAACATGGTACAGTACGTTGAAGGATGGTGGGCAGATTTTGGTGCTAATAGGCATGTCTGCAATGATAAAGATTGGTTTAAGAATTACACTCCCTTCGAGGAAGAGAACCATCATACTTGAGGATTCTAGCAAAACCAAGATTGTTGGGAGTGGTAAGGTTGAATTGAAATTCACATCAAGACGTGTGCTAACTTTGAAAGACATTTTACATGCACTGTCAATGAGGAAGAATTTGATGCCAAGTTCTCTTCTTAATAAGGCTGGTTTTAGATAGATTATGGAATTTGATCAATATGTGACAGTAGATATGTAGGAATTACAAGTAGTTTAGGATTACTCCCAAGACTGAAAAATGATTTTAAAAAATGAAATTTGCAGTCAAGCAAAAATTATAAAAAAGCCTCATATAAGTGTTGAAAAAAATATCGAATTGTTAGAATTAATTCATACCGATCTTTGTGAATTTGAAGGAATTTGTACTCATGGAGGAAACATATATCTTATCACTTTTATTAATGATTTTTCAAAATATACTTATGTTTATTTATTTAAAAATAAAAGTGATGCTTTAGATAAATTCAAAGTTTTCCTCCAAGAAGTTGAAATTCAATTCGGTAGAAAAATTAAAAAAACTTAGAAGTGATAGAGGCCAAGAGTATGATTCTATTACTTTTAATTATTTTGTTCAATTTTTGGGAATATTCATGAGACTACTCCACCATACTCATTTGCATCTAACAGTGTAGTTGAAAGAAAAAATAGAACGTTGATTGATTTGACAAATGCTATGCTTATTGAGTCAAGTGCTTCCTCAAATCATTGGGGTGAAGCAATTTTAACTGCATGTTATGTGTTGAATATGGTGCCCCACAAGAAAACAAAAAACACACCTTTTGAGCTGTGGAAAAGGTATAAACCAAAAAATGTACAAGGCTAACATATCCTAAAATACCAAAATTGGGTGTTAGAACCACCGCTTGTGTTTTTCTTGGATATGCAGTAAGTATTATAGCCTACTGATTTTAAGATATTGAAAATAAAATTATTTTTGAGTCAAATGATGCTATTTTTCACGGAGATAAATTTCCTTTCAAAACCAAAAATAGTGGGGTGAAGAATTAAGACTAAATATTTTATCACAATCAAGTTCTTCTACTCATTTTCAACCAAGAGGATTTCAAAATTGAACCTATGAGTAAAAGAGCTAATTTGAAAAAGATTTTGGCCCTGACTACTATGTTTTCAATACTGAGGAGACTCCACTTTCTTTACAAGAAGCTTTTACTTCTCTTGATGCTGTATTTTGAAAGATACCGTAAATGATGTTTTTCTCCTTACCTTCTCACTCATTTTTCTTGAGAAATTATTGAACAAAGAAGGGTATCTCTTTTAGTGAGTTTTGAGATCAACTACTTGTACAGAGTTTGTTTGAGTCATACGACGAATAGTCGAGCTGTTATATCTTGAGGGGACAAGTCATAGAAAAGTTCTGCTGCATTGTGTTTTAGGATTTCCCAACCGCAGAGGCTTGAATCTCCTTAAAGCGAGCGAGATATCAGCACTCCAGTCCTTCCGATTTCTTTATCTTCCTATTCATTTTGTATCTCCATTTTTTATTGTTAGATTTTCACCAATATGATGCACATATGGTAAAAGGGTCGACAAACACAAATCTCCTTGAAATAAAAGGATTTGGAGTAAGAAAATAAATATAATTCTTATGATATTTTTAAGACAAAATTGTAATAGATGTCCTTAACCTTTGTGAAAAGTACAAATGGGGCCTTAGCCTTTAAAGTTTTAGCAACACCATCCTAGTAAATTCAGTCTTATTAACAGTTTACATCAAAGTTGGAGTTAATAGCGTTGTGTAAAACACATGTTCAACCTTTGAAAAGGAAAAATTGACATCATACTTATCTTAATACTAGTCTTTGTCCGTGCAATGCACGAGGATGAGGTTTTTGAAGCTAATGTTAAAGTGTTCAATGTTAAGGATTGACGAGAGCTATGCGCGTTGATTAAACAAAGGCTTATGGGTAGATGTAGATGTTAGGGTTTGTTATTTTAGACAATAGATGTACGACACAAACTTTCAAAAAGATTGCATATGAAATCTACAAACTGATAAGTGTATTTTGACACTTATCTAGACCATTAAATTAGAGCATTTTTTAATAATTTGGATGAGTTATAGCTTTATTTTGTGTTAATTATGTTTGTTAGGTTAAACTCAATGCAAATTGGTGGATTTGAAAGAAATGAATGAAAAACGTGCGAAAACGAAGGAAATACAAAATTTGGGGACCAAAGTGTAAACATCCAATAGATGATTCGGACCACAAAACTATAATTGAAGATCATATAAGATCAATTGGATACAATTGGAGGTCAAGAGAGTGAAATATAGTGAAAGTATTTTCACAAATCAATTTCCAGCCATAAAAGTATGCTTCGAATATTTGGCCTTAAATGAGACTCATTTTTTGGTTAGAAAACGTTTGAATTGGAAATATTTTAATCGAGAATAATTGTATACCTTTGAATTACCTTTCCAACGCATTTTGAATTAACTCAATCGGATACTTATGGAGAAAGTTATAACCAAAATACCGAAAATTGCTCACAGACGAACATGTGCGCGTGCGCAGGCAATTCATGGCGCGCGCGCGCACGACACTATTTTCACCAACCCAAGAGCCATTTGGTTCTAGGCGCCCGCATTGTAGTTATACCGGTGTGCATGCACAAGTTTTTTCTCAGACGAATCTTTAGTTTCTTTTCGCGATTCTAACTCTTTTGGAAACCAAATTGGACGAGATTTTGACCTATTTTCTAACTCTTATAAATAGAGAACGATGACTACATATAAAAAAAATCTCGCTTGCCTCTTCATACACAATAGTTTCATAAAATTAATCAAGAACAAGATGTCAATAGCTATATTTTGAGAGAGGAGATCAAGCCATAACAAGGAATTGAAGGTCAATTACATTAAGATTTTGAAAAATTAAACCTTGAGTTTGAAGATCAACCTCCTTTGATTTATTTCATGATTCGGGTGATATTTTTCTATTATTCTTCTTATAATTTATATATTAATATGCTAAACTAGATCCGCTTTTGTATTGGATGAAGATGAACCCTATTTGTTTATTTGTTTTAATTCGAAACTAATAGTTTAGTTTATTTCTTGCGTTTCTTGATTGATTTTGCATACTCATTGTATTATTTAATTGATTGGCCACCAACTAGATAATTAGTTGCTTGTTGTACCTTGGGGGACTCTCAATAAGTTTAGAACAAGATAAAATTAACATATGTGCAATAAATATTAAGAATAACATTTATCATGTGTGCAATCATGTAGATAATTTAAATTTTAATACATTCTAATCATTCGAATTCAGACTAGAAATAGATTTGGGTCGTGACTAGAATATATTTAATTTGTCTTGGAAAATAGAATTAATTACAATAGAATTATCGATTGTCAAGAGTGCATGAATGGAACTAGATTCGAAATCTAATACAATCGTCTCTAATTTGATACAAAACACTTTTTACTGTTTTCTTAGATAATTTAGTATAAAATCAAATCAAAATCTCTATTTCTTTACACAATTCGAATTCCATAAGTAATTAGTAAACCTGAATTGAATTTATTCCCTATAAGATGATATCTCTTAATTCATCAATTCTATTACTTGTCAACGATTTCATACGCTTTCGGGTTTTGTATGAACAAGTTTTTGGTGCTATTGTACAAAAATGTGTTTCGAATAAAAACTACCGCAAGTGTACGGGATCGTTCAAGTAATAAAATGGATTTTTCATGTTTTTTGGCCTAAATAAGTACGTAAAACGCAGATATCAGGCGCCGTTGCCGGGAAATAATTTAATTTGAGTCTATTAGTTTTATAGTATTTGAATTTTTATTTAATTTAATTTTAGGATATTCTTTACAAAACTATTTTTTGGTTTATTTTTTAGCAGTTTATGTAAGATTCTAAAGAAATCAAGCTCCTACCTTTGGATCTCGAGATCGAAAGAATCTTCAGGCAACAAAGAAAAGAAAAAAGAGAAGTAAGAGACGTGACAGAAAATCAAAATCAAGTTCAATTACCACCAGATGCGCCAGAACAACCTTCTCATGTGCAACCATTTATTATTTATCCACCTTTTGGGCAAGCCAACTTCCACATTCGATTAGATGTCATCAGCTTGTTTCAGAATCATCAGGACATCAGGTTCTCAAGAAAATCAACAGAAAATCCTCATGAACACATACAAGCTTTTATGATACTTTACGAGGTGATCAATCATTAAGGCATGTTAGCTGATGCTTTTTGAATGCGTCTATTCCGTCATACTTTAAAGGAAAACGCACGAGAATGGCTAAACTCACTACTTTCCTAGAGTATTGTTTCATGGAATGACATGGTACAAAAATTCACCTTGAAATTCTTCCCACCTTCTCGAGTCCATCAAATCAGAAATGAAGCCACTACATTCAAGCAAAAGGACATTGAGAGCTATCCAGAAGCATGGGGAAGATTTAAGGATTACTTTAGAAAGTGCCCCAATCTAGACATTCCTAAAAATGTTAAGGTCTACATTTTCTATTCAGGCCTGTATCATGCATACTGTAACATGGTTGACGCTTCAGTCAGAGGATCGAACATAGATATTCCCTTAGATAACACCTTAGATCTCTTTGAGAAAATAGCAGAAAATCAGACTATGTGGCCAAAAGAAATGGAAACTTTGAGGAAAATAACAGGTATTTACAACATTGACGTAGTTACATCATTGGTAGCCTAGTTGGAAGTATTAACAAGGAAAATGGACAAACTAACTCAGAATGTGAGCATGGTGCACCAACCATCACCGATCTGCGGAAGCTGTGGGGCACATCATATAACTGCAAGCTGTAATTTAGCCTCAACCAATGTTTATCAGCTTGAGGAGGTTAGTTGTGCACAGAATTTTTAGAGGCAACAGAACAACCCCTACTCCAACACATATAATCTGGAATGGAGGAATCATCCAAATTTCTCGTGGGCAAACAATCAAAGTCAAGGTCAAGGAGAAAATTTTCAAGCAAGACCAACAGGATTCCAATAATAGCAGCAGCAAAACAGAAAGCCATCGATGGATAAATTATTAACTCAGTTCATTACCAAGAGTGAGGCTAATTTTCAAACCCAACAGATAATTATTCAGAACCAGTAGGCTACAATTAAAAACTTGAAAACTCAGATGGGTTAGATGGCAGCTGCATTAGTGGGGAGAACTTAAGGGACCTTATAAAGTAACACAGAGACAAATCCAAGAGTACAGGTACTGGCAGTTAAAGCTGTGAATCATATAATTATTGAGACACCATCATACAAGCCCGCTACCCCCGTTCGAGCTTATGTACCGCCTTTTCCATTTCCTCAAAGGCTTGAAAAACAACCTAAAGAAGAATTAGTCCAGATCATCACAATGAAAAGTGGGGTTCAACTGCCAGAAATCACTGTGAAGAAGAAAGGGATTGAGAGAATCAGGTACCTACCATGGGCGATGAACAAGTAGTTTACTTTGAAGAATCAACAAAGGTTACACAAGAAGAAAAGTCAGAGTCAACTGGTTAAGACAACTAATCCTGTTAATAAACACACACCTCCAGTCCCATTCCCTCAAAGGTTGCATAACAATAAACTGGAAAATCAATTTAAGAAGTTCTTGGATGCACTCAGACAACTTCACATCAACATTTCCTTCATTGACGCCATTCAACAGATTCCAAATTACAAAATTTCTAAAAGAAATGTTGACTAAGAAGAGAAAGCTTCCAGTAGAAGAAACAGTGGCTCTGACAGAAAAATGTAGCGCAATTATAAAGCAGATGCTCCCTCCTAAATTAAAAGATCCAGGGAGTTTCACAATACCTTGCTCTATAGGAAATGCACATAATTTAAATGCTTTAGTTGATTCTGGAGCAAGTATTAATCTGATGCTAAATTTATATAACCACTAAATTATACAACTTTAAACCAATTTTAAGATAGTTTGGGGGTGATTAAGCTGTTGTAGGGAGACATTGAGATATGTGTGGATTTCATGTATGCTAAATTTTGTGTGGATTGTCTATTGCTAATAAAATAAAAATTAGGTTAATGAGTGTTTATAAATGGGCATTGCACTGAACATTAAAAAAATATATATATAAAATAATGAATATGTGGTGTTATCTTATTGTGAAACTTCTCTTTGTAGCATTTATGACTCGAGTAATTAAGTCTGCAAGAGTATCTAAAAATCTGGTGCTCTATGATCATTTGATTTGGGAGTTATTAGCTAAAAACTCGCAACAATGGTCATTTAGAAATTTTAATGGAGAGAAGTATGCACAATAGTTAAAAAAAATTTCATACATGTCTTGATTAAGTCCCGAACACTCATTTGAGAGAATTAGACTTTTGACAAGAGATTATTGGCTTAATTAATTCTTAGAGGTTGAAACAATAAAAAAAAGGAAAATCTGCATTTGTTGATGTGTTGAACTGTAATTAGTGAAATTGAACCAAACTAGAGAGGGTAAGTATTAATATTATATTAAAAATGCAACATTATATCATACATTGAGGAAATAGTGAAAATAATGAAGTTTGGGGTGTGTATTTTACGAGTGAAGTAAGGAAAAATTTAACCATAAATGGTCGGGATTTGAATCACTTTATGAATTTATGATACTTTACATGAATTTTCACACACACACACACACACACACACACTTCAATTTTGCAATGGATAAGTAGAAATTAATTTTAATATTGTAATTTTGTAGCAGTTCATAGTTTTAGTACATGTATTCCAATCTTGAGACAAAAGACAAATTATCTAACTATTCATGTGTTTGAAATTTTTGGTTAAGTTATATTATAATTTTGTTTGAGAACAAACAAATGTTCAAGTTTGGGGGTGTTTGATAAGTGTATTTTGTACACTTATCTGCCCTATTAAATTAGAGTATTTTTTTAGTGATTTGAATAAGTTATAGCTAATTTTGTGTTAATTATATTTTTTAGGTTAAACTCACTGCAAATTAGTAGATTTGGAAGAAATGAATGAAAAACGTACGAAAACGAAGAAAATTCAAAGTTTGGGGATCAAAGTGTAAACATCCATAGATGATTCGAACCACAAAACGATAATTGAAGATCATATAGGATAAATTGGATGCAATTGGAGGTCAAATAAGTGAAATATGGTGGAAGTATTTTCACAAATCGATTTCTAGCCGAAGAAGTTATGCTCCAGATTTTTAGCCTTAACTTGAGACCCATTTTTCGGATAGAAAACGTTTGAATTGAAAAATGTTTTATTTCTAGAAGAATTGTAGAGCTTTGAATTTCCTTTCCAATACATTTTGAATAAGCTCACTCGGATATTTTTGGAGAAAGTTATGACTAAAATACCGAAAACTGCTCACAGACGAACCTGTGCGCGTGCGCGGGCAATTCATGGCACGCACACGACACTATTTTCACCAACCCAAGAGCCATTTGATTCTACGATGCCCGCATTGATGAGTAAAAATTCTCACATACTCGTCACCTGAACTGACGGTCAGTACCTCACATCTTATTAAGCTTAAGAAGAAGAAGAGCTAAGAGGAAGAGAGAGAGGAAAAAAGGATCTTTTATTGATCGTGTAATTACAATACAGAGGCCAGCTATATAAATAGCCATTATTACAATAAATTAGTTATAATAAAAAGTGTTATTAGAAAGCTAACTAACTAACTAATTTGCAGATTAACAACTAATCATTATTTACAATATTTACATCTTAATACTCCCCCTCAATGTGTCTTGTAAATGTCCTTTACAACACCTGGACAACAAAGAAGAAAGATGAGTATATGGAAAGGGTTTAGTAAACATGTCAGCCAATTGGTATTGAGATCTAATGGGTAGCAATTTGAGAACTCCCGAAGCAACTCTTTCACTTACAAAATGGCAATCTATCTTGATATGCTTAGTTTGTTCATGAAAGGTTAGATTAGAGGCAATATGTATTGCAGCTTAATTATCACAATATAGCAAAGCAGGAGAATCAACCTTGACTTGAAAATCTTTAAGAAGTTGCTGCAACTAGATAAGCTTACTGGCAGTAGAGGAAAGGGCTCTATACTCAGCCTCAACTGAGGATCGAGAAATGGTGGTCTGCTTTTTGGCCTTCCAAGATACTAAAGAGTCTCCAATAAAGATGTGAAAACTTGTAATGGAGCATCAAGAATCAGGGCATGACCCCCAATCAGTATTAGAGAATGCTTTCAAACGAACTGGAGCACAAGCATCATAGTAAAGATATAAGAAAGAATTGGAAGAAAACAACAACCCTTGACCAGGACTTTTCTTGAGATAATGAAGCAGGTAATGCACTGCCTTGAGATGAGGAAGTTGAGATTGGGCCAAGAATTGAGTGAGCTTGTGAACTGCAAAAGTAATATCTGGGCGAGATAAAGTGAGATAAAGAAGTTTCCCAACAAGTCGTCGATAATATGTTATATCAGAAGCAATTTACCTTCAGTGGCAGTTAAACGAAGTTTTGGATCCATTGGAACAATAGTTGGCTTACAAGCTAAGTAACTTGTGTCCTCAAGCAATTGTAAAGTGTAATGGCGTTGAGAAAGCACAATACCTTGCTTAGACTTAGCAATCTCAAGACCAATGAAGTATTTGAGACAACCAAGATCCTTGAGCTTAAACTGTGTATGCAGAAACTGTTTGAGCTCATCAATAGCTTGAGATGAAGGACTAGTAAGGATGATATCATCCACATAAACTAGAAGAGCAATAAAAGAGAATCCATGACCCTTTGTGAAGAGAGAGTCATCAGATTTTGACTGGGGAAAGCCAAACTTGAGCAAAGCTTGTGAAAATTTTGAATATCATTGTCTCGAAGCTTACTTGAGACCATAAATTGATTTGTGAAGCTTGCATACTAGTTTGTCTTGAGATGGAGAGGACTCCTTTTATCGAAGATAGCCGAGAAGGAGATCCATATAGATTTCCTCAAAAAGATAGCCATCCAAAAAGGCGTTGTTAACATTGATTTGAGCTAGATGCCAATTATGTGAGGCAGCAAGCGCAAGAAGAACATTCACAATCACTAATTTTTCCACTGGAGAAAAGGTTTCAACAAAGTCCAAACCTTCTTATTATGTATAGCCTTTAGCTACCAAACGAGCTTTACGTCGCTCAATAGATCCATCCTATTTAAGCTTGATCTTATAAATCCCTTTGGATCCAATAGTATGCATGTCATGAGGAAGATGAGTGACAGTCCATATGTTATTTGCTTCCATAGCTTTCAACTCTTCATTCATAGCCAATCTCCATTCAGGAAACATCACTACTTGATGATAGTATTGAGGCTCAACCTGAAAGGATACACTGAGCACAAACTACTTGTGTAAATCAGAAAAGCCATGATAAGAGATGTAGTTAGAGATTGGATAAGATACAGAAGTGGAAGTATTAATAAAAGAGCAGGAAGTAAACTGCAGTGATAATCCTTCAAGTAATTAGGTTGATGAATCACTCTGGTCTATTTTCGAAGAACAACACCACCAGATGGAGAATGAACAATTGCTAGAATATCATTTACTAGAACATTAGCTGCTGAAGTAGAAGTAACTCCAGAGGGATCAGGACGATCAATGGAAAGATCAGCTGGAACACTAGAAGTACTAGGTGGATCATGAACATGTGAAGAAGCAAGATCTGGAATAAAATGAGCTTGTAATGAAGAATGTGGTAGAACCAAATCTGGAAATGGATCAGTAACTTGATCAGAACTAGTAATAGCATAAAAGAGAAACACTTCCACATGATACACTACATGTCGTGAAAGAAAAACTTGTTTGTGTCAAAAGGAGAAGATCTTGCCAACAATCAAGGAAGAAAATGTCACCTAATATTTTGGGATCCTAATTGTATATTCCCAATTTTATTACTCCTTGATTTGCTAGGTTTACCATGTATAGATATGGGTTTGTATATAAATAGGTCTGTAACATTTGTAACTCTGAGGAGAGACAATTATTCTTTTCTTCCTCTATTTCAATTATTATTATGGTATCAGAGCTTTGAGCAATTCTTTTATGCTCTGGCTTACGTTCTTTTGAGAATTCTTTTGAGAATTTCTTTCTTCATTTTTGGTACTTATCCTTTAGAGGATCTGTTCTAACTTGAACCTTGTGTTTCCAAAACTTTTGATTAATCACCATGGATACAAACAAATTCGAAATTGTATCTGTCAAATTCAATGGCAGAAATTTTGCGCTTTGGGAATTCCATTTTCGAGTTTTTGTTGAAGGCAAGGGATTATCTGAAATTCTTGATGGATCGGAGAAAGAAGAAGGTGATGAGCAGGCGAAGAGAAATTGGAAAACAAAGAATGCACAGGTTATTACTTGGATACTCAACTCAGTTGAACCTGATATTGCACTAAGTCTTCGATCTTTCAAGACTGCTACTGATATATGGAATCATCTTAAAGGAATTTACTCTCAAGTGAACCAGTCGCGGCAATTCGAGCTTGAATATGAAATAGCCAACATCAGCCAAGAGGATAGAGATATTCGCAGCTTTTATACTGAAATGTTGAAGTTGTGGACTGAACAAGACATGATTTCTTCTTCTACGATTTCCCCTACGGCATATACTGAAGTTCAGAAAGAAAGAAATCGTGGAAGAGTGATGCAATTTCTCATGAAGCTTCGACCTGAATTTGAGACAGCAAGGGGAACATTAATTAATCGCGGTGATTTGAATATGGAGTCCGTATTAGGAGAACTCATTCGTGATGAAACACGCTTGAAGACTCAGGCACAGCTAGACACAAAAACTAATTCAGCCGATTCTGTTTTTCTTACTTCACGTGGAAAATTTCAATCAAAACAACGGCATGGAAATAAAGAAGTTATTCGGTGCAGACACTGTAATGAACTTGGGCATGTGCAGTCTCATTGTCGGAAGCGGAATATATGCAACTATTGTAAGAAATCAGGCCACATCATTTTGGAGTGCAGGTTTTTGAAAAATAAGCAAAGTCCATCAGCTTTTGTTACTATGAGTAATGATCAGAAATCAGAAAACACAACCGAAATGTATCTCACACCGCAGGCTGTTCAAAAGATGATTCAAGACTCCATGCAATCAACCCTTTCAGGTGTTCTTTCTTCTGTTTTTTCTGTTGCTGGGTTATCAGGTAAAGGAATTAAGTCTACTCCTTGGTTTCTTGATTCAGCCGCTTTTAACCACATGACTAATCAAAAACATGCATTTGTTGATTTGAAACCTTGTTCCTTAAATCAATCTGTCACTGCTGCCAATGGTACAAAATTACCAATTCAAGGAGTTGGTACAGTTTGTTTGTCAAATAGTTCTACAAAATCCATTTGCCTCCCCAATACTTTTTACGTTCCTCGATTAATAGCCAATTTGATTTCTGTTGGACAACTTACTGATCACAATTGTTCGGTTAAATTTTCCTCTCATGGTTGTGATGTGCAGGACCTTCAAACGGGGCAAGTGATCATGAAGGGGCATAAACATGGACGTTTGTTTCATCTTGATCTCAATCAGAAAAAGAGTCCTCCATTTTGTCTTACTGTCTCTTCATCAACTTCCACCTCACATGAGGAAAATACTTGGGATCTTTGGCATCGTCGGCTGGGTCACCCACATGCTAGTCGGTTAAAATCTATGTTCAATTCCCAGCTTCTTCCAGATAGGTTGAATGTTAAGAATAATGTTTTTAAATATTGTCAAACTTGTGTTCTTGGCAAATTTGCTAAATTACCTTTTGCTTCGAGTACTACTGAAGTTGATAAACCTTTTGATCTTATTCATTGTGATTTGTGGGGACCTTCCCCTATTTTATCTAGACTTGGTTACAAATACTTTGTTCTATTTATTGATCATTTTACACGTTTTACTTGGGTGTATTTCTTGCGTGTTAAATCTGAACTAGCAAATATTGCCAAAAATTTTGTCACTATGATAGAAACACAATTTGGCAAAATAATCAAAATATTTCGGTCAGATTCTGGTGGGGAGTTTTGTGCTTCGGAACTTGTTCAATTCTTTAGTGAAAAAGGCATTTTAACTCAACAATCATGTCCTGGAACTCCCGAACAAAATGGAGTGGTGGAACGGAAAAATCGTCATGTTGTGGAAATTGCTCGAACTCTTTTACTTGAGTCTTCTGTTCCATCTCAATTTTGGGTAGAAGCTATTCATACAGCTGTCCATCTTATTAATAGGCAAACTACTCCTATACTTAATAATCAATCTCCATTCTTTATTCTTTTTCATAAATCACCAAATTACATGCATCTTCGTGTTTTTGGCTGTGTCTGCTTTGTGTTGCTCCCACCCCATGAACGGCATAAACTATCTGCAAAGGCTGCTAAATGTGTTTTTATCGGTTATAGTGATAAACAAAAAGGTTATATTTGTTATGATCCTCAACATCACCGCATTCGGGTATCTCGTAATGTCATTTTTTTTGAAAATTTGTCTTTTTATGTTCCACCTTTAAGTACATCAACTCCAAATTCTTCCATTTCTACATTATACAATTTTTTGGATCTTTCAAATTCTGGTTCGTCTAATGATGTTCCTGTCACGCCTGTTATGCAACTTCCTGATCACGAGCTTGAAGGTCCTTCCGCTGATGTTCCAAGTGATGCATCACCACCCACTTTGCCTCATTTGAAAAGATCCACTCGTGTCTATTTTGGCAAGCCACCTGATCATTTAACTCTTTTTACAAATCTAAATTCTGTCAAGATTCCTTCTACCTATAAGCAGGCAATGGAACAAGCATGTTGGAAAAAGGCAATGGATGAGGAAATAGAGGCATTGATTGCGAATCATACTTGGGATTTAGTCCCGCGGCCTTATAATACTTCTGTCATCGGCAGCAAATGGGTGTACACTATTAAGGTCAAGCCTGATGGTACTCTAGACCGCTACAAAGCCCGTTTGGTAGCTCAAGGCTACAAGCAGGAATATGGGATTGATTATGAAGAAACATTTGCCCCAGTTGCCAAGATGACCACAGTTCGAACTCTTCTTGCTATTGCATCATGCAAACAATGGCCTTTGTATCAATTAGATGTCAAAAATGCTTTTCTTCATGGACATTTGAAGGAAACTGTTTATATGGAGTGTCCCCCTGGCTATTCTCTTGGTGATTCTACTATGGTTTGCAAACTTAACAGATCTCTTTATGGTCTTAAACAGGCACCGCGAGCATGGTTTGAAAAATTTCACTCTACTATTTGTTCAGTTGGTTTCCAACAAAGCTCTAATGATCACTCTATGTTCACTCGTCGTTCCTCTCATGGCATTATAATTCTACTTCTTTATGTAGATGATATGGTCATTACGGGTAGTGATCCATGAGGAATTCTTGAGTTTAAACGGTTTCTTCATGATTCTTTTCATATGAAAGATCTTGGTACTCTTACTTATTTTCTGGGTTTGGAAGTGTCATCTTCCTCTCATGGCCTCATTCTCACACAGCGCAAGTACATTGAGGATTTGATCAAGCTAGCCAATTTGACTGATAATAAAGTTTATTCAACTCCTATGGAACTCAATTTGAAATTGAAACGTGATGATGGTGCACCTATTTCTGATCCTACTTTGTATCGGCGATTGGTGGGCAGTCTTATTTATCTTACCATCACACGTCCTGATATATCTTTTGCTGTTCAGATTGTCAGTCAATTTGTTTCTGAGCCTCGGCGTCATCATCTCTCCGTGCTTCATCGAATCATTCGCTATCTCAGAGGCACTTGTGATCGTGGACTCTTTTTTCCTTCCAACACACCTCTCACTCTAAAAGCATTTTCTGATGCTGATTATGCCGGGTGTGTTGATACTCGTCGCTCTACGACAGGTTGGTGTGTTTTTCTAGGCGCCTCACCCATTTCATGGAAGTGTAAAAAGCAAGAAAGGGTATCTAAATCTTCCACCGAGGCTGAGTATCGATCTATGTCTTCTGTTTGTTCTGAACTTGTATGGCTTCGGCGACTTCTTCTTGATCTTGATGTCACTTGTGCTGAATCTATTCCTCTTTTTGGAGATAATACAAGTGCTATTAGCATCGCCACTAATCCTGTCCATCATGAGCGAACCAAACACATTGAGGTTGATTGCCATTACATCCGAGAATTGGTTCATGATAAAGTTCTCCGTCTTGTTCATGTCTCATCCCACGATCAAGTTGCTGACTTGTTCACTAAGCCCATGTCCTTTGCACGACATGAATATCTTGTAAGCAAATTGATGCTAGTTGACAACCATCATCAATTTGAGGGGGGATGTCAAAAGGAGAAGATCTTGCCAACAATCAAGGAAGAAAATGTCACCTAATATTTTGGGATCCTAATTGTATTCCCAATTTTATTACTCCTTGATTTGCTAGGTTTACCATGTATAGATATGGGTTTGTATATAAATAGGTCTGTAACATTTGTAACTCTGAGGAGAGACAATTATTCTTTTCTTCCTCTATTTCAATTATTATTAGTTTGGTCTCCACATCATAGAACTTATAACCTTTCACCCCAGGCGGATAACCAAGGAAAGCACAAACTCGAGCACGAGGTTGGAACTTAGTTCGATGAGCAGCTAAGATGGAAACAAATGCTAGAAGCTATTTTGTATAGTAAATGGAAAGTTGTGTTGTGCCTCAATAGGGGAGAATGAGTTCTGTTAATCAAGAAAGCCGTAGAAAGAACACAATCTGTCCAAAAGAAACTGGAATCCTGGATTGAAAAAAGAGTAACCGAGCCACATTCAAGAGGTGTTGATGTTTTCGCTCCACAATCGAGTTTTGCTGAGGCCTTTCAACATATGAAAACTGATGCAAAAATCCCTTATCTTGAAAAAACTCGGCAAAAGATAATTCATGCGCATTATCATATCGAAATACTTTGATTTTGGCATTGAACTGAGTTGAAACCATGTTGAAAAACTTTGGTATCATAGAGACAATATTAGATTTATTCCTCAATAAATAAACCCAAGTAAAATGAGTGCAATCATCAACAAGAGTTAAGAAAATCCGATGACCATTATAAGAAACAATTTGATATGGCCCCCAAATATTACAGTGCACAAGATCAAATGGAAATTTGGACAAATGATTATTGGATTCAAAAGGCAGCCTTCTTTGGTTAGCAAGAGAACAAATATAACAAGGATCCGACTTATGCAATCTAGTTACATCACATTTCAATTGATCTTTCAAAGAATCAAGTCTCTTAAAAGAAATATGTCCTAGCCTATTATGCCAAATATGAGCAGAAACATTATTGACAAAAGTATTAGAAATAGAATTCAAATACTGCACATTAATAACATATAGATCTTGGACTTTGTCACCCATGTCAATCATCATCTTGGTTGATAGATCCTGGATAACAAAGCAGTCAGGAAGGAAACTCACTATAAGGTCAGATCTAGTTACTAAAGCACTGATTGAGATCAAGTTGAATTTGAATTGAGGAACAAACAATACATTCTTAAGCATAAGGCCAGAATGCAGTTTAACATCACCAGCAAAATGGACTAAAATTTGAGAATGATTTGGCAAAGTAACTGTTGTGTGTTGTGTAATAAATAGAATGCAAGGAAACGAAGACACTGGCTTGTGAACAAATATGTTGAGTAGCTCCTGAGTCTACAATCCAGAACTGATTGGATGAAAATAGAGGACGCAAAGACACAAAGAAGTAAATACCTGCGAGACAGTTGGTTTGAGAAGGATCAGGAGCATTGGTGACCTTTGCTGAGCTACTTAAATGTGTAGAAAGCATGGACATTAGCTGCTGATATTGGTTGGAGTTCAGATTATGAACAAAACCTCCAAAAGAATTAGACTGATCAGGTCTATCATCAAAAGTAGAAACTTGATAAGCAGCAGCAATAGAATTATTGTTAGATCTGAATTTATATCCAGAAGGATATCCATGGATCTTGTAGCAATGGTCTACAGAATGTCCAAGAATCTTGCAATGCGTGTAATAAGGCCTGTCTCTTTTCTAATTTTTGGAAACACTAGAATTGGAATTCTGATATCCAGTTCCACTATACTTAGCAACATTTGTTTTAATAGCAAAGGCCATTGTATCAGTAGAATTGCTGGAATCAAAGGAAGGATTAGTCCTCATTTGTTGTTCCTCTTGAACATTCAGAGAGAAAACACGATTGATAGAAGCAACTTTGGAGCTAACAGTCATGTGAGTGTTGACAAAAGAAACCTGGCCATTGTAGAAAAATATGGAATTAAAGAAAAAATTACTTGTTATTAATGGAAATTCACTGCATATTTCTCACATTAGCAAAAGAAATGTCTCTACATTGAGTGATAAGTCCCTTACCTTGAATAAAATGCTACATGTTCCTGCAGTTAAGAAAAAGTTAATCAATGTCTCTCAATTGACAAATGATAATGGTGTACTTATAGATTTTTATACTGATTATTTTATTGTTAAATAACTATAACCGAAGAAGACCCTACTGTAAGGAATGCTTAGAAATGGATTGTATCAGCTAAAGTTGCCAAGCTCCAAGTCCAAACTCATAGCCAAAGAGTCAAGCCACCAAAATAATTCTAACTTTGCAACTTTCTCAGTAAGTTCAAGTTGTGATGAGTTAACCAGAAGTGTCAAGTTACCAAAGTCAAGGGTGGATGTCTGGCATAGAAGACTAAGCCATCCTTCAAGCCATGTATTGAGTCAAGTCTTAAAGTCATGTAATAAAGTTACCAAAGAATCCAACTTTCTGTGAAGCATGTCAGTTTGGTAAATCTCATGCATTACCCTTTAACATGTCTTCATCACATCCATTATATCTATTGAACCTTATGCCCACAGATATTTAAAAACCAACACCAACAAATTCTACCTTAGGGTTTAGGTGCTATATCATATTTGTTGATGATCATAGCAGATTCACCTGGATTTACCCTATGAAAAACAAGTCAAAAGCATTAAACATCTTTATCCAATTCAAATGACTAGTAGAAAACAAGTTTGAAATGAAGATTAAAATACTACAATGAGGAGCTGAAAGTTTGATCAAATTACCTCAGAATCAGGAATTGAACTTATAAATTCTTGTCCTCATACTTATGCACAAAATGGAAGGGCAAAAAGAAAGCACGGGCACATCACTAAGATTAGTTTAACACTCTTAGTCTAAGCACAAATGCCATTACACTATTGGTGGGAATCCTTTAAAGTAGCAGCATATCTGATTCCACACAAATCACCATTTCAAGTCCTATATAAAAGAAACTTTGACTACAAAATGCTAAAACTTTTGGTTGTGCTTGTTACCTTTGTCTGAGGCTTTACAGAAAACACAAGTTCAACTTTCATTCTCATTGGTGTGTCTTTCTTGGCAATAGTGATTCACATAAAGGATATAAGTGTCTAAACTCAACTGGTAGAATTTATATCTCAAGGCATATGGTGTTTGATGAGGTACAATTTCCATTCAAAACTGGTTTTCTAAATAGACATGCTCAGCCACAAACTTTTGAAATTATTATAAGTCATGTTCACTTTGATGCTGAGTCAAGTCATAAAGTAATGCCCCAAAATACAGCTGATACAATTCATCCTAGTGCAACACCTACTGCAGAGTCTTTCAACAGAGAGTTAGAACATGAAATTGAGAATGAGGTTAATGATGATAAATGAAATAGTAATACTGAATTGGATCAGGCAACATCAGTTAACCATGAAATTACCGATGTTCAATGAGGTTGAAATGATGAATTGGATGGTGGTATTGATACGAATACTGATGATCAAAATGTCACACATGATGTTGGACATCATATGATTACTAGAAGCAAAGCAGAAATCTTCAATCCCAAGGTCTATACCAATCAAATTCAAGATTTCCACCTTTTTTAGGCTGGACCACAGAATGTTGAGGATGCCATACTGAGTAACAAATGTGTATATAGATTGAAGTATGATTAAGAAGGCAAAGTGCAGATGTATAAAGCAAGGGAAGATGTAAATAATGCATTCTTAAATGGCAAGTTGGAAGAAACATTGTACATGATCAACCACAAGACTTTGTAGATCAGAAAATTCTAACTTTGTGTGTAAATTAGAAAAGACGCCGTATGGATGAAAGAGGTGTATTGTTTGCATTGGTTTATGTAGATGATATAGTAGTGACAGGAAGTAATGGTCAATAGGTATAGATGTTTATTAACAAAATGAATGCTTGTTTTGCTCTTAAGGATATGGAGATTCTTAGTCAATTCTTGGGTATTGAGGTGCACAGGGATACAACAAGATTGTACTTGACTCAGACAAAGTATGTGATTGATTTGCTTAAAAAGTTGGCTATGAGAACTTGAAACCAATATTAACACCTATGGTAGTAGGCAAGCTGTTCTCTAAGACTGAACAACAAGTCGTGAAGGATCAAACTCCTTACAAAAGTGCTGTTGGTGGTCTTCAATAACTGCACATACAACACCTAGCATTACCTATTATGTAAATAGAATTAGTCAATTCTTTCAAACACCTACAAATCCTCACTGGAATGCACTTAAGAGAATATTTAGATACTTAAAGGGTACATTGAATCATGGTTTGTTTATTCAGAAAAATGATAGCCTAGAAATAGTTGCATTTAAGGATTCTGATTGGGCATCATGCCCAAATGATAGAAGATCTATAGCTGACTATTGTGTATATCTTGGAGATAATATGATATAATGGTATTCTAAGAAGTAACATGTTGCCAATCAAGTACAGAGGTTGGATATAGAACACTGGCTTATAGTGCATCAAAAATTGCTTGGATACAATCTCTGCTAAAAGAGTTGAGCATATCACAGAAGTCAATTCCCAAAATTTGGTGTGACAATCTAACTGCAAGTGCATTGGCCTTAAATCCATTGTATCATGCATGCACTAAGCATATAGAATTGAATGCCCACTTTGTACGAGACAAAGTTTGGAGGAAAGAATTGGAAATACACTATGTACCATCTTTAGATCAGACGACAGACTTACTGACAAAACATCTTATTCATTCAAGTTCGGAGGAAAGGATTGGAAATACACTATGTAGAGACACACTCCACCTTAAGAAGGAGTGTTAGAATTGATCAACTAGCTATGAGGAATCTTCCATGGTGTCGGGTTGTTGACCTCTATAACAGCATTCATAATGTAGGGCGGTGTATTCCCTGATTTCTAGGAATTGGAGTATATTTCATTGGACACTTAGCATCAGTGTATAGGTAGGAATAGTATATTCCTTTTTTGTGCCTAAATTTTTTTGCATTGCAATTTTGTATACAAGGAGAATGAGAGAAAGAGATCATTGAGTTGAAATTTCAACATGAATATTATAATTTCTTACTATGGACAATGTGAGTAATCTTTCGTGATGTTTGAGGTTGTGTTTTCTTGGTAATGGTGGGATTTAATTTACTTATTGAATATCATTTCTCAAGCAACAAGCTTTAATGCAAGAGCTTTCAATGCAGTTTGCGTCTCCTTGGTATATTCATATGGCATAATGCAGTTCTCTTCAGTGGCGTGCATCTCCTTGGTATATTCAAATGGCATTCCAAAAATAAAATAAATATAAATATATAAGAAAACAAACAAACAAGTAAATAAAAAATAAAAAGAAAAATAAGTTGAAAATAACGAAAACAATAAATTTTTGTGTGCTTAGTTGCATTTAAGTCATGGAATTGGCATTTTGTTGTTTTCCTCTCATGACCTTAAAATTTTTCATTTGTTTGCTCCACATTAAGTGTTAGTCTCATATTTGATGGGTTTTTTTCAAAACTCTTTTTTTACACTCATTTTCAATCATACATTTATACAATCAAATATTCTTCATGTAAATTTGAAACTTTTCCCTACTTTATAACCACACATTCTCAAAATATTCAATATACCAAGTGTGTGTTCAGTCACCTCAATTGGTGCAACATTTGCTATATATTTAGTCATCGCAGAGCCCTCCACCTTTGGCTTATATGTTCTACACGGTGCTCTCTACCTCTTAATTACATGGATCTATTTGGAGAAGCTAAAGATGGATCACGGATGAACAGGGGACTTGGACCTTCAAACGTCATGTTCCGACATACTAATGCTTCGTACTTACATCTCTATGAACCTAGTCATAAATAGAAAAACATGCAATGACCATCGAGATAATTTTTATGGATGGAAAGTGGAAATTTGGACCATGCACAAAAGGATATATGTGCACGCAATTTAATAGTTTGAGGGTTTGATCAACAAAATTTTTTTCTCGAGGATTCAAATTGCTACTAAAAATATGACTGCACTATATGAAGCATTATTGTATCTTGTCCCTTGTTGGACATTTCAATTTTGTACAAAATTCATTTTTAATTGTTGAAAAATGAAGATTTTGAGGAGTTGCACATTGTGGAAATCACGAGGATATGACTTATTTGTTAAGTTTAATTTGGATCATTGTTTGCCAAAAAGTGAAAGGATGTTATTATTTTTGAATGTTAATGTTTATTTGGAGAAAATGGTGATTATGAACGTTATGGTGTGTTTGATTGCAAGTATGAAACTTGCATGAAAAGAACATTTATTTGCATGAAAATTGTCAATTAAATGTATTGGATTGGTTTAATTTTCAATCTAGAAAATACTGTGTTTTTCCATAAAGTTGAGTTTTTGAGAAATGTGAATTGTCTAGAAAATAAAAATCTACGCCCCGTAAAAAAGATTTTTCCTCATTTTTGAAAAAAATGATGACATGACCAACTTATGAAAAATATTTTTCATGAAAAAATTGACAATCATACACCTTAAAAAGTAAGAACTTGAGGTAAATAAAAAAAAAAATGAAGATATTTTCCATGAACAATAAAGTCAACCAAACACACACTAAGTTTTAGAATTGTTATGAAATTTATTAATCATAGAACTAACCCGTTTCAAATGGTGATGATGAATATTAAAGTTATGAGAACATGTGACTACTTTAAGGTCCTATGATATTTAAAAGATTTAGATATTAAAATCTAGAAGATATCATATCCATAACTGAACTTATACAAAAATCATTTATAATAGTTTTAAAGTAATCAAAATATTTCTCAATGGGTTAATTTCACAAACAGTCATTGAATTTACGTAAAAATAACAAAACTGTCACTGAAGTTCAAAACTTACATAAACGGTCACTGAAATTTCATGAGCTTTCACAAACGGTCACTGAAGGACCGTTATAACTTTAATTCAAACATAAAGGATCAAAGTGAGCACAACCGAATTTCGGACAGCTTGAAGGTGCCAACTTTGGACCACCATAACTCCATCCTCCGACCACCTTTTTCCACGGACCAATATACCATATTGAAGCCTTCAATACCCTCTTAACAACCAACCCAACCAATGGCATTGATCCCATCGGAATTGGCCGAAAATCGCGCCAAAGTGAGCTACCCAGATTTTGGACAGCTTTTGATGCCAACTTTGGACCACTATAACTCCATCTTCCGGCCCCCTTTTTCCACGAACCAATTTACCATATTGAAACCCTCAATGCCCTCTTAAAAACCCAGCCAACCACCTGCCGTGATCCCGTCTGAATTGACCGGAAAAAAGAGCCAAAGTAGGCTACCCACGCACAGTCGAATCATGGAATTAGCATTTTGTTGTTTTCCTCTCATGACCTTAACATTTTCCACTTGTTTGCTCCATATTAAGTTTTAGTCTCATATTTGATGGGTTTTTTTTCAAAACTCTTTTTTTTACACTCATTTTCAATTATGCATTTATACAATAAAATATTTTTCACGTAAATTTAAAACTTTTCCCTACTTTATAACCACACATTCTCAAAATATTCAATATACCAAGTGAGTGTGTGTGTTCAGTCACCCCAATTGGTGCAACATTTGCTATATATTTAGTCATCGCATAGCCCTCCACCTTTGGCTTAGATGTTCTACACGGTGCTCTCTACCTCTTAATTACATGGATCTATTTGGAGAAACTAAAGATGGATCATGGATGAACAGGGGATTTGGACCTTCAAACGTCTTGTTTCGACATACTAATGCTTCGTACTTACATCTATATGAACCTAGTCATAAATAGAAAAACATGCAATGACCATCGAGATAATTTTTATGGATGGAAAGTGGAAATTTGGACCATGCACAAAAGGATATATGTGCACGCAATTTAATAGTTTGAGGGTTTGATCAACAAATTTTTTTTCTCGAGGATTCAAATTGCTACTAAAAATATGACTGCACTATATGAAGCATTATTGTATCTTGTCCCTTGTTGGACATTTCAATTTTGTACAAAATTCATTTTTAGTTGTTGAAAAATGAAGATTTTGAGGAGTTGCACATTGTGGAAATCACGAGGATATGACTTATTTGTTAAGTTTAATTTGGATCATTGTTTGCCAAAAAGTGAAAGGTTGTTATTATTTTTGAATGTTAATGTTTATTTGGAGAAAATGGTGATTATGAACGTTATGGTGTGTTTGATTGCAAGTATGAAACTTGCATGAAAAGAACATTTATTTGCATGAAAATTGTCAATTAAATGTATTGGATTGGTTTAATTTTCAATCTAGAAAATACTGTGTTTTTCCATAAAGTTGAGTTTTGGGGAAATGTGAATTGTCTAGAAAATAAAAATCTATGCCCTATAAAAAAAGATTTTTCCTCATTTTTGAAAAAAATGATGACATGACCAAGTTATGAAAAATATTTTTCATGAAAAAATTGACAATCATACACCTTAAAAAGTAAGAACTTGAGGTAAATAAAAAAAAAATGAAGAATTCGCAACAACAAATTGGGATAGATTCTCTTTTAAATTAGCCATTGCTTAGTTAAGCTAAAAACATGAATTAAATTTAAGTTAAAATCAATAATTTATTCTAATTACACTTTTCATGAGATCAACAACACACCCTATCAATTTTTAGTTTTACTAAAAATATGATTTTCATATAAATCAAACATGTGCTTGATTTAAGAATAATACAATCTAATATCAGTAGTGTTAGAACATCAATTTATGTGGTTAAATTTAAAAATTCAATTAAATGAGTCAAATAACTTTGTATTTAATGAATTTATCATTTAATGTCATATAATTGTCATCTAGATTGATGTTTAATATCAGTGGTGATGAATATCATTATTCTTAACTTAAGGCCTAGACGATTCCATATAAAATGATTTCCTAGCTAAAAACATGAAAGTCCTCAATTGAAAAGAAAAGAGAAGTTAATGATTCAAATGTCAATGATCCTAATTTCGAGAACAATAACTGCAATTTTAAATTTTCTCGCTTAGATAATCGCAAATAATGCATGGATGCTTTGAGCAAAGCCGACAAGTCAACCAGGCCATTCATGGTGACACAATGGGCCTATTCTGGGTGACATAAATATGACTGAATTTATATTGCTTTTTCCTAAAAAGAAAATTAAAAAGAATGCAAGTTTGATCGAAGATTGAAGACAAGGAAAAACCATGTTCGCACATTTCAGTCCCCGAGGTTACAGGCTCGTATGATAGGCCAATCTGATTCCAGTCCGACGTTGAGCAAGTGAATGACTCGATCCGAGCCCGTTTAACAACCTGTCCTCTTCATTTAAATCATACGCCATAATTAAAATACGGGAAAATTAGTTAAACCTCCAAAACCTGCACTTCCCCCTTCCCCACCGCTTCCCTTCAAAAAAAAAAAAAAAAATTAAAACCAAATTAACAGAGTAGCGTTGAGAAGATTCGAGTTCGATGCGATCTTGTTGGTCTGTTCCGGCCAATGGTGCGGCGGAGGAATTACTCCGTCTATGAGAATGGTGCAGATGACGTGGCAGCGTAGCTTTCTCAAGAGGAAGTCGCCGTTAGGGCTCAAAAACCTCGGTAACAGCTGCTACCTCAATTCAGTGCTCCAGTGCCTCACTTATACCCCTCCCCTCGCTAATTTCTGCCTCAGATTTCTCCATTCCTCCAACTGTAAGCCTCCAATTATATTTCTATTTACTCGTTTGTTTGTTTACCATAATAAATTACTCAATTCACTATACATATAACAATTGCATCTGTATATTATTTATTCCACCTAACAACTATGCTCTCTCGCCTGTATATGTGCTTAATTGTATCTACATGTTTTTTTTTTTTATGGATTTTAGCTAATCTTATGCATACTCATGGTTGTATTAAATGGATGTCCAACGAGATAATATTTAATCTGTAATATTAGAGTTGATTCTCCTGAAAATGATATCATTTCAGGGCCGGAATTGATGTTTCTGACAGGAAATAGTTGATAAAATTCTAGAAGAGTTGCTTTATAATATGTTATGGGGAGGGATTATATTAATTTTTTCTTTTTTCTTCTCATGAGAGTTGTTGTAAATATGATCTTATCTTATTCATGAATAGATTCAGATTAGGCACAAAAAAAACAATCACCAATGAAAACTTGCTTGCTGGTTTGTTGATTTTTAAGTGTTAGGCACAGTGAATATAGTTAGTGAAGAATATTTGTATAAACAATGTTCTGAAAGTAAGGACGAGGATACAAGTTTTAACTAACAAAGTAATGAAAGAGAGTAAATACATGGAGATTGAAGCAAACAATAGATTTGTGTTCACAACTTAAATCCCAACAAACCAGAAACTTATGATTGTAAAATAAAGATCAATTTTAACAGTAATGTCCTTCAAAGCTAATAGTTATGTTTGCTAAATGCATCAGTTACTTAGTTACACTGCCTTTTTTGCTTCCATGAGAAATGAAATAACTGGAGATGACAAATTCATCTGACATGCTTTGCATTGAGTGTGAATGCAATAGTAAAACCCTTCACTGTCGGAGTAAACAAAAATCCCAATGAAACAAATAGTGTTACCAATGAAGAAGAGCTTGAAATAAGGCATTAAATTCCAGATCATGCATTGATTGTCCATAACTTTTCAGTAAAAAGGCCACAGTTGGCAACAACTCTTAACTAAAAAGCCACCGATCTTCCATCTCGACTTGGCACAACTCCTATCCCTACATGAGATGTGTCGCACTCCACAACAAAGATTTTGTCAAAATCTGTTAGTACTAGAATTGGTGCTTTTTGCCGATCGAACTTCTAATCCACCACGCATGGGATTGACTAAAATAGTCCAGAGAGCTCAAACTCTTAATTTCTTTTTCCTGCTAACTTTTAGTTACTAGGAAAAGTAATCTTAGTTCTAGTTGAGAAGCTAATATAAATGCCAATTATCAGGCTAAATGCAATCCTAATTTCTAACCAATAAGGACTCAAGTACAATTATAAGAATGAGAACACTGTTCTGGCAATGATTTGTAAATAAATTAACTTTTAATTGTGCATCAAGTGGCTTGAGCATGCTGGATGTATTGGTTTTCTAACTTAATAAATCACGTATAAGGATTAGATTATCTCCAGAATGATGCCTTTTACCATCAATTCACTTTATACATAGTTAGAATAATTTAGAAGAAAAATGTAACTATGTATTTATTTTTGTATAAGTAGTAAGAGCGTCTCTTTAAACATAATATGCTATCTGTTTTAAAGAGATTACTCTTAAAATTATGCTCCAAAAAACTCTTTAAATTAACATTTTAAAATAGAGAGTGAGAGCCAAACTCAGTCTCTATAATTAAATACTTTCAAAGTATTTCATTTTCAATTGAGGAAAATAATACAATAATTTGAAGGGAAGCTAGTGAAAATAAAATATTTGGACAAATAATATATATTTTTTGGGAGCAGTAAAAGTAAGTGTTAGAGATAAAGAGCATGTTGAAATATTTAAAAAATTTTACTCTCTAAATTTATAGATTCTCTTTAAATTGCTAAATATGCTCTTTAAAAATAATCTCTTGGAGATGCTCTAAAAATAGTTTCAGCACCTTATCAACTAATGTGTCGAAAAATAAACTAGTTAAATATTATCTGAAAATAAATGTGAGGAATAATTAACCTTCAAGAGAGTTGGGTCTCATATGATGAAAAAAAAAAGAATGGACCAGAAATGCTGAATAACAAACACCTATTTTTTTATATTATAATGCATCCCAAGTATCATAGAAGTATTACGTGGGGCAATTCCCCCCCACCTTAAAACCTCCTCAGACTTGATTTTCAGAGAAACTCCCCAACATTCTCTTATTCTTTAAATAAACTTTAGGTGAACTAAGATATAATGGTAACTTAGGAACAAATAAAAGTATGTATATTTTCTGTTTCCTATGACTCTATACATGTTGGAGTAACGTATTTCTGTAACTATACGGACAGTTTATTAACTGCCAATATTTTTCACAGGTGATGTGGGGTCATCGAAGGAGAAGAAGAGCGAGTGCCCGTTTTGCATATTAGAAAAACGGATTGTACGTTCATTGAGCACTGAAGCAGCATTAGATACGCCTTTAAAAATCAACAGCTGTTTGAGGATATTTGCGGAGCATTTTAAGGTGGGGAGACAAGAGGATGCACATGAATTTTTGCGCTATGTAATCGATGCTTGTCACAGTACGTGTTTGAGGTTGAAGAAGTTAAAGCTACAGAGGAGGAAGGGTGGGGTTGAGAATGGAGGAAACAGTGGTGGGAGTGGCAATACAGTGGTTAAGGAGATATTTGGTGGGGCTTTGCAAAGCCAAGTGAAATGTTTATCGTGTGGGTCAGAGTCAAATAAGGTGGATGACATTATGGACATTAGTCTTGATGTTTTGCATAGTGGCTCACTTAAAGATGCTTTACAAAGGTTTTTCCAGCCTGAGGTCCTGGATGGTAACAATAAATACAAGTGTGACAAGTAAGCATTTCAAACTCTCTTAACCAAACCAGCATATGTATATACAAAGATGCATATATCCACAAATATGTACACATGCTCACCTGCATGTTAATACTCACGCGCATTGTGTTATCCTCACATGCACATTGTGTTATCCACACATGCATGCATCTATGTGTTTACACACATATGCTACATGATTCAAATGCACCGCATCCCTACATAAGCGCTAACACACTTACACGTATGGTCACATGGCGTTCGTTATGCATCCATGTATTTCGAAGTGTTGCTTATGCATGTGGATGGAAAACTTATGCTTGTTTAGTTGTAAGAAATTGGTGGCAGCAAGGAAGCAAATGTCAATTCTTCAGGCACCAAATGTGCTTGTAATCCAATTCAAGGTGTGGCAATCACTGAATTATATTTTGTTTATGCTCTGATTTTAGATGCTCGTAAAATCTGATAATATAATGTTTTGGGCTTTTTGCAGAGATTTGAGGGCATGTTTGGTGGGAAGATAGATAAGCCCATTGCTTTTGAGGAGGCTCTGGTGCTTTCAAGTTACATGTGCAAAGCAAGCCAGGTATGTTTTGTAATGATTGTTGATGTAATATAGTTCTTAATTACATTGGTGGTGTCTTTCTATCCCCAAGAGAAAATGTAACGCTTCGAATCCTAGCTATCCTAGTTGTTACCAAAAACGTTATATCTATTTAGATAACCATGCCTCAATTTTTTTTGGTTAAAGATGCGAAAATTTTATATTTAACTTCAAAAACTTTTGATGAAATTTTTTGATCAAACGGGCAGTTTTAGGAAGCATACGGTTATGGAGCAAATGAAACATTTAGACTCTGAAATTTAAGAAAAGAGTAACGACATATACAGTTGTTACATATTCGAAAATCAAGTCCAAATTCCATCAATAAGTCGACCAAATAATTTTCCAAACATATCAATTTCCCGAAATCAGACTACAGCAGTTTACAAAAACACTCATAACTTAAAATATACTTAATGAAATCTCCTGATTCCAAAACTGGACGTTAGATAACCCCTTTGGGCTAACTTCTCCATTTGAAATCAATCCAAAATCCGGAACACACAATTTACAAAGAATTTTTGGAAAGTCTGGAAAAACTGGACAGCTATAACGAAATTAACTTTTTTTAAAATCATCAATTCCGTCTCAGAAATGAATATCCCATTAGTAAAAAAAATCAGTTTTAATAGAAATCAAATCTTCATTTACTGAAATAATGGAATTGTTGGAAATAATGAAATAACAAACTACTATCGTTCGTTGGTTGTGAACTCTCCTCCAAGACCCTCCTTCCACCACTGCTCTAACGTTTTTATTTCTTGAAACATTGTAAGATAGAGGGGATGATTATAAAATACTCAACAATGTACTTGAAAGATGCCATTAACAAAAAATGATACAATTTATGGATATGAGCTTGCTTATTTAATGTTTACTTCTAATAATTGTCGAAACCATGCAATCGACAATTTCAGCACGTATGGCCAATGAAAGGAAACACTGGCCGTCGGCCGTCCCCAAAAATCTGAAGGTTTTTCTACTATTGAATATGGGCATAATTACCCAGTCTAATCTACTAGTTGGATCCATAAATGCTACAATATATTAGCACTTGAATTATAATCATAAACAAACGTAATGGACAATTTCATGAAACACCCCACCTTAAGTTGTTTAACAATAATAAATCTTGGATTCTGAATTTGGAGAATAAATTGGCATAATTTGAAATTCTAGTGTTGCAGCCCTCGAAACCTTGAACTTTCAATATAATAATGGACAAACATTGAGATCTTGAACTAGGCCAAGATGGATGAGAAAACGGCTTCTCCTTAAAATTCTTCTAAAACTGTATGGCTCGTTCTTTATCTTTTAGTGAACTTTTTAGTGTTGGAATGTTTGTTGTGTTTATGCACAATTGAGGAATAATTGGTTTTGAATATGATTACACATTAGAGTCCTAAGTGGAGAAGGTCCCTCATCCATGCAAGCACAAACCAACAAAATATTAGTTAGAAAAATTTCCTCATCTATGCTTGCAAAAGCCAACAGAATATTAATAGGAAAAGGATTTTTAAAGTTGAGTTTAATATATCATGAGTTTTGTTGGTATATGGAGGGTAGCATATAATAATTAATAAAACTACACCACCTAACTCATTTAAAATTACTGGTGGGAGATTATATGGATGACTTGTTTTTGTAATTAAAGAAGTCTTAATTCTAATTCCTGAGCAATATGGTCCAAAATGTGATATGGTAATATGATGCAAATAGGAGCTTATCTTATTTCCTAACTAGTTTAAATTAATTAGAAATCCTTCACTAATTTAACTGCTAAAATAATTGTAAACTTGCTAAAGTTCAAAACCACATAATATAGGATTTACCAATGTTTATAAAACCAAACCGGATCGGCTGGTTCAACGGGACCAAAATCTGGTCCAATTATACTAAAATAACCGGTCAATTAAACTGAGAACCAGTCATGGTTTTGGACCGGTTTCCAAAACTTTTTTTAGAAAAAAAAAAATATATATATATAATAAAAAGGTTACCTTAGAGATGGACCCATTTACCCACTTTTCTACCTATAGAGCTCTTTTATAACCATTTCTTGAGTCTCATAATTGATCAATACCCTCAGGGCCACTGAGGTGAGTACCCGATCGTAAACTTCAGGGTCCCGTGGAATTAGTCGAGGTGCGTACAAGGTGGCCCGGATATCCACGGTTATCAAAAAAAAAATAATAATAATAATAATAATTGATGAACTTTCAATGTGGGATTGACAAAATTCAATAAAACACACTTTCAATACACTTTCAATGTGGGATTGACAAATTTCAATAAAACAACCATTTTCAATATTATTTATGGCCTCATGGTGCATGACAACAAAATTATGCTAAATATTTTTTTAATCTTACAAATTATTTAGTAAAATTGAAATGAGTTTTTAAGTGAACTAACAAATTAAAACATATTAAAATTTATATTAAAAAACATACATTTGACATATTTGTATTTATTATGAATTGATGGTGTAAAAACTTAATTATATATTGTTGTGAAAATAAAATTTAAATATTTATAAATATTTATTTATTACCTCAGGTTTGGCCCCGGTTCGACCTCGATTGAACCTTAACCCTTTCTCTCTTTTGGGTCAATTCCCGATTGGGTTTTAAAATATTGGGATTTACATATAATTCTATCCTAAATAAAATAGATTTCAATCTCAAATCCTATTTCAATTAAACTAATAGTTTAATTCGGATCCCATATGACTATCGAAGCGATTAATTTTCTTAATCACTACTTTACATGGTTTATTTTAAGTCACCTTAATTTAGACCTAACTTGCAGAAAACAACTTTTCCTAGAGCCCAATATACGTAATTTAACATAAGCTACAAAACGCTTCCAATATTGATACGCTAATTCTCTCTACTTCAATAACTAAATATTTAAATAATCGACTCGAGTTTATTTTCACTTCGATCCCTCAACATCTTTTTGAATCAATTTTTTATACTAATCTAAAAATGGATATGGTGGCAAATTCAACTAAGTCAATGCAAGTTATACGAGAAAGTTAGCAAAATGAAAAGGCCTAGGGAATTATTTACCGCACTATTAACGATGTTTCTCAAATTATGTTACTAATATCAATTTTCTTAAGTTTATAAGCAATAACCCTAAATTAATTCTATTATCTCTCTTGAGTGCCGAATAGAACCTATTTCTATATTTTAATTCCAACATCTCTATTTCGAATTAAAATCTCGAGCTAATCGCGTTCGTGGTTCTTAAGTGGAACATACTTCAAAGATTTCATACTTTCTCTCAAAACCAATAAAATCTAGGTTGTGTTATTCTTAGATCGCGCCTAAATTTCTCTCCCTTGAGTGCCAAAATTTAAAGCATCTAATCATTCAATTATTGATCAGGTAATTGAAAGCAATGTGCAAGAATCAACACAAATAAACTTATGGAAAAAATGAAAGAAATACTTATATTAAAATCCAAACATGTCTCAAGTTATGGCTACATCAAACCTTATATTAGAAATTTAGAACATGATTAATGCAATACACATAATCAAATTCAATATAAAAAACATAGTGAAGAAAAGAAATAAAAACTGGTTTGGCACTGGAATTCTTCTTCTCGTGGTTGCCTCCTTTTTATCTAGATCAATCTCTTGTTTTCTTGCCTCATGTGGTGTTAAATTCCCCTCAAAGTGGTCTCTAGGGTTGTTTTTATAGTCTTCTCCAGTTTTCTATGAATAGGGGACGGACCGGGCTTTAAAAGAATCCAGAAAATTTAAAAAGAAACCTTTCTCTCTGGCGGCGCTGCGAATCGTCAGCGCCAGACTTTTGCCTCCTTTATGTTTTCCTTCTCTTTCTTTTGATTATTTTTCTTTCCATCCTCTAAGATTAATTCCGGGCTTCTTCCCGTCCACCCGCACTCATATTAACTTTGGCTCATTTTCAGCTCCAAACTCTCCATCTTCACCAAGTTACTTAGCCTGTAAAACAACACGAACAAAAACATCAAAACGTTCTAAATTGTTCAAAGACAACCAAAATATCAAGTTTTAAGTGGCATTAAACAATGAGTGAAACTCACTCATCAGTGGTCATTCTACTTCCACCTAATTTTTATATCTCTCACCCTCGTGTTCAAGCCCCTCCTAATCTCAAGACATGGCTCTCTTCTTCTATACCTCATTCTGATCAATCAAAGACCTTGCATTTTCCCTACTTTCTGTAGTTGACTTCATGCTTGCTTCAACTTTGATACTCCTAGTGCGTTTTAAAATATTGTGGTTTCCTGCATGTTCCTTTAGAAGTTCATCCGAATGGCTCTCAAAGCATTTTTTTTTAACTGGTTTTCTTCACATCCTTGTCCTGTTATTTTTTACTTATGGTGTTTTACTCGTTTAATTTCTGAGGCAAGCCTAGTGAAGCAAAAATGAATTTCATTACTTAGAATAAGTTATTATTAAACTATAATTGGCCTGCAATCTGCTCTTCATGTATGTTGTTAAACCATCCAGGAGTTGTGTACTATAACCGTCCTCTATATTGCTGCAGCTAGGTGTATTAGAATTTTCATGTGCTGCAATCTAGAGTTTTATTGTTTTTGGAAATTTAGAATGTATTTGAACTGATTGTCATTTACTTACACTTCAAGTGATTGAAAATTCGAAGCAAGATATGTTTAATGGTGATGTTAAAGAATTTAATCTGGATTGCATTCCTTATCATATCATGCATTATAATATGACTTTTAATTGGAATTCAAAATGCTGTTTAGCTTTTATACTTTACTGTAGAATATATTTCTTTGGCTTTTGCAGGATCCATATCCGGAGTACAATCTATTTGGCACCATCGTACATTCAGGCTATTCGCCCGATTCTGGGCACTATTATGCATATATCAAGGTCTTGCCTGCTCATCTAAGTCAGTTAAATTGTGTATTTTCTTAATGTAAGTTCAAGTCAAATGGCAACACTTTTCATGGGCTGATTTCATTTTCAAACTTTCAGGATGCATTGGGCCATTGGTACTGCTGCAATGATTCTTATGTTTCACTCTCTACATTGAGTGAGGTTTTGTCAGAAAAGGTCTATATCCTTTTCTTCTCTCGTACGAAACAGAGGCCACGACCACCCAACGCAGATTTGGTAGCCAATGGATTAATGCCCCACGAGTCTAATGGCTGTACTGCAACCGAGATTCAAAAGTTGGGTTATTTAGAGAAACCAGCAGGCTCAAAACAATTTTCTGACTGTCATATTGAGGCAAATGATTCTACCAAATCCATTGAGATCAATGGCCATGACACTTCCATAACCCAAAAGTCAGGTTGTTTGATGAAGCTACCGAGAATGGAACAAGATCACTACCACAATTCAACGACAAGCAATTCGATCTCATCTAAGGTTGATAAAGGACATTCTAGCCCTGAAAGGAAGTTCAGTGTCTTTGAGAAATCGAATATCAAAAAGCTCCCTGCTACGCGGAATATGAAAATTGTTGTTCATAAGAGAGAGTCCAATGGAAAAATTGGCAATGCTGCACCATCAGTTACTCTGATGGAAAAGGATAAAAAATTGGTGTCCTTAACTGAGAGAAATGGTGTGAGCAAAAGTAAGTCAATAGCGTCAGTTCATGTTGATAAGAATGGAACCTCTCCCATGGCAAGCAGTAATGGAAATATTAGGAGTGTGGAACATGATACCTTAGATGGAAGTCTATGTGGAGTTAATGGCACAAAAACCACGTTGGCATCTGCAAGGACTCTGGATTGCCAGGATTTGCTGAGTGGTTGTAGCAGCAACCCCTCTAATAACTCCGGATTGAAGAGGAAAAAACTGGGTGATCTGTGCATTTTGTTTGCCAAAGATGCTAAATCATGTGCAGAAGTGGAAGCATTCAAGGACTTGTACGTTACTTTTGTTTCTGAAGCTTTTAATTTCTTTCCCCACAATTGCACGTTTGTGGATGTTATCGAGGAAAGCTTGAAACATGGACATATTTTTAACTTCATTTACTCCAGAAGTCATTTAAGATGGCATCAGTTCTATAAGCAGTTTACAGTGTAGTGGGCCAAAGAAGGGCAATCTATCTTTTAATATATTTAGCCCCCGTTTGATCTACATTATTATCTCATTAAAATGAAAAATATGACTGTTATCCATCACATCAACATTTAAATTCAATTTTTCTATCTTTTACGTGGGCCCCAATAACGGCTATATTTTGTCATTCTCATTCTACAATAATTTGGCTCAAACATGGCTTTAAAAAGAGTGTTGCTTTAGCCAGAATGCTATTTCTACAATATTATACCATCATAACATGTTCTTTTCTGTTACTGTATGTGTCAACTAGCTGATCTAGAGGTGCAGAGTGAAATAGTTCTCCCTCACAAAAAAGGCCCAACATCTTTTAAGATTTGTGTATGTTCCATTGTCGAATAGCAAATTTCTTTTTGCCATGGATCAGTACAAACTACCTTTTGTTTGTGGATTTTTTTTTCTTGTCATAATTAATCATTTGTTTTTAGTGAACAATATTATCTCTTATGATCTTGTGAGGCGTCAAAATACTTCCTTTTACATTCTTGTCTTGTGTCCATGATTCTTTTATTGAAGCTTTGACATTGGTTTATTACCCAAGATAAATTTGTTTAAACTGAAAATTTTCACTTTATTTTCATTGGGAAATTACACCCGGGGTCCCAACCTTTTTGCAATGTAGCTCCTTTGTTCCCAATTTCTACTGCAGGCTAGGCCTGGTGTGAAGTTCATCCTTGAACAGTGGGATCCTTCTCTTATTTCAACTGTTATGAAACATTAGCATATCTTGGCTGTATAATTTGAAAAGATTATCATATAACCTTCATTTTACGGCTTTATTTTGTGTGTTGTTTGTGGAATGCTTTGCTTCTTTCCATAAGTACTGGTAATATTTCAAATGGACATCGCTCATACTATGTTTCAACAAAGTGATTACTAATTATTACTTTTTGTGTTCTCCAGAATTGGGAAAGAAGCTTCCTTATTTCTGCGATCCTGTGGTTGGTCTGATGAAGTTTATAAATTCATGCACTCAAGCAAAAAGTTGTGTGCACAAGAAGCAGGCAGTGAGACATCAAATGACCATGAGAAGAAGTAAGTTTTTGCATCTCTGACTTACCTGTTTAAAATATGACTGTTTATCTTTAGAGTTTAATTCATTTTCTGTGCAAAGGAGCATTTGATGCATTGCGCCTTCATATAATAATAGTTCTGCTTTTTGATTGTCATAGATATAGTAATATATTGGTAACAAGTAACAACTATTCTCAATCCTCGTACTCTCAAAATCAGAATTATTGAACTTTTCTTTTATGTAACTTAAAATTAAACAGAAAAATCATCGTATAGTTGAGATCATTGACACAAGTGATCAGCATATAATCACCTGATATTAGTTTTGAATTTATAATTCTTCATATTGACTAACATCACTTGGGAAGTGACTCTGTGTGTCGACCTTGTGACCAGGTGTGTTGAAATGTGAATTATTAGATAACAAGTACATTTTGTATAATGACAATTAACGGATTACCTGCTGTTGCTTCTTAATAACTTTTGTTTCACTTGCTTCTTAATAACTTTTGTTTCACTTTCAGTATTTTTTTCCCTCCAAGTCATATCATACGTACTGTTCGATTTGGGTGGGCACCTGTCCACTTACCATTTCACGGCTTTCTATTGCGTCCCTCGGGAGACATCTGCCTAATGAGTGACTTAAATTGAATCTTGGAGGACGCGATAGAAAGTCATGAGGAGGTAAGTGGGAAAATGCTCACCCAAAGCGGACAGTACATATGGATGAAGATTTTTTAAAGCTTGTTTGGGAAGTTTTTTAATTACTAATACATTTTGTCAAATCTACTTTTTTTATCCATACTTTTCATGGGATCTACAAGTGCTACCCATTTATCCACTAGTTTATATCGGTTCATAATTTAAATTGATTATAATCACTTCCTAGACAAGTGCTTATTTACTAAAGATGGTTAACCATTTTTAATAATTTATGGTCTAATCAAATTGAAATCCCACCCCCCTTTTTAGGGGAAAAAAACCTAAGCTCAAGGGGGCTTCTAATAAACTTTAACTTTACCCAAATATCAAAACTAATTTTATTTTATTTTCCCAAGATACATATCTAATAATAGTAGTCTTTGACTAGCATTTCTTTCTAGTTGAGAGAACTTGATTCTGAATAGTTATACCTTAAATAGCTATCTAATAGGGAAGATGTTTTTGGTGCACCAAGTACCGACAATGACCATTCGATGGCAATGTGGTGCCCACATTCCATAAAAATTACCAGTGGGAACTATAGAAAGGCTGCGACACGAGGATGTACTAGAATATTGAGCTGGTATGTAGGAACAAATTAATGTTACATCAAAAGCTTGAATGTGCTTCGATAAGAAAGCAATTATTCTACATTGAAAATACGACTTTTATTCAAGTGATGGCTAGTCAATCAAAGAAAGAAGAATCAATGACTTAGGATAAGATGACAATAGCACAATAACCCTCTACTTTGTGCTGGTTATGTGCATCAACAATAAGATCATAAGATTAAGGGAAAATTGCAGCCATGGTACCAAACCTTTCACATTTTTGCAGACTTTGCCCAAACCTTTGTTTTGTGCAACCCACGGTACCAAATCTTTAAAAAACTCGCATAGTTGACCGTTAGTTGACCAAGAATAGTAGATTTGACCAAATTTTAAAAGGGCAAAATGGTAACTTTCCCTTTTCTCATATAAAAAAAAGAACTAAAATAAAATCATTAAATCAAAAATCATAAAACCTTATTATCTTCTCCTCTGAAGCACGGACACGCTGCCGGAGATAGCGTACCCGTGTCCGATACGTATCGGACACGGGTACGCCGCCGACACGTCGCCGACACGTGTCGGAGTTCCTTAAGGCGTGTCGGATGGCTGGAAGAAGAAGTGAAGAAGAAATAAAGAAGAAAATGGCAACTGTGCATCCGGTGACTGGTTGGGAAGAAAGAAGAAAAGAAGAAGAAAGAAGAGAGAGGATGAGGAGACAGTGATGATTTGTGGGGAAGAAGGAAGAGAGAAGATGAAGAGGCGGACTGGAACTGCCGAACTGGGAAGAAGGAGGAAATGGAAGAAAGAAGAGAGAGAAGATTAAGAGACCTTTTTATTGACTTTTGTATGTATTTATCCTATTACATTGTGCTGTACGCAGGGACCAATTATTGGTCAATACATTAATGCCCTGTGCAATATTTTTTTAGTACCTATTTAATTAATTTTTTTTCATCTTAATTCTTCAACAATAAAAATTAAAAAATAATATTTTAATGCACTGTTAAATTAAAATAAATTAAAAAATAATATTTTAATCAACGTGTCGACAACGTATCGTGTCGGAGCTTTTTTTAAAAATTGCGTGTCGACGTGTCCGACACGTATCGTGTCGGACACTCGTATCCGTGTCGGTGCTTCTTTGATCTTCTCCAACCACCCTACCTCACCCCTACGCAACCCAACCCAACCAAAAACTAAAATTGTCGGCACAACTATTGGCACCACCGCCTCATCCTCCCACCACCACAACCGCCATCACCTCCTCCCACCAACAACATTACAGAACCCCCGACAATTTTGGTTGTTAGTAAAAGCGGGGGGACGTACCAAACCATCCGGACGAGAAAGGCAAGCAAGCAGCATTATTAGGATCAACTCCATGAGCAATAATCGATCGATTAAAATCTAAACGAGAAAATGGAGCCCAGATGACTGTTTGCATATCCTCCAGAGTGATTGGGTTTTTGATTGATGTCAAATTGGGTTTCTTCCCCAGGATTCGATTCTTTGAAATACACCACGGTGAATTACTGGTGCACTCGAGTAACTCTAGCTTGTTCGACAGTGCACTTGGTACATGATACACAGTGAAAATCAAAAGAACTGCACTGAAAATGAAAAACAAGCATCCGACGAAACTTTTCCCTTCCATTTTCTCACTATCTTTGAGTACACTGCGTTCGCAAAATGTGGTGGTGGGAGGAGGCGATAGCGATCGTGTTGGTGGGAGGATGAGGCGGTGGTGCATGTGGTTGTGCCGGCAATTTTGGTTTTGGGTTGGATGGGGTGGGGTGGGGTGGGGGTGAGGTAGGGTGGTTGGAGAAGATAATAGTGTTTTATGATTTTTGATTTAATGATTTTATTTTAGTTCTTTTTTTTATATGAGAAAAGGGAAAGTTATCATTTTGCCCTTTTAAAATTTGGTCAAATCTACTATTCTTGGTCAACTAACGGTCAACTGGACGGAAACTATCCATTTGGACTGTAGGTGCGAGTTTTTTAAAGGTTTGGTACCGTGGGTGGCACAAAACAAAGGTTTGGACAAAGTATGCAAAAATGTGAAAGGTTTGGTACTGTAGCTACAATTTTCCCTAATATTAATTATAGCTCTTGTTTGAATCTCATCATGAATATTGTGAAGATGATTAACCAAGTTTAGAGCTCAAGCAATGTCTTTAATAGCCAGCACTTTAGGATCAATAAGGAAATATTACAATCGAACAATTAGGGAGAAAAGCAATGTTGTATCCAAATTTTTATATGCTATGGTTTAATAGAACTTCATATCTTATGTTACTCAAGTCTTGATGATGGACTGTATCGATAGTTCAGATATTGTTACCCATAATATTGATCGGATTCAAGACCAAAAAGAGGAAATTTGTTCATTAGGTTTAGAGATGAGTGATTTATCATGTATACGGTATTCTATGATGTTCAAACTCTTCACTTTAGGCGCCACACCTGTGTCAAGACGCCATGGCAAAGTACTGGTATAGGATATGGATAAGATCCTTCAATTTGCAAGCAAACATGGCAGCCTAGGATGGTTGCACAGTAGCCGTGCCACCACACCAAAATTTCACATTGTAAACGAACAATAAAAATTAGCCGAACATTAATAGAATTTAAGAAAGAATCTTGAAGAAATTTATACTTAATTCTCGTGATGAGTGATGTTGAAACTTAAACCGAAGGAAGAAGACAAGAGAAGATTCATTTGTCATTGTTGACCACTCAAAAGCACATAGGAAAGATGGGAAGATATTTGTAAAGGGGAAGCGGGAGAGACAAGGAGGAAGGGAAGCTTGCAAAATTGGAAATTTGGTATGTTTCTTTTGGAAAATATGGGGGATCAAGATGAAGAAGGATATTTTTTTTGGAATTGGTAAGGGGAACGAAAGGACACTTTTTACTGGGGTGAGGAATTAAAGGTTTCTAGAGGGATCATCAAGAGGAAATTTATTAATTGGGGTATAGAGATGGAAGAATTATCATGTATATATTTATATTGGTATCAAATCCCGAAATAGTAATGAGTTGAAAGAACGACGAGATTGCAAAAAGTAAGTTTTCTTGCATTTATTACTAATGTACTTTTCATTTTGTCTTCTACCTCTTCTTTACTTCATATTTTTGCAAAGACAATTAGTTAAAATGTCCCCCTCTTGATTTTCGACAGCGTGCTAGCCATTTGAGAAGCCCATAAAGCGAAATTATATGATTTTTTGAAACCTATATTAACTTCGAACAGATTTGATCAATTTTATACACAAGCTAGAGCCATTATCCATCAAGGAGTATGACCAATAGATTTGTCACTTGGATTTTGAACACGGCAATATGTCCCAAATTGAGAATATGACTAAAAGAATCTTCTAAAAATTTGACATCTAACTAGCTAGGGATATATTGCACCACTTGAATAGTATTTTAATGTTGAATAATATCGTTGAGCAAGTCCTTTTACCATGGTGTCTACTCTTTCATCAAGTGAGGAATCATAGATTTTACAATTGGAAAAATTTGGTATGCTATCCTCCTTTTCTTCTCTTCATCCTTGACAAATGAGCTATAGGCCTAACAGGGGCACTACAAGAGACATCAATGAAAGAAGAGGATGTTCCATGGGATATTTCATTGATAGGTGAGCTACAGGGCCACAGGCCTAACCAGTAAAGCTCTATGCGAATGATAAGAAAACTCAACCTGAACTCCAGAACTTAATTAGATGCCAATGGAGAAAGAAGGCAAACACAATCCATATACCCACGTTTAAGGGGTTGAGATTTAGATCATTTACATTGAGGGGAACAAGGCATTAATTACTCCTAGAATCACGTGCCTTGATAGTTAAGAAGTTGCATAATCATCGGCATAACAAATTCCGTTGGATCATATTAGTTCTCCATGTTGAATTTGGTATGGATATAAGTTCTTTATTATCCTATTCTTGATGATAATTTGATATTGATTAAATTTTTGATCATCAAGAAGCAATTCATTATTGAATGTCGAGACTAAAGATTTATTATCTATATGGGATTAAATACCGAGTTATTGTGATGCTACTTCATTCACATAAAAAAACAACCATAGTCACGACAAAATGTTCCATCTTCATCTGTGAAGGGAATAGAAAGCTTAGAAGCCCATGAAGTCAAAATCATCCTAGTCTTAAGAAATCAATAATAACTTGTTAACCATCTCATGTCAAAATCTTTTTGCCCTGATCTGATACCATATTGACAATCTCATTTACAAGTTTAAGCTATTAAAGAGAAATCACATATATTCGTTTAATTTGTAGGCAATTAGATCTTGAGTTCTTGTGAAGTACCCACTAAATTATGGAAGTGAAGTTTCTTGCTTTTATTGCTACTATACTATTCATTGTAGTTCGTCCTCCTTTTCTACTTATCATCTACGTGAAATTTTTTTGTTCAAAATCAATTTAACGCCATTCAAGAAGCCCATGAAGTCAAAATATTTTAACTTTTAAGAAACCTAGCTTCACTTAGAACAAGATCAATCAATTTAAAAGTTTCTTATAATTTTTCAATTACTTGAAGAGTTGTCGTTTTTCCTTCAAGTTAATGCTTGAATTGAGTGATATTGTTATTCATGCTATTACATTGATTAGATAATCGAGAGGTTCATTTATTGTATTTACACGCAAAAGATTTACTATAAAAATCCAAAGTGAATTGTGAATTAAAAAAAATGGGATTGGAAGTAAATTTTTTTGCATTTGTTACTACTGTACTGTTCATTTTAGTTCTTAAAACTCTTCTGCTCATCATTCATAGCATAAAAAAGTCACTCACAATGTTCCTCCTTTATCCAAGAAGGGTATAGAAGCTGTACTTGAAGGCCATGTGGTCAAAATCATCGTACTTGTAAGAAATCTAGATTCACTTGGAACATTTGATCAATTAAAATTTTCGTATAGTTTCTCATTGACTTTTGGAGTTATCATTTTCCTTTTTTAATGCTTTTAACGACTTCAGAAGTCATCCAAATTTTCATTTTAACTTTCTTTCTTGTTTCATATTTTATATTAAAGGGTGCCTTAGCATGTTTCTTATTTTCATTCAATTCGTCCCTTTTCCTTCCTAAATTCATCCCTGAAATTCAAATCATCATTGTGGTCCCTTTCCAATCTGGTGCATGCCCTTTTCCGTAAATTTTAAAGGACGCATTACATGTGTGTTTTTCCCAAGATACCATGCTTGTATTTTTCTCCAGGATGTTGTGTTTTCATGTTTAATTCACGATGTACCTATATTTTTTTCCATGCTTGGCTTTTTGGAACACAACCATTCGAATATTATATTGAAGGTAATAATCATTTCTCACAGTGAAAAAGGGCAGGAAGATAATTGTTGATTCCTTCATCAATATTTTGCAGATTGAATTACCTTTTATATCACTTGTCAAAGATTAAGAGAGATGTAGTTTGTCACCCTGGATACCATTGGTGATGGAGTTTTATACTGTTACTAAGGAGTTATATTCTTAGACAAAAGTAATTTGGTCGCACTAGTTCATGATTGAGTGAAGTAGGAATGTCAAGGGGGCGTGGCAGCCATTCCCCTCCCCCGTCATGTCGGGTATTTTTGTCTCCTAGCCCAGCCCCATACCCAGTTAAGACAAGGCAAGGCGGGGCTGGGCAGGTCCCCTATCCCGTCTACTGTTCCATTTATTTTTATTTTTATTTTTTAAAATATTTTTAGTTGGTGAAAATCATTATTTTTTCAAATTATAGAAAATTTCATATTTCCTCTAGAAATGATGATGATTCTTTGCTTTTTGGAGGATAAAAAAATTGTATTTTGAAATGAACTTTAAACGGGGCGAATGACGGGACGGAGACCATGTTCTCCGTACCTGCCAGCCCTTGTCTCGGGGCAACTACTCCCTTCCTGTCCTGTCCCGCATACCCGATTAGGCAGGGAATGGGATAGGGCCCGCGGGTATCGGATATAATGGATTTTTTGCCATCTCTAGAGTGATTTTCCTGAATCTTTCTATTCTTTCCCCTACTTTATCCAAATTAGAAACTCCAACTCATGTACATGGTGTGACTGCAGGAGGCTGTTGATTTCAAGTGCAAAGCCAAAGTTTATTTCAAAAATTCCTGAGTCACTGAAGGCCAGCCTAATTGAGCGTCTCAAATCTTTTAGCGGAGATCATCAATCGTCCAGATTTTAAGCAAACAGGTATGATATGCAGTTCTCATGTTCAAGTTTAAATTATTCAATACTTATAAGCCAAATAAATTAAAACGTTACTACTGGCTCCAACATTAGTAAATGTTTCTGCGAGTTTTTGACAGGTATCAAATCCATTTATCTCACTATAAGTTTATCATTTTGAATAACTTTTAATCATTATTGTAAAGATTAATTTTGCAGTTTCTGGACAGACGGTGGGACTGGTATTCTGTGCTGTGTATGATGACATAGAGGTGAACGATAATGTTATATTATATTGGTGATGATGAGATGGGCATTGTAGCAGCATCAAAACCTCAGACCTTTGCTGTTGTAATTTCCTGTGGTGGTAGCTAATCGGCCAGTGAAAATTGGGATCAAAGAGTTCAGTTTAAAACTGGCCAAAAGTTTTCTCCTTGAGGTGGCCCAGTTGTTGTTGATAGAGCAAAGAAGAAATTATCAATTTTGTACTCCATTCATTTTTTCAGTCGATCAATCTGATGCATTGCAGTTTTCCCATTAAAAATGCGGTCGAGGATAATTTCTTGATAAATTCTGTCGATATTTACTGTTACAGAATGAGGATGTTAATATTTGCAATCTATTGAGGGAGCTTTGGCCTTATATTAAGTATTTTGTTGTTGTCATAACTTTGGACTCTGGGCGTGTCTCTTTCCAGGAATAAGCCATTTTAACAGTATTTTTTGCTCACCTACTTGACAAATGCAGTGTTGGCAATAGATGATTGGATGCAAAATCGAATGTTTTTTTTTTTTTTTGCCCCCAGGGCATATCTCCCAGTGGCAAAGGTGGAATTGGCTTTGTTGCAAGCGGGAGTTACCATAGGATTAATAGCTCAGGCCTATCCATAAGCTCTCCACCCTGGTTCCTGGGAGGCACATCCTGCGATTTACCTCCTCCACAATGGTCCAGGACAGGGTCGGTGGGGGCCCTCAAGGTTGGGGTTCAACCTTTTTTTTCAAAATCGAATGTTTTTTAAACAGTTCAATGATTGAATGCCATCTAGGAGGTGGGCAAATAATTCTGGCAATGTAGCATGGTTGTTCTATACCTTCCCTCCCAAAGTATGCTCATCTTAATTTTTTTATTTATTTAATTGATCAAAAGGATTTTCACTTTCCACGGATACTGTTTTAATAAAAGCTAGTTTTCTTATTTGGCATTTCATTCGCTCTTTTAGATTTTGGATGTAGTTTTCATTATAACGTCCTTTAAGATGAGATTGAATTTGAGAATATTGTTTTATCTAATTTTCTGTTAGTGACTTCAAATGAACTGTTAGAGAAGTGCTGCATTACCAAAAAAAAATCCAACAGAATTGCAACAGAATATTCACACAAGGGTGGGGTCCGCACATTTTTTTCTTTTTCAATACGCGCGGGACCCACTGTTTATCTCTATTCTGTTGCATTTCTGTTGGATTTTATTACGTACAAATTGTTTTCCCCTTAAATAAATAAGCATAAAAATAATTATTGAAAGATGAATTTTCATTTAAGCACCCGTTTCTTCATTTTGTAATTTTTGTTTGTGTTGAAGGAGTTTAAGAGGGGTATGCATGCACGTTATTTTATTACGTAGGAACTGTTTTTGACATGTTGGACCGAAAAGGATTTTGGAGGTGGTTCATAGTTTAGTTTTATGAGTAGCCATGTTTTTCATGTCTAATACAAGTTGATTTTACTTTCAATGATGATCAAAATATTATTGCTTGAACGGGTTTTACATCCTTTGAGAAGTATTTATAAATAATTTATTGTAGTGTTTAATCTTGTTCAACGTCAAAGTCCGGCTTCCCCTTGTTAAACCGAGGTTATTTATATTGTCTTACGTAACAGTGTAACACAAACGTGTGCGTTCTCGAACCTACTAATTGAAAGTACGGAAGCTCATTGCAGAGGTGGCACGCTTAGAAACAATAACCCCACCAAACCCCACTACCACGCCCACCTCTAGAAATGCCTAGAAAATCTCATAATTTCGAGAATAATCATTCGGAAAACGTATCAAAGCCTCCGTTTGGATCAATTTTACGAATTTCTTGTACTTATCCTCTCTCCATTTTCCTCTATAAAAAGCCAGCTACCAATATATAGCCAACACAGTTAAGCTCAGTGTTGACCTCATTTTCTACACATTTGACGTAGACAACAGATATCGGACACACTCGCTTTCTCTCAAGCTAATTCTAATACGCGTAGGATGATTGTCTATCAATAATAAATAGGATACGAACGTGGGAGAAGCTTTGTAACACGAGAAAGGGATGTTCGGGCTCCGATGAGAAATATGAGATAATTTGTACGATAATGAACGTCAATCAATAATCAAACTCACTAATGCGATACTTCAATCACTAAAAACACTAAGTTAATCATAAAGAGTAAATATATGGTATTTTGTCAAATATTTTTCATTACCCCCTAATTTGTGTCATTGATGAGATATTTATAGTGCTACATGTGCAATAACAATCCTCAGATGAGAGGACACGTGGCTTCATCTCTTTTACCGAAATATCATATCTAAGGTATCAATTTTGACTCCACTAACCTGGGGCGCTTTAAGTGCCCCAAAAAGAAGGCGGTCACCCCATGCTTGCTGACAAGGTTGACCTTTTTACTCATTACAACAGTCCAATCAATCAATTATAAAAGGATTTCATAAATTTAAGATCTTCAAACAGGGATTGTCACCAGCTGTAATTGAGCCTAGGATTTATCGCAACTTCGGCAAAACCACTTCGTTTGGGCATCAAACTTGTCTTTTTATATATATGAGCTTCGATCGATCAGATTGTTTGGACTCTAGAAGACTTAACTCCACGTCGATGCCACATGGCTTCGACAGAGGGTGCTTCGGTGGGTCGATTGAGCCAAGTGGGAACCTAAGTGACAAGACATAACAATAATCCCCCAAGTCTATGTACGATTATTCATATCATGCGTGGATTTGTATTTGGAGCCGATTTTCTTTAAAACGCATGTTCGCTTGAAAATAATATACCGCAAATGCATGGGTCGCGTTCAAGTAATAAAGTGAACTTTTTGAGTCCGAGTTGTCGATCCCTCGAGAAATATTACTTTAGATTACATGACTTTAATCAATTTAATTCTAACAATCAAATGAAACATGCACAATTAAACATGAGATTTGAAAAACGGTAAATAAATTAAAAATCTACAATGCACGTTTGCTTAGTTTAGATATAATTTTTTTGGTTAAGTATTAAATTTTTATTAATAAAGATATAATTTTTTTGATTAATTAAATAAATAATGATGTAATGTTTATGTAATTAATAAATAATTACACATTTGGCAAAAGCAACGAGCCCATTGTCAGACACAAAGAAACATTTCCGAATACACATTTGCTTTAAGTTTGGACAGCCCTTTCCGAGTGCTTCGAGGCTCAAATCTATTACCCCCCGACATGAAGTGATTGCCAAATATGCCAGTGTTTGGAGACCTCGTGCATTACCCATCACCCAAAAGCCCTTTTGGCTCACATTTTGAAGTCCACTCAAGACAAGACTCGTAATAGACTTCCCATAGTGCCCTATTACAGCAAGAGAGCAATCAGAGATGTTAAGAGTTTGAAGTTTCACCTTCATCAAAGAAGAAGCCGATGCCAAGAGACTTGCAACGCCATGATCCCTAACAAGTGGGCAGTCTTTGATTGTAATGGATTGCAGCTTAGGGCAATATTTTCCAACCGCTTGTAGACTCTCATTGCTAGTGTTCAGACAAGATTCAAATGTTAATGCAGTCAAATTTGGACAGCTTTTTGCTATTGCAACTATACTCTTGTTTGAAATTGAAGGACATTGGCAAAGGTCAAGCTTCTCTAATGAATGACATTCCCTTGCAATCTCAAATAGACCTTCATCACCAATAGAAGGGACGTTCCACAATGAAAGAAACCTGAGGGAAGGGCAACCACGGGCAATTGCTGACAAACCAAGGTCAGTAACACCCGTATTAGAATTATATCCTCGGATCGAAAGGTTTCCTAGTCCACCGCGGCTAGAAGTACAAACTGCAATAGCAGCAAGCCTAACATCTGTTGCTTTCTTCCCTTCCACACACCTAGTTAGGTATCCATCACACTCCACTTCAAGATCCTCATCTGCAGAGATCGATTCTGTATTATTTGAGGCCAGATCCACATTCATATCATCTGGTTGTCCCTGAGGGACCTTGCTCCGGTAAAATTCAGCATTGCGGACACCACTCAAGACTGTTAGCCAGCGCTTGGAAACACAAGCAGAGGCACTTCTCTCTCGGCCTCCTGGCAAGTGTCTAAAGATCTCAAATAGGCATTCGTCTGGGAGCCTGTCAATGGATGGTCTTTTATCTTCATATACACTCCCTTCGACAACCAATGGGCCGCTGATTCGTGCACGTTTTCTAGCTGGGCAGTATATATCCACATGGAAACCAATAGATAACAAGATGCCAGAATCTCCGAAACAAAAAGGACTGCCATTATAGAAATCATCATCACCTAAAAAAGGCAAAGATACGACATCAAGAAAATTTGTTGTGTTGATTTTCAATTTAAAAAATGCTAAGAAACCCTTCATAAGATTTGAATAAGGATCTAAATTCCCATTTTGTTTTATTCGATAGAAGAGGCTAAAACTATTTCATTGATGAAGCTATGCTAAGAAATGCTAAACGAAATTAGTAATAATAATAATCCAAATTCCCCAATTGCCCCATTCCATCAATCATGAAATCTATTTTCTGTTATAGCATATGTTAATTTAAGAAATTTCTATCAAGTTTTCACCTCTAATCAGCTTAATAAATTTCAGAATCTATGATCATCAAAATAGAAAATAACTGATTTTAAAATAACTTGAATTCATATATGCATAACCTTAACAACAAATTTAAGCGCACAAGGGGAAAAATTCATTAATTTTTTAAAACTTACATTTGCATATTCAAATCTAGACAATCTAAGCATCAGAAGACTACATGAATCACATAATTCGATAGAAGTGCAGGAATTTAATGTTTATTCACAAAAATCCAAATATATTTTACTATTCCCAACATTCCATATCAACCCATAAATAAAACAGAACCGAAAAATTTATAGCACAAATCAAGAAAATTACATCAAATAACCCATAAAGAAAGAGCTTCAGATAATTATTCACCGCTGTAATTAACAAGGGCAGGTATAGCTTTTTCTCAAAAGCTACAGATACACAAGACAATTAGTGTGATTTACTAAAACATCACCTAATGTACATCAGTTCCTACCAACAGGCAATGATCTGCAAGAATACGTCTCTTTGAAATCTGACTTCTTTGACGAAGTAAAAATCGATGCATACACTTCCTTGGTTGCATTTGCAGGGGCTATATCAGCTGCCTTGAACCGCTTCGCTGAACCATTATTATTATGGTTATAAACATTCCTGTCAACCCCATGTTTTGTCCCCACCAGACGCCCAACCTCTGCATTTGCATCTCCATTCTTCACTTTCTTTACTTTCTTGTTATTATCTTTCAATTTCGCGACTCAGCCCCGGTGGCGCCACCATCTCCACCACCTCCATTAAATCGGAGATGGACTGCAAGGGTGGAAAGAGGACCAATTTGTGGATTTTGAAACAGGGGAGTTGAATCAGCGAGCGGTTTTCCATTAATGCTGAAGAAAAGGGATTTCGGAGAAATTCCAGTTCTAGACACGAGATCGGATTTGATCCCACATCGGAAGTTGGAAGATGAAGCACAAGAAGTTATTCAGACTACCGATTGGGGTGAATGAATCACTTCTAGGAATTCAGACTACTGATTGGGGATCGCTTCTAGGGTTTCAAAGAGACGGTCCAAAAGTTTCTCTCTCTTCGCTCTCTTTTCTTCATTTTATTCCGTTAGAGAAACAGGGGAGTTGAATCAGTGAGCGGTTTTCCATTAATGCTGAAGAAAAGGGATTTCGGAGAAATTCCAGTTATAGACACGAGATCGGATTTGATCCCACATCGAAAGTTGGAAGATGAAGCACAAGAAGTTATTCAGACTACCGATTGGGGCGAATGAATCGCTTCTAGGAATTCAGACTACCGATTGAGGATCGCTTCTAGGGTTTCAAAGAAACGGTCCAAAGTTTCTCTCTCTTCGCTCTCATTCTTTATTTTATTCCGTTAGATTTGCCGTTAAAACAATAAAAATCCGTTAGATTTTCCGTTAAAACAACAAAATTCGGTTAGATAGCCACTTTATATATATATATATATATATATATATATATATAGAAATGATCTAATGAGCACCGGTGCTCATCTTATCCTAAGCACCAATGAGTTGGCACATTAATTCATTGGTGGATTGGAACTCACAAAATCTTTATCCACCAATGAATTAATATGCCAACTCATTGGTGCTTAGAATAAGATGAGCACCGGTGCTCATTAAATCATTTCTATATATATATATATATATATATATATATATATATATATATATATATATATTTGTGTGTGTGTGTGTGAGATAACAAAGGAAAATATATATCCAATACGTTACAAATATGGAAGAAAAAATTGAGAAAAATCAAAGGTATAGATAAAAACCTATTTGAAGCTTTGCTTGATTTTCCCAAATACTTTTTCACCACTTTGATGTATTTCCCTTTTATGCTCTTGATTGCTCCAAAATATCAAGTAAAACAAAAGAAAAAGGAAGAGAAAATGAAAGAAGAGAAATAAAAGAAATAAAATGGAAGAAGAAGCAAGAGAGAAAAACTCTCTACAAACTCTCTAGAGTTTGAGTCATGAGATTTGATCTTTAAATACTCCCAAAATCGAGCACAAGAAAAAGCCCAAAATGCCCTTAAGATTTTTGATTTTCGACAATTTTTAATGCACAGGTGCGCGGGTGCTCCAGAAGAAAAGTGCGTTAACAAATTGCACAGGAGGTCCTCAGGATAATTTGCATAGTTAGTCCCTCAACTTTGATGTTGGACATTTTGGTCCTTGGATTTTGACTTTTATATCAATTTTGCCCTCCATGAATTGCATCCCAATGTCCTCCAACTTTCAACACTTGTGCAACTTGGTCCCCAACTTCACAATCTTTCACACTTTTAGTCCATTTTTTTCATTTTGTCTTGTTCTCTTTCTTTTTGATAATTTTTACCTACAAACGCAATAATTACATAATTGTGAGTAGAAATTCGCTCATTTTTATCAATAACTAGTTAGGCACACGTGCAATACACGTGTCGTAGTGTAGTTGGCTACTTAATAGCGTGGAATGATTTTTGTTTATTTTACACAATTATAGAAGCTTAATGAAAGAATAAAAATAATTACCTATTAATGAATATTGTTTAATCTTGAGCAAAGATGAATTTTGCTGTGTAAGAAGATAATGTCAAATGTCTTGCCAGCAAATCCAGGGCAAGAAGCTATCATAAGACAACATGGAGTGTTTTCATATAATGTGAAATAAATTAGGTATGCGAACATCTTGCTTTGAGGTCATTGTCCTCTATAAATGATACTTAAGCCTCTAAAAAGCTTGTATATTTGGTACCTAAGAAAAGCCTTCGTATGCAGAGCAAAGCATTTTTGGTAACCTCTGCATTTTCATGGTTCATCAATTTCATCGCCCGCTCTTTAGCTTTGAGGTCATTCACGATGATACGCCTAGCATGATGGTACTATATGAACTGTGAGAGATTGAAGCAAGCAACAGCGAGCGTTCTAAGATTAGTGGACGTGTCCAAAATTGTTATCAGGACCCTCAGGATCTATAGCAACATATTAGATATTAATTTCTTGCAACACCGAAAGACAAGTAAGAAAATGCAAAAGATTTTAAATTGTGTACTTCCTATACATATGCAACATCAATGCCAAGATAAATAAAACACAATGAAATAAAATGGAACAGTTAGTCAAACAACAATATCTTGATTCTTTGCCTTCATCAGTTTATGTATACAACTTAAGTTCATTTCTGTCATTGGCATAGATTGATAGATACAATCTTGGACCACCAATCTTATTAGACAAAAATGCTCATAGAGCAAAGCTACACAACAAAAGAATTTTCTTATTTTTATCTTGGTAGAGGAAGGATATATGACATCATAACCCCAAGTACAATAAAGCCAATTGAATAATTAATTTGGTAAGTCAACTTTAGATCCTTTCTCATACGAAAAGAATGATGAACAAAGTTAAAACGAAGCAGAACTGAGCAAATGACGAGGCGAAGGAACAAAAGACTGTAAATCCTATTTTTAATCCACTTTTCTCAAATACATAATCATTATCAATATCCAATTAAGAAAATTAGGAAGAGAAGTTGAGAGTCAATGAAGTATTTGTGAGAAATCTCAAGATAAGGCTCATCAGCATTATTGAATGATTTTAACAAGGGTATTTCAGAGGGAAGCAATCCTTTGTTGTAGGTTTGAATCTAGATGCTAAAGCAGTCACATGATCATATGTTTATTAGTGGGCTTTCATATCTAGAATGTCAAGTTATCCATACAAGTGCAACAGCTATAGCAGCTCAACTTACAAGGAGTTATGTTTTCGAAATATGAATAACAAAATAAAAGTATTCCAAGGACAGAGAAATACCTTGAAATCATTTTCTTCGAAGTTGGTAACATTGTCCTGCCAGAATAAAGAATCTTTGTGCATAGGTGACCAATCAAGTTGTCCAAGGAGGATTGCCTGCTTAAATTTATCAAAAGAATTTAGCTTCTTTATATTGTCTCCTTCTTCCAGTTGATTTAGAGCTTCCAGCAGATCCTACACAAAACCAATGATCACATAAGCACATATAATGCAAGGGCCAATAATGGATAGGAGGAAGATGCTCGGGGAAGAGAGATGGATTGACAGAGATGAACGCAGGATAAACTAAACACTAAGAACAACTTGAAAAGGTCAACCAGTAAGACTAAACTTACTTAACAATGTGCATCAACATACAAAGCAATAGTCTTCTTTTTCTTCTCTCTACTATAGAGAAGCTACAAAATGTAATAAAGACTAAGGGCACTAACCTTTATAATTTGAGAAATTAACTCGAGTAGCAAATGAGGCTGAAAAGACGAAAGGTTTATAAAAATTTGTCAGGCAAATAATATACATATTATGCATGTTTAGTAGCAAATTGGTTCCACTCACTCTTCCTTCAATCAAGTCTTGAGTACCAATATTGACTACTGTATAGCCAATAGCTATTGCAGAGTTGGATGAAGACAAGCCCGTGTCTCTCCATCCACCGTGTCTCCATGCCTCGTGCTGATGGAGAAATTTTTTTTTTTAAAATAATAGTGAAGGTTAAAGATTTCCTACATGTAGCACAAGATTTTTAACTAAATCAACCCAATTGCTAGTTTAGGCCTAATTATACATTAATTTTCCAGCATAAGCAAACTTATGAATTTATCATTTGAATTATAAGCCATAAGCTAATCCAATACATTGAACATCAGCATTTCTTTGAATAACCAATTAGATAATTTTACCATCATGAAACATCATAAGAGCCAATTATCAAAACACGGACCTATATGAACCTACATTAAATTAAAGTCGATTAAATTCACTGAGAATTCCAATGGCCAGATGATCAAAATGAATTAATTGACCAAGAAATTGAAAGGAAAATAAAGAAATCAAAACTGTCAGTGAAGAGCATCCCAACACAAAAGCATCCAATATAGAGGAAAATAGTGAATTTTCTTGAAACAACGTTCATCGAAGTTGACTCCACTCCTCTTCCAGGACATTCTGCTCTTATTTAGCTTAAAAGTTGTTTAATCTAAGTAACATTCATTATACCGTCTTCGTTCTAGTCTTGCTAGGCAACATTCAATTTCGTATTCTGAACTTACACCTCTCAAACCAACAATACCAAATATGACGCATCAAAGAATTGAACTCGAAATGATAAATATCCATTGGATCCAACATTCTGGGGACTTGAATGAAAACACATTAGAATTACAAAAAGAATTAAAAGGAAAATTTGAGATACAAAAAAAATGAATAGTATCTAGTCTAGTTCTAAAACAAAGAGTCGCAAATACAAATTTAAATGTTCTCTAATTTTCTCAATCCACTAGGTCATGAATAGTATCTGCCGATTGTTCACTTCCACCCAAGGAAAAAATTTAAACTACACAAAGAAAAATTTCAAATCAAATCGAGATGAAGAAGGTGATAGGTGCAATTAGGTGGAAAGCGTGGAATAGGTGAAGAAGGCGGTTCCCATAAGGCGGGCAATGGGATACTTCTCCTGTCTCCACCGATTATGTCTTCGCATTGGGAATTTTAGCTTCCGTAGAGAAAACACGAGGAAATAGGAGGAAATGATCTTCTTATTCATGTGTAATTCCAAAATGACCTTTGACCGGTAAATATGTTAAAAAAAAAAAGAAAAATTTAAAAGTAGAACTTTAGAGAAGTAAAAAATCAAAAATACCCCCACTTTATCTTCACAAGAAAATTGACGATTTCTTTTTTTTTTTTTATTAATCAAGTCATTCTATTAATGAGCCATTTTTGATCAGTTAAGGTGCATACGTAGACCATTTGCACCAAATGGTGCATTAGCAGAACCATATTAAATAATTCATTAACAGACCAAATATGGATTAACAAGCCATATTAAATATGGCACTGATGAACACCATATTAAATATGGTCTGTTAAGGCACATAGCACGCGTTAAATAGGCTTATTTAATATGGTGCATTATGACATATGATCTATTTAATATGGTCTGTTAACAAACCATTTGCATTTGGTCTGTTAATAACTATTGGTCTGTTAACATATCAAAATATTATTTTTTAGAACAATTCTAAGTGTACAATCATTAGTGGTTGACAACACTTACAACACACTCACATTAGTGTGGACCCCACCAATTAATTAATTGGTGGAGCCCACACTAATGTGAGTGTGTTGTAAGTGTTGTCAACCACTAAAGATTGTACAAATAGCTTTTTTGTATTTTTTAACGTGTTAAAAAATTCTTATTGTTTTTCGTTTTAATACATTAATTAGTTTAAAATCTTTTAATTAAATATAATTTGTAAATTAATCTTTCATTTTTCAAATGTAATTAAATAAATATATATTGTTTGTTAAACTTAAAAAAAAAATCATTTTGTTTTAATTTTTAAATATAAAATGAAATAAATAATTTTAAATTGATAATTACGAAAATTAAATATTGTTTTTTTAACAAATTAGCAAATTCTAATTTTTTCCTTTTAATATTTTAATTAATTTAAAATTCTTTAATTAAATATTATTTGTAAACTAATCTTTAATTTTTCAGGTGTAATTAAATAATATTTTATTCTTTTTTATTTTAATTTTTAAATATCAAATGAAATAAACAATTTTAAATTGATAATTATGAAAATGAAATGTTATTTTTTAACAAATTAGCAAAATTCTTATTTTTTTTCCTTTTAATATTTTAATTAATTTAAAATTCTTTAATTAAATATTATTAATAAATTAATCTTATATTTTTTCAAATGTAATTAAATAATATTTGTATTCTTTTTTATTTTAATATTTTCTTTTGTTTTATTTTTTAAAAATAAAATGAAATAAAATATTTAAATTGATAATTATGAAAATGAAATATTATTTTTTAACAAATTAGCAAATTCTTATTTTTTTCCTATTTTTTAATTAATTTAAAAAAATTAATTAAATATTCTTTGTAAATTAATTTTTAATTTTTTTATATCGTTTATTTAACTTTCATATTTTCCTGTTGTTTTAATTTTTAATATGTATAATTAAATAATTAATTTCAATTTATAATTACGAAAATTAAATATTTATTTCTTTTAATTTTAAATTCTTTAATTAAATGTTCATTGTAAACAAATATTAATTTTTCAAATTTAATTAAATAATATCTATATTCTTTATTTAACTTTAATATAATTTCAAACACGTTAAATATAATTTGTAAGCTAATCTTTAATTTTTCAAATACAATTAAATAAATATATATTGTTTACTTAATTTAAAATTTTCCTTTCGTTTTAATGTTTTATAAAAAATGAAATAAATAATTTTAAATTGATAATTACGAAAATAAAATATTATTTTTTAACGTCTTAACAAATTCTTATTTTTTGCCTTTTAATATTTTCATTAATATAAAATTCTTTAATTAAATATAATTTGTAAACTAATCTTTCATTTTTCAAATATAATTAAATAAATATATATTGTTTACTTCATTTAAAAATTTCCTTTTGTTCTAATTTTTATATAAAAAATGAAATAAACAATTTAAAATTGATAATTTAAAATTATTTTACGTGTCGAATTTTTTATATAATTAAATAATTAATTTCAAATATTAAATATTATCTTTTAACATATTAGCAACTTCTTATTAGTTCCTTTAAATGTTATTAATAATTGAATAAATCGAATATGAAATAAATATTTTACGTGTCGAAAAAAATTTGTATAATTAAATAATTAATTTTAATTTCATAATTAGTAAAATAATGAAATTAATAATTTTAATTATTAAATATTATGTTTTAACATATTAGCAACTTCTTATTTTTTCCTTTTAGTTTTATTAATAATTGAATAAATCGAATATGAAATACGTATTTATAGATTTAAATATTTTACGTAATCGAAAAAAATTATATAATTATCAATTAATATTATTAGATTTAAATATTTTACATTAAAAAATAATATTTCATTTTCATAATTATCAATTTAAAATGATATATTTCACTTTTTATATCAAATTAAAAGAAAAGAATTTTTTTAAATTAATTAAAAAATATATATTTATTTAATTACATTTGAAAATGAAAGATTAGTTTACAAATTATATTTAATTAAAGAATTTTATATTAATGAAAATATTAAATGGAAAAAAAATAAGAATCTACTAACCCGTTAAAAAATAATATTTCATTTTCGTAATTATCAATTTAAAATTATTTATTTCAATTTTGTAAAAAAATTAAAACAAAAGGAAAATTTTAAATTATGTAAACAATATATATTTATTTAATTACATTTGAAAAATGAAAGATTAGTTTACAAATTATATTAAAAGGAAAAAAAAAAATAAAAATTTGCTAACACGTTAAAAAATAATATTTTATTTTCATAATTATCAATTTAAAATTATTTATTTCATTTTTTATACAAAAATTAAAACGAAATGAAAATTTTAAATTAAGTAAACAATATATATTATTTTTTAACGTGTTAGCAAATTCTTATTCTTATTCTTTTTAATATTTTTATTAGCAAATTTCTATCTTACGCGTTGTCCATCCTCACTAAAGTAACGCAAATCAGTGTCATTTACGTTTTGTTCAACTTAAACAAATAATTCACTTTAATATAAGGCATTAACGTTCATATATGTTGAATTGAAAATGGCAAATGATCTTTGAATTGAATTTTTAGTACCATATCTTATCGAGATGAATCAACGTTTAGCTTGTTCTATATATCAAGGTACTCAAAAGTTGTGTCGAAACTCACAATGAAGATTCGAGCATGTTAAGGGTCAAATAGATATAACTAAAGATCAAAAGGAGTGAAAACAAATCAATTTTCCATAGTAAAAGGATGTCCAAATTTTTAGTTGGAGATTGAAATCCATTTTTGGCATAGTAAACGTTCGAATTGAAAAAGAGCTATTTCTAGCAAAGTTGTAGCCTTTTGAATTATCTTTCCAACGCCTTTTAAATCGGCTTAATTGGATATCGGAAACAAAAGTTATGATAAAAATATTCAAACAGTCGAAACTCGACGGTGACTTTTTCTACCAGCATCAGTGAGATTCATTGTTAACAGCTGTTAACAACGATATTTCAGCTGTTAACAGCTGAAATCTTGGCTGTTAACAGCTGTTAACAGCCAAAATCTCATTGAAAAAGTCGTGTCATAACGAAATTTAATTTCTGATCATAATGGTGATTTTTTTCGCCATTAACATCCGAATTTTTCAAATTTGTTTTTGATTATTTTTCGTAATAGTAGTTTTATTTGTTAACTAAAAGGGTAGTATTGTCTTTTTAACACAAACATGTTTTGTAATTGTTTTAGTCACTTAAGGGTGTTTTTGTCTTTTTATAGCAAATGGGTCATTTTGGGATTATTGTCAATTGGAAAAGTCAAAATGGAATTAGGGACCTTTGACTAGGTCATTTTGACAAGTACCCCGAGAAAACACAGGGTTTCTCATATGAGTGGGAAATGGAAGAAAAAAACACCCCCAATATCGAAACGGCATCGTGTAGGTTGACGATGTTATTTTGTTGACATCTGGCATGAACGGTGCATTTCAAACTGCCTCTTTTATATTGTTTAGGATAAGTATATTTAATATTAAATAAGTGTGCAAAAACACACTTATCAAATACTTCCAAACTTAAACTCTTGCTCGTCCCGAGCAAGATTATCTAAAACACAATCAAGCAACATGTGATAATGACCAACACATTAGATAGGTTGCCAAAAATATTTATGAGTGTAAAATTGTATAATCAATTCACAAATATGCTCCAAATAATAGTAACAAAAGTCATTTTAGCTTATCCAATGTTCAATCGGTGTGTGGGTGCATAGTCATTTTCAATCATCATCTACATTATGAAAATGTTATCAAGATAGAAAAAATTTCAAATTGACTTCAACCCAACCCTTTGTTGTCAAATATGTCATTTCCCGCTCGTGAGATTTACACTCCTCAAATAAATATTTCTTTTCTTTTCACATGTGTAAATCTAAAGGTTGCTCCCAATTCATTCATTTCTTTTTTCGCTCTTGTTTGGTTGGATCTAACCGGCAATATCAACCTATAGTAATTCAAGTTTATACTAAGTAATGATGATTCTCCACTATATGAGTGCTTCGACATTCAAGTTTATACTAAGTAATTCAAACCTACTAGTTATCTAAGCCCATAAATCAAATACAATTGCACAATTTCATCAAAATTTTCAATATAAGCTCATGATTGATCTCACTCTCTTAAACTTTCTTATTGACCCTTTGTAGCGAGGTTTAGGTCAATAACTCCCCGATTGTTTAGACCAAAGGGTATCGAGTTTTGAGATACCCCAACGGATTTAATAACTCGAGTCAAAAATGCTACGAAATGATGCAAAAATCAACAAGTGCAATGTTCTTTTTTAGCATTACAAAATAAATGGGGCTTAGATCCCTAGCATATGGTCATTACCTAACTTATACTTAGCAAAAGACACTCCAAATAATTTTTTTTTCTTTTCAACATGCATGGAATCAACACACTTCTAGAAAATATCCTTTACCGGCTCGATCACCCCCAAACTTATCTTACTATATGGTTAAGTGAAAGAGAAGAGAATGTAAGATTGATAAAAAATTTAAACACAACGCATAACTTAGTTCTTACCAATTTTTAAAAAAAATATATATCCATCAATCAAAATTTTCCACGTCTAGATAACAATTAATTGTGACCATTGTGCTCAAAATAGTTTGAGATCCCACATGGACAAACAATTTTTGAAAAATTTGGCACAAATAGCATATTTGGTCTTAACTCGTGAATCAACAACAATTTTAAATATCAAACCCTACTAAGCCGGCAAGACTATCTAACATATCAACGCAAAATCACAACAATTTAAGCACAATCACCCACAAACTTAAATCACGCATTGTCCTCAATGTGTAGAGTACAAGATAAAAGAGAATAGGGGATAACGAAATTTCCCTGATTCTATATTTGGTGAAGATGTACCAATTTTATACTTGGACTTGTGATACTTTTAATGAACTTGGGCAAATGGCTTTCTTGTACACAATTTACCCCCAAACTTATGAGGAATAATATATATGTGGGATTTCAAAAATTTCCTACAAAAACAATAATAGTTAATCAAATAAAAATAGGAAAAATGCATAAAATTAAATAAAAGATTAAAAAGTTAGAAAATTAGGTTGCCTCCCAATAAGCGTTTTTTTTTTAATAGGCTTTAGCTCGACTTTGGCAATTGACTCATGGGCATCTAAAGAAGGCTTTGGATGCCTTGTCCATTTTTTTTCGTTTGGTTTTATTACACTCTTCATTGGATCTTCAAAACTCAACATTGCCATTTTCCATATAATAGGACTCACCTATTCCATCCAATTCAAATTCAACTATGAAGATTTCTACTTCCTCATCGGGCTTAATCACAAAATCAATATTTTTGTAATCAACTAAGTTGGAAGAGTGTAAGTTGATTTTTTCCTCATTTATTGCCACATCCTCATTTAGCTCCGTTGTGATTAAATTTTCACTCATTTTAGGCTATTCTTCAATGGTTGAACTCTCATCGGGTTGAATGATTGGTCCACACTCCACAGTCAAACTCAACGGGCAATGGCAAGTCTTTCCTATTAACTCCGTCGAGTGGATTATACCCACACCTTTGAAATCCATCCCAATATTTGTAATCTCCCACAAGCATGTCACCTTCATCCAACTTGGCAAGTTCATGGTAATACTTTGCAAGTACCTTCTCATTCAAAAATGGAGGACAATCTCTCGAAAATTTGATGTCCTCGTCCCAATCGTCAGGTACATAATTTCCCGCGAGCATGTAACTATCATCGAAATTGTCCAGTGCTTGTTTTCGACATTTCAAATATTGTCTAAACCAAAAAAATTCGACATTGAGGTATTGGTGCACGAATACAAGCATTGTCCTGTACAATGCATCACTTGACAAATTTCACATCTTGGACCTCCAATCGAATTTCCATAGTCAATATAAAGATTAGACATTGCAAATACTTTGTTAGTTTATCAAGATTGGAATAATGCAACTATAGCTGAAACTATAAGGAGAGAATACAAATACAAGATAGATTAAAAATACAAGGGTTAGATAAATATTAAAAAAAAAAACAAGTAAATAAAAAAATTGTTAAAACTAAAATTAATTAAAGTGGTAATCAAAGTGAAAACATTCCCTAACAACAACGCCCAAAACTTGTTCGCTTGAAAATAATATACCGCAACTGCACGGGTCGCGTTCAAGTAATAAAGTGGACTTTTTAAATCCGGGTTGTCGATCTATCGAGGAATGTTACTTTAGATTACACGACTTTAATCAATTTAATTCTAACAATCAAATGAAATGCACACAATTAAACATGAGATTTGAAAAACGGTAAATAAATTAAAAATATACAAAATAAGAAAAACACAAATATTTGGAAATTTCGGAGGAAGAACGTTGTTGGGATTCGTGGTTTCGTTTAACCGCCACCTAATGAATTTCTCTATAAGCCAATTAACGAATTACTTAATTTCGATGTTAGACCTAATCTTCCAATTTTAGTTAATTACCTCTCTCGAGCGAAATTAATCCTAATTGATTGATTAAACCTACTATATCTCTATGTCGATTCAAATCAAACAATCGCATTCAATATTTGTGAAAATATCTCAAAGGGTCACCTAGGGCTAATGGTATATCTCTATCCATTAAACAAATCTAGGGTTTCTACTATTTGGTCTAAAATGTACAATCTTCTCTCGAATGATGCACAAATCACTAAACACATTCATTCATTGGCCACACAAATGAAAATGCATGAAATACAATAATAAAAGCACATGAGAATAAACAACTTAATATCAAATAGCAAATATAGAAATAAATCAAAGCTATGTCAAACTAATTCCACAATCAATTAGCCCATTATATATATGTGATAACAAAGGAAAATATATATCAAATACATTACAAATATGGAAGAAAAATTGAGAAAAATCAAAGGTATAGATAAAATCCTATTTGAAGCTTTGCTTGATTTCCCCAAACTTCTTCACCACTTTGATCTATTTCCCTTTTTATGCCCTTGATTGCTCCAAAATATCAAATAAAACAAAAAAAAAAGGAAGAGAAAATGAAAGAAGAGAGATAAAAGAAATAAAATGGAAGAAGAAGCAAGAGAGAAAAACTCTCTACAAACTCTCCAGGATTTGAGTCATGAAATTTGATCTTTAAATACTCCCAAAATGGAGCACAAACAAAAGCCCAAAATGCCTCAAGATTTCTGATTTTCGACAATTTTAATGTATAGATACGCACCATTCCAGAAGTAAAGTGCGCGGGTGCGCACTCTTGGTGAAATCACAAATTGCACAGGAGGTCATCGGGATAATTTGCATAGTTAGTCCCTCAACTTTGATGTTGTACATTTTGGTCCTCGTATTTTGACTTTTATATCAATTTTGCCCTCCATAAATTGTATCCAAATGTCCTCCAACTTTCAACACTTGTGCAACTTGGTCCCCAACTTCACAATCTTTCACACTTTTAGTCAATTTTTCTCCTTTTGTCTTGTTCTCTTTCATTTTAGTGATTTTTACTTACAAACGCAATAATTACATAATTGTGAGTAGAAATTCGCTCACTTTTATCATGATAAGTATATTTAAGTATTAAATAAGTGTGCAAAAACACACTTATCAGCACACCTCCAAATTCTTGTCCTATCGCAATACTTAAACGTCAAATTTTACTTGTTTTTTAATAGAACTGTTGAGGCTGTTGTTGATAGCTGAACTTTCATCTTTTTGGAACCAAAGTGTTGAAGTGTTGAACTACTGAGGCTGTTGTTGATAGCTGAACTTTCATCTTTTAGGAGTCGAAGCAGTGAAGTGCCGAACTACTGAAGCTCTTGTATTGTTGTCTATAAAGCATGATTTTGAGAATTGTGCCAATGATTTGATGTTTTTGCATATTACCAAGGAAAGACAATTGAAGCGTTTCGACTTTCAATACATGTACAACCATTTCATATTAAAGTGCGCAATTATGTCCAAGTCGCCGCAAGTTTAGATGAACGTGCTGAGGCTCGTGTGTGAGAAACACGCATCAATCTGAAACCTTAAAAACAAAAATGGTTTGAATTCAACGCCTCGAATGAATTTAAAAACAAACGCTTCAGATGAAGTAAATCTAGATCTAACGGCTGAGCTTCGTCATCTTCTTCCTATAAAACCAAAATCATATGGTTTGCACTAGTTTATTCTCTTCTTCAAATTTTAAAATCTCTCCTGCAATCAAAATCTTTTCCGGTCATTCCTATTCTTTGGCGACGTCACACTCCTAGGTTTTCCTTTCGTTTAAGTAATTTCCTTACACTTTTTACATTTCATTCATTTCCATCTGCTTTTCTTTTAAATTTTAATTGCTTCTGGGTCGAGTGCTAGCAGTGGTAAGGCTACCATTGCAAGGGTTGGGGAACAAGCTATACCTCGGGGTCAGATGGAGGTTATTGTGCTATGAGTAAAGGTCCTGTAGATTATAAGGCACCATTGGGGAAGGCTGCAAGAATCCTCTCTGCCATGACCTCCACAAAGTTAGCTGAAATCAGGGAAAGATATAGAATCCCAGACTACATAGAACTCTTAGTGTCCAAAGCCCATGAATGTGCCTACTTTCCGAGGCCAAAATGCATGGCCATGAGTGAATTCCTATGTAAGCGTGCGTCTACCTCTTCACCCATATGTTGGCTCACACCCAATTGTTGCCAAATGGATGGAGCCAGTTGGTTGTGATATTTTTTTTAAAAGGAAACCTCGCTGGGCCAGGATATGCCACTTTGTATCTTCCAAACACTTTTCCAACCACGAGTGCTTGGGAAGGAAGAGTCCAAATAGTGGTATTACATGACCCCTTGGGAGGCTCATACCCCTTTAATTAATCATGTACCTTAGGAATTTACTAGAAGTAACTCTGAACGCACATTTAAGGGGGTTTAACCTCATTCTGTACCTTCGTAGGATTTGGAAAGGTTCATCTAGGTGCTTTACATGGTCATCTGCCTTTAAGCTTTCACGAGCATGTCATCTACGTAAACTTCCATGGTTCTGTCAATGAGATTTTGGAACATTTTGTCAACAAGTCTCTGGTACGTAGCACCGGCATTCTTTAGCCCAAAAAGCATCATCTTGTAACAATAAAGACCTCTGTCTATGATGAAAGATGTGTTTTCCTCGTCTGTCGAGTGCATTGGAATTTGATTATAGCTTGAGTAGACATCCATAAAACTCAATAGTTCGTGCCCAACAGTGGAATCCACAAGTTGGTCTATCCTTGGAAGTGAAAAGCTATCATTTGGGCAAACCTGGTTAAGGTTGGAGAAGTCTATGCACACCTTCCATTTTTCGTTGTGTTTCTTTACCAAGACTGGATTTGAGACCTACTTCGGATAAATGGCCTCTCTGATGAAATCATTCTTTATCAACTTTTGTACTTCATCCTTAAGGGTCTCATATCTTTCCAAGTTGAGAGCCCTTCTCTTTTGTCTATATAGAGTAACATTATGATCAATTTTCAGGCAGTGACAACTGACCTTCGGATCAATGCGTACCATGTCATCATGTCTCCATGCAAAGACATCAAGATTCTGATGCAAAAACTCCTTCAGCCTCTCTTTGGTCTCTAAAGGTAGGTCTTTTCCCACATGTAATGCCTTACTAGGGTCTCGAGGATCCATCGAGAAGCTTTCTAACTCCTCCACCGGTGTTACTCGGGATTCAGACTCAATGATAACGGGTCCAATTCGTCATTCTCGACCACATTAGTATGTTTTCTGGTTTAAGATCGCGGTACACAATACCACATTGTGAACCTGAAGTCTAGGTCTGAGTCTGGTGGAGGATAGTAAGATTGATCCATTATAGTATCTAAATTTCTGCTCTCCCTTTAGCCTAGTTCTTCAATTATATATACCTAGAGTAGACTACTTACTTAGGGGGGACATATAATTAATATCAATAACATGGTTGGTTGATCCAAATTCCAACACTAGGAAAAAGGAGAGTGAAGAGTTGTTAGACCAATTCAAAGCAAAGCCAGACCATTGTAATAGAAAATATTTGGTTAAAGAGAGCAAAGGATGGTTCTGGGTGGCAAATGAGAAAAAAATGCCGCTTCAATATATTGGGATTTGTGAAATTAGTGTAGAATTTAGGCCCTATTTGGAACCCATTCTCAATCTTATTTTTTTCTCTTTCTTCATTTTAACCACACATTCTCCAAATAAAATAATATTACACACAAATCTAAAACTTTTCATCACTTTTTCACCACACATTTTCCCATCAATCACTATTCCAAAAATTTTCAACCTATTAAAATAGGTGTCAAACACTCACTTAGTGGGCGGTCGGTTAGGGTTGAAAGTTGAAGTTGAAGTTAAATGTTGCCAAACTTTTGTTCTTTACTTTCTAATGAACAAGTAAATTTAAATGCTCTCTGAGGGAGATCTAATTAATTTCGATTGTTTGTTTCAGTTTAAAATTGCAAGTCCTACATCCTTTTATTTACAATCAATATTAATTCTTGGGATTTAATTCTTTCTTCCAACATATACGCATGTTTTGATTCGTCCAATGTAAATAAAAATATATGCATTATGTATGAAAATTAATCGATAAATATAAAAAAAGATATTAGCACGTGACTCTTTTCACTTCTAAAACTAGACTTGCAATATATATAAATCACTGTTCAATAATTCTTGAGTGTATGTCAAGATACTCATAAAGTAGAAATTTCCCAAATTTTATTAATAAATTTTGCATAAATACATAATATTATTGAATAGGCATAGCCCCCAATAATTTCTCTTTTAATTTTTTCTTATTACGGCAGCCGACTTCAACCTCTAAATGCGATTAAAATAATTATAGAAACTTCCAACTCTTGCGATTAAAATAATTTAATTCTAGATCGAGGTCAAGAAATGGGTTGGTGGAACCACATTATACTGTTGCATGGGCCCCACGTGGAATGTTAGACGATGCTGTCTGCCACGTGGTCAACATTGGCCCTACAATATCGCTGATCCCAAATGAAATATCTGATTAAAAACTATATTCATTAATAATATTTACGTGCTTACAAATAATTCATCAAAACCAATCGAGTTAATGCTCAGTAACAAAAGAAAGAAAAATTGAAACAAATAATTAGCACGTGACCATGGGGCCGCATTAATTTGCAGTTTGTATCCATTTTTCCCTCGTTTGGATAGTGTTCTTTTGGGCTTATTTTAATCATTCTTGGAGTTCAATCATTTATAAGTAAAGCTCTAATAGTTGTCTCATTTCGTGCATTTGGATCCTTAACAGTCACGACACTTTAAAACATTCATGAACTTATATCCATTCGTGTATTTAGACTCTTTTGAATTAATTGCATTGACTTTTCGATTCAATGGTCATAGACAACACTACTCATCAGTGTAATACTAAACTATTAAATGGCTATTAGAATTATGTTGCAAAGAGCGACTCAGTTACCACATGAAACTACTATGGTAAAAGTTTCACTAGAACAAAATAAGTAATTGAATTTTGCGTAAAAGACATTAGTTTTGACCTTGGAATTAAACCATATGCATGCACAATAAATAGTAGTAGTAGGATGAGAAAGCAAAAAAAACACTCGAGCCAAACGATATATTATAATGCTCTTTAGACAAGGTTATTGATAGGTGGGACAATGGCTTAATAGCACAAAACATCCCTACGTTTGACATGTAGTGTGCAAAACGTCCATACGTTTCATTTCTTTGCATTTTCGCCCTTATTTTAACGTTTTATTGCGGAAAACGTCATTTTCACTATTTTTTAGTGTAAAATGACAAATATATCCTTCTATATAAATAAATAAATAAAAAAAGGAAAAGAAAAATAAAAAAATTAAATTGTAACTCTACTCCCAAACTTTTTAAAAAGTGCAAGTAAGTCCAAAAGCCTTATTAAAAGGTTTAAGCACAAAACGTCCCTACATTTGACACTTATTGCGGAAAACGTCCTTACGTTTCAAACTTTTTGTACTTTGCTAAATAGCACAAAACATCCCTACGTTTGACACTTATTGCGTAAAACGTCATTACGTTTCATTTCTTTTACATTTTCGTCCTTATTTCAACGTTTCATTGCAGAAAACATTATTTTCACTATTTTTGAATGTAAAATGACCAATATGCCCTCATATTTAAATAAAACAAAACAAATGAAAACAAAATTATCTTTCCCTATTCTCTCCTCCTCCTTCCTCAACCTTCTCCTCCCTCTACTACCTAAACCACTAGACCCCACCACCTAAACCTTCTCCTCTACCACCACCACCACCGTTAATACTGGCCACAACCACTCAGCCCCAGCATTGCACTTTTGAAAAAGATTGGGAGTATAATTGTAACTTTTTTTCATTTTTTTGTTTTATTTAAATATGAGGGTATATTGGCCATTTTACGTTCAAAAAGGCTTAATAGCATAAAACATCCCTACGTTTGACATGTAATGTGTAAAACGCCCATACGTTTCATTTTTTTTGCATTTTCACCCTTATTTCAACGTTTTATTGCCAAAAAAATCATTTTCACTGTTTTTAGTGTAAAATGACTAATATATCCTTCTATATAAATAAAACAAAAAAATGAAAAGAAAAATAAAAAAATAAATTCTAATTATACTATTTTTTAAAAAATGCAAGTGAGTCCAAAAGCCTTATTAAAAGGTTTAAGCACAAAACGTCCCTAAGTTTGACACTTATTGCGGAAAACGTCCTTACGTTTCAAACTTTTTGTACTTGGCTCAATAACACAAAACGTCCTTACGTTTGACACTTATTGTGTAAAACATCCTTACGTTTCATTTCTTTTGCATTTTCATCCTTATTTCAACGTTTCATTGCAGAAAACGTCATTTCCACTATTTTTGAATGTAAAATGACCAATATACCTTCATATTTAAATAAAAAAATGAAAAAAAAAATTGTATTTCCCTCTTCTCTCCTCCTCCTCCTCCTCCCTCCACCACCTAAACAAATGATCCCACCACCTAAACTTTCTCCACCACCACCACCACCGTTAATGCTGACCACAACCATCAGCCCCAGCATTGTAGAGGGATGTGAGATGATTTGAATGGTGGTGGGGTCTGGTGGTTTAGGTGGATGGAGGATAAGGCTGAGGAAGGATGGAAGACTGATGGTTTGAATGTTTTAATAAGGTTTTTGAACTCATTTGCACTTTTTAAAAAGTTTGGGAGTATAATTGTAATTTATTTTTTTCATTTTTTTTATTTAAATATGAGGGTATATTGGTCATTTTACATTTAAAAATAGTGAAAATGACGTTTTCCGTAATAAAACGTTAAAATAAGGACGAAAATGCAAAAGAAATGAAACGAAAGGACGTTTTACGCAATAAGTGTCAAACGTAGGGATGTTTTATACTATTGAGCCAAGTACAAAAAGTTTGAAACGTAAGGACGTTTTCCGCAATAAATATCAAACATAAGGACGTTTTGTACTTAAGTCTTTTAATAGGCTTTTGGACTCACTTGCACTTTTTAAAAAATTTGGAAGTGTAATTACAATTTATTTTTTTAGTTTTCTTTTTCTTTTTTTGTTTTATTTATATAGAAGGGTATATTGGTCATTTTACACTGAAAACAGTGAAAATGACGTTTTCCGCAATGAATCATTGAAATAAAGGTGAAAATGCAAAAAAAAAAAAAATGAAGCGTATGGACATTTTACGCAATAAGTGTCAAACTTATGGACGTTTTGTGCTATTGAGCCATTACAAAAAGTTTGAGACGTAAGGACGTTTTCCGCAATAAGTGTCAAACGTAGGAACGTTTTATGCTTAAACTTTTTAATAAGGTTTTTGGACTCACTTGCACTTTTTAAAAAGTTTGGGAGTATAATTACAATTTATTTTTTTTAGTTTTCTTTTCTTTTCTTTTTTTGTTTTATTTATATAGAAGGGTGTATTGGTCATTTTACACTGAAAACAGTAAAAATGACGTTTTCCGCAATGAATCGTTGAAATAAAGGCGAAAATGCAAAAAAAGAAGAAGCGTATGGACGTTTTGCACATTACATGCCAAGCATAGGGACGCTTTGTGCTATCAAGCATATTCAAAAATAGTGAAAATGACGTTTTTTGCAATGAAACGTTGAAATAAAAACGAAAATGCAAAAGAAATGAAACGCAAGGACATTTTACGCAATAAGTGTCAAACTTAGGGACGTTTTGTGCTATTGAGCCAGTACAAAAAGTTTGAGATGTAATGACGTTTTCCGCAATAAGTGTCAAACGTATAGACGTTTTGTGCTTAAGCCTTTTAATAAGGTTTTTTGATTCACTTGCACTTTTTAAAAAGTTCGAGAGTATAATTACAATTTATTTTTTTTTAGTTTTCTTTTCCTTTTTTGTTTTATTTATATAGAAGGGTATATTGATCATTTTACACTAAAAACAGTTAAAATGACGTTTTCTGCAATGAATCGTTGAAATAAGTGTGAAAATGCAAAAAAATGAGACGTGTGGACGTTTTGCACACTATATGCCAAACGTAGGGACGTTTTGTGCTATTAAGCCCATTCAAAAATAGTGAAAATGATATTTTTCGCAATGAAACGTTGAAATAAGGACAAAAATGCAAAAGAAATGAAACATAAGGACGTCTTATGCAATAAGTGTTAAATGTAGAGACGTTTTGTGCTATTGAGTCAAGTACAAAAAGTTTCAAACGTAAGAACGTTTTCCGCAATAAGTGTCAAATGTATGGATGTTTTGTGTTTAAGCCTTTTAATAAGGTTTTTGGACTCACTTGTACTTTTTAGAAAGTTTGGGAGTATAATTACAATTTATTTTTATTAGTTTTCTTTTCTTTTCTTTTTTTTATTTATATGAAAGGGTATATTGGTCATTTTACATTAAAAACAGTTAAAAGGACGTTTTCCGCAATGAATAGTTGAAATAAAGACGAAAATGCAAAAAAATAAGACGTATGGACGTTTTACACACTACATGCCAAACATAGGGACGTTTTGTGCTATTAAGCTCATTCAAAAATAATGAAAATGATGTTTTCCGCAATGAATTGTTGAAATAAGGACGAAAATGCAAAAAAAAAAATGAAACCTAAGGACGTTTTATGCAATAAGTGTCAAACGTATAGACGTTTTGTGCTATTGAGCCAAGTACAAAAGTTTGAAACGTAAGGACATTTTCAGCAATAAGTGACAAACGTATGGACATTTTGTGTTTAAGTCTTTTAATAAGGTTTTTGGACTCATTTGCACTTTTTAAAAAGTTTGAGAGTATAATTACAATTTATTTATTTTATTTTTCTTTTCCTTATTGGTCATTTTACACTAAAAAAGTGAAAATGACGTTTTCCGCAATGAATCGTTGAAATAACGGCGAAAATGCAAAAAAATGAAACGTATGGACAGTACATGCCACACGTAGGGACGTTTTGTGCAATTAAGCCATTAATAAACTATTGTCTGAGTTAAATTTTTCAGCATTACCTATAAATATACAACCACAAGCTGCTTTTCTATGATGGCACTTCCATCAGCAATGGCGGAGGCTTCAACTTTACCAACTTCCGTCGGCTCATCAAATGATTTCATGTCGAACATTGATTCAACTGTCTGCCTGCATGACTTGAACGTTTATTTTATTCTTTCCAAGTTATACTTCACCAGTTCTTCGAGCGCAAAACGAAAAGAACTTAGAGGGAGGCATTGAAGATTCTGAACTGCTAGATTAGCTTTCTCTCTTGCCAATTCTTGTGCCCTCTGGATTCCTCCACAGCTTTTGACAATACCAATGGCCTCTTCTAGGGAACCGGTGTCAGAAAATTCAGATTCAATTATATCCCTCAATCTTGCCTCTTTCTCTAATGCAAATATCACTGGTGCAGTCAAATTTCCTTTCGCCAGGTCACTTCCGGCCGGCTTTCCCAGTTGCTCCGCTGATTGAGTGAAATCCAGAATGTCATCAACGACTTGGAAGGAGAGACCGAAGTTTTTACCATACTGATACATCTGCTCGCTAACATAACTGTCGACCCCACTGAAAATTGCAGCTCCTTTGGTGCTAGCAGCAATCAAGGAGGCTGTTTTATAGTAACTCTTGATCATATATTCTTCCAGTTGAACGTCGCAGTCGAACAAACTAGATGCCTGCTTTATTTCACCGCTAGCAAAATCTTTAATCACCTACAATATTATCCACATAAATAATTGTATTGCTGCAATTTGAAGAAATTAACAAGCTTGTTTGGAAGTCAATTATTTTGTTTTTTCTTTTTTTTTTCCCTCTGGATCAAGCAACTGATGTAATCATGTTTTTACGTCAAAAGTATCTAATGATATACCTGGCTGATAAGCTTTATGACTTCAAGATTTTCGAGATTGGCCAGGTACCATGATGATTGTGCAAACAAAAAATCACCCGCCAGCACTGCCACTCTTGTACCATATAATTGATGAACAGTTTCCTTTCCTGAAAAAAGAGAGTACACAGGCAAGGTTAGCCGGAGAAAAGAACTAACTCCAAAAAAATTGAAAAAGAAAACAGTAGCAAAGAGCGTCTTTCTTAATTTATTTAAATATCTCAAGCACAAAGTGAAATCCTCGAGGTTTAGGTGAAATGAGGTTTTAGCAGCTTATGTATTCATTGAACTGATTTCTGGAATATTAATCAAAGTTACGTCCACAAATTCATAAGTAAAAACACAGCCGAACTTGAGCGTTTATACCAATGATAGAGGCTAAGAGCATCTCCAAAACTCTTTAAACATAAGATATTCTCTATTTTAAAGAGTCGACCCTTAAAATTATACTCTAAAGAGTGAATTTGGCTCTCCAACACTCTCTATAATTAAATGCATTCAAAGTATTTCAATTTTTAATAGAAAAAAATAATATAATAATTTGGAGGCAAGCTAATGAAAATAAAAGATAGGAAAAAGGGTAACTTTTGAGAGTAGTAAAATTAAGTGTTAAATATAAAGAACATGCTGGAGTACTTCAAAAATTTTACTCTCTAAACTTATAGATGATTTCTAATTTGTAGAATATACTTTTTAAAAATAGAGTCTAGATGCTCTAACTTCTTTAATAGAACACACAACTTCTCAATTACTTCATTGGAGAAAAATACACCTACCAAAAAAGAATCAACAGCACAAATATTCAAAAACTAATTAACCTCTTCGCACGTGACTTTCATCTAATACATCATCATGTATCAAACTTGCAGTGTGGATCATTTCAATGATCTCAGCTAACCGCCTATGTTCTTTCGTCAGTTCCCTGAACAATTAAGCATTCTATATAGGTAAGTGAATTAATTTTCATTACTAAGTACTACAAGTAGGAAATCAGATAGCTCACTTCAAGCCAACAATTTCCTTAGTGGCTCTTGATACTAAAAAAACTAAAGCCGGTCTCATCCTCTTTCCACCAGCCCCAAATATTTGCTCAGCAGCAGACATCAATACTGGATTTTCTGCGCCAACAATCTGAAATAAATTCTTATCAGATATGGGGTCGGAATGCATAATCAGTTGGATATCGACTGCGAAGTTTACCATAAAACCTTGAAATAATTTTTTCAGAATGAGCTGTAGCCTGTAATTACTGGAATTTTGCGTACTTGACATACATAAAAAAAGATTCAAATAACGTAATTACAAGTGATAGATCAAAAGGATGAAGCAACACAATAATGTAGACTCCATCAAAGGTGCTTTTGCACATATTACAGAGTTTGACATCATAACATTTGATGCCTTGACTGAACCATGAAAATTGTCTTGTAATTACTGTATTTGACATTAGGACAAAGTTACTGCAAAGTGAAATTACTGTTATTTATGAATATTAATGCATAGATTCTCATTCTCCAATTAGTAAAACCATAACTTGTGAAAGTCAGGACAAGCAATCAGGTATCTTCAGTTTTGCTGCCAATTGTAATATTTTTCAGTCCGCCACATTTCTTCCTACTTAACATATCCGAGCAACACCACATGCCACAGAGCCCCAGTTTGGTACAAAGAATCTAATTCTACACCATCAGCGCGAGTGCTGCAGCACACCTCCAATTATGGTTGATGGCTCCCTCAAAGGGCAAGTGCATATCTAGTGGCATCAAATTCTACTCAACCCAACCCAAGCCTACTCTTAACCAATCAGATGAGTTGTCACACAAACTAAATCCTAATTTGAGTCATCGGTAAAATATGCACATCTTGACATGCTGTTCTTACACCACAAGCAAATTTAATTATTATACTGTGATCATCAGATTGGCCTCCGGATCAAAGTTAGAGAAATTCTCTCTAACAGTTGAATTAATGAATTCCAAAACCAAGGTGCAACTCTATGCAATCAAAGATTGCCTTAAACAGTGTCCTTTTCCTTGCTACACAACCCCACCACGGCGTGGCAAGTTTCTGAACAAGAAAATTTATATATGCTGGATAGTCATTCACAGTAAGCGGCATAAAACACTTCATAAGCTAAATTTCGAAATGGTATCAAAACTTTGCTATTGGATACAAAAGTATAGAACAAATTTTTCAAAGTATATAAACAAAATTTGAATCTTGACAAGAAACATACTGACTGTAGATTTTTGTTCAGTGTTAGAAGGTCCTCTGCAACTCCTTCAAACAAATTTGTCAGGGAAGCAGGGCTTGTTGACTCTTTTTTCAAATCTAGCACTGGTGGAGTATCTGTTACCCCTAAAATTACACCAAAAACGAAATAAAAATCGCAATCTCAAAGAATAAAACTTCAAAAACTAATTCAACTATCAAACCAATAAATAAAATTGGATCAGGGACCAAAAAAGCAGTACCTGGGAGCAAAGCTTCAGGCGTCTTTGTTGAAAACATACGAGGACGACCAATTTCAGGCTGGAAACACAACAATTTTCGAGCTTTATAGCTTCTATTGACATTTCTAACTGCTCCCTTAGCATAATTCCTTACAGGAAATCGATCGAAAGAGGCATTCGAAGAGCACCCACAAGCCAAAAAATCGAACCTTGTTCTTCCAAACTCAAGATTATGGCATGCCACTGCCGTCATTTTAAAATGAATTCACCCAAACAGCAAAACCACTAAGATTTACCACTCTAAATCAAGAACCCACCTCAATTTCGCAATTCCCACACACCCACCAAGTGAAAACTCATTCCAAGAAATAAAGTTAAAATCTTTAAATGAGAATGAATGAAATAACTGAGAAGCTATTCTCTTCTAAGAAAATTGTAGTTACGCGTGGAATTTATTTTGTGCATAAATAGCAGAAAATTGAGTGGATCAGAAAATACCACATAGTTTTGTTACAAACACCAGTGAAATAAATGATCAGGAGATGAACGAGTCAGTTTTAAACGATGTTAACGAGAAGGTTTGAGGTTCCGTACTTGAAACGAAGGCAATAAAGGAGTGGACCGTCGACCTTGTTATCTTAACTCTAAGAATAGATAATCTACCGAATTGTTTACCCTAATACCCCCTCTCACATACATGCAGATCCGCATGAATTTAAAAAAAAAAACCCAATATGTGGTCCCCACCCCCTTATTGTAAGTAGCCGATAAGGGATTTGATAAAAAAAATTGGTACATATAGCATACTCCGTCTAACTCTAATATTTGTCAGTCCCGCTAGGTGTACAAAGCCCCTTGACAAAGTCTCTTGACAAAGTGACGTGGCATTACTTAAAAAAAAAATCCAAAAACATTAGAAAAGCCATCACTGTTATATCTCTCTCTCCCCATTTCCCCCAAATCAGAGGTCAAACCCTTCCTCCCAAATTACAAACCTCCGACAGCACCCGTATCGTCGGCGTCGTCCCCACCTCCGGCAGCCTGTCAACTCCTTCATTGTACATTACTCTCAGATCCGCATAGATTTCAAACGCAACGCTGTGTCAGAGACGGTAGAATACGTCATTTGATTATTTCGCATTGGATAAGTATTCTTGCTTTAATATTATTAAGAACCCTAGTACCTCAAATTTTAGTTTAGCTTCTTTACCTTGTCACTAGTGATTGTGGTTTCTTTTTAAAACTTCAATTCGAACATGGCACAATATGCTTACCTCGATTTATTTCCATGAAGACAGAATATGTAGTTAATGTTTTAGATTTTTGTCAAGAGTATATTTTTGATATTTTGTTTTGGTTTCAATATTAATGTTGGTTGTGTTCATTGACCCAATCTGTTTGCTTTCACGTTGCCATAGTTGGAGACATTTGTTTCCTTAACAAATTTTGCTGTATCAAATCCACTGATTGTGTCTAGCGATCCATTTTCATGTTTATTATAAGAGTAGTTTCCCTTGACAATATGCAAACAAAGTAAAATTCTTGCAATTTCGAAGAAAGAAAGAAGAAAAGAAGTCTGATTTTTTCAAGAAACTCACCCCTTTTGCTTCATTCATCAGTTTTTTCTACGAATTTACGGCGAGATACTATTGGTGCCAACTGCGTTACATGAATTCATGTTTTAAAGTTAATTGTATGATTTATGGGAACTTCTGTTGATGCTTGACCCCAAAATTGGGAATGATTAAGATGTAGCATCCGAGAATGTCACATTTGATTTTACGATTTACATTGAAGTTAGAGCTAGAAATTCAAGACCATGTTTTCTCCTCTATCATTTCACTTGGAGAGAGTCTCTTTGAGCTTTGATTTGCAGATCTCTTTGAGCATTGAAATTGGAATGTTCCAAGAACGCAGAATGAAGAAGTTGAAGACATGACGTGAATGTTCCAATCTCCAGTTCGGCTAAATAATGAAGAAGAGCTCTGTCACCGTGAATGTGACGGTTCGTCGAGAAAATTTACCCGCCGAAGGGAAATTGAACGGGAAAAGCACGGCTTGATTAGTTATTTACGTTGAAGTAGTCACGATGAAGTAGGCATGTTGTAAATATAAATGTGGTCGATTAGTTTAGTGTAGTCAATTGGTACATTTTGGTTGAAGTAAAATTGTTTACTTCATGTATCTTGGAAGTTAGTGAAAGTATAATATGAGTAGTTAGTGACATTATAATATTAGGGTGTGTTTGAGTCACATTATTTTGAAAAGAATGTATTTTGAAATAGTAGATTGATGGAAAATGTGTTGTTGAAAAAGAAAGAAAAGTTAATGATGTGATAGAAAATATTATTTTATTGAAGAATGTATAGTTAAAAATGAGTAGAAAAATGAGAATGAAAAATTTAATGTCTACCAAACATAGGCTACAACTTGTTATGTAATATGAGTTTGAATGGTCAGTGATGAATGATAAGAAATATAATGCAATGTCCTTGCAGTCCATGCCCAATTAAAACCCCCTTTTTCTAATCGCCAATCAGTTGAAGAATGACAAAGCAATGCTACATTAATCAAACATCAGAAGATTGACAAAGACCGTAGCGCATGTTCAAACATAGTGCAGGAAAGGAAACGCCAGACAATAAGGTAGCTCCTCGTGGATTCATAATAAAATTACAAAATTCGTGACATTAAGTCTCCTCGCGCTTTGGTTTGATTTAACAGGGATGTTTTCTATGCGATCACCACGTAGAACTTCCACGGTTATCTGCGCAACAATAAGAGACAATCATTCCATCATGTGTATTTTTTCATGTCAACTGAACCAAAAATCATACACTTCTTTTTCATCATTGAACTGCATACCAACTTCAAGCACAGTGATTCCATCTCCTCCTATTTTTCCATCCTCTGAGACATTCAATGTGTCTTCCACATTCTCATTTTCAGATTCGACCGCCAAAACATCTTTCATATTTGGATCATCCTGCAAGAAGTTGAGGAGTTTATTCCAATCCAAAAGGCTGATTGCATTCTATCTAGCTCATTATTTAATCCAAATCAACAAAACAAAATCAAAATCATATGGTTGAGTTGTTAAATTTCAAAAAATATATATATCCAAATCAGCATAACAAACCACGGGTCACTGATAGGATGAACCTATGATCTTTCTAATTCAATAACAAATTTACACTACAGGGGCCTTCTTCAATCTTCTTCACCCCCATCTCCCAACACCGCCCACCCATACCCATCTTCTCTCAACTCTGAATAATAGGAAATTAGATTAAGGGAAACCAAGATTTTATGCTAAACATTATTTTAAAAACCAATTATAATATACTCAACATACTATATGCTATGCAACAGCCAAAGATAAATACACAGATCTCTAAGTAACTAAACTAAAGTCGGCATCACTGTCAAGATTTAGAAATTCATACCGTCATCTCAAAACCCAGTTAAGCCTCTGTATATAGCTAAATTGCAAGAACGAGCGCCTGAAATGGGTTTGATGAGGAGCTGAAATTTTGCTTGAAATTCCGCCAAAATGGGAGGAAAACACTGCTTGGAGGAGGAGCTGAGATTTGGGGGAAACGGTGCCGGAGAGGATGAGAGTGTTTTCAGCTACAGACGAAATGGATTTGGAGGAGAGGATGAGTAGGGAGGTGCGCCGGAGAGAGAGTTTTATCAGCTACAGAACATCAATTTTTTCCCTTCTCTCCTCCCATTATTTTGGCGCCCAATGCAATAAAAGAATCACAGCCGTCCAATTGAAATATATCTCGACCGTACACGCCATTTTGTGAAGTAGCTTTGTAAGGCAACTATGTACAAACAGCATTTTTGAATATTTATCAACAGTGACAAAGTAGAGTTGTACTGGTGGTGTAGAAGAGAGAATCTGCCAATGTGTTTGATTGATTGCTGCCTATTCATGCTCCTATTTATTATTTATGATTTTTTTTTTTTTGTGGGGTAAGAAATTAATCCCATGTGTGATAGGGACTAAAATCTTGATTTTCATAAAAGTTAAAGTCGATAATTAATTCAATCACTAATTTCTCAGGATCCACCACTTTTCTACAACACATTCCATCAATTTTTATCAAAATCTACTAAAATTATGATTTTAATCTAAAGGCATTTTGTACCATCTTTGGAAAACTAATGCTAATACTAGTATTTTAAAAAGTATAAAGTTGACTAGGTGTGAAGGCGAAATTTCAAACTTTACGAGTTTAAGCGAGACGTAGACATAAAATGTTTTCTTATTTTTTAATATTATTTTAAATTTTTAATCATTCTAAAAATTATTTAATAATTAAAATAATGCATTTCAAAGGATCCTATTTAAGCAAAATTCGACCAGCTTGGTGAGTTGAAAAGTTGTTCACCTACATAAATCCTCCGAAATTGTTCCTCATAATTCATTGCAACTTACGGGTATCAAGTTTGGTTTCCAAGATTGCCATAGCATCTATGTTGTGATCTTTAATGAGGTAACAAACCCCATTGGGTTTAAGGGGTAAATTAAAATCCCTTATATTCCAATATGCTAACTTCATGATGATATAAGAAGGGAGTTTCCCTTCTTTTTATCTTTGTTTGCCGTTGTAGTCCTTTGTTCACCCATTTTCCCTTTGAACTTATCACTACCCGTTGCCTCCATGCTAGGACCTTCAAAATCTGTAGTCCTAGATGTTGTTCCATGCAAGTTGGGGGTATCTTGTGCTGCCACTGACTTAGACAGATATCTAATTATCCCATGCAGTCTATTGTTTCTTAAGGATCTGCCCATTTGTTGTGTTGGTACCCTTCTTTTTTCTTGCTATTTCAATTAAGGGGGCATCTTCCTGTTGAGAATTTACTTAATCATGCACAGCGGAAATAAAACAATTTTCAATTCCCAAACGAGGATTTGCAATGTGTTTAGATAGAAACTGTGATTAGAATTATACCTTTGATGAATTTTGCAAAACCCTTTGCTGATTCACGAACTCCAATGATCACGATCTGCAATCCAAGCTGTCCAATTGTCCAGCCTCCAATGGTAATCCACACAGAGAACAAGAATGGTGGCTAGGGTTTCTTTTCTTGTGCTAGCAAGAATAATGAAAATTTCATACTGTTTTCAAACCCTAGTAGCCTATTAATATAAGTCCAAATGGGCTCGGCCCATCTGTTAAACTTAACCCGATCCAATATTTAATTAATCAAATTAATTAAATCTGGTCCATGAATTAATTAATCCAATTAATTAATTCGGGTCTATTAATAAACAACCCAATTAATTAATTATCCAACACTTGTCAATTAATTAATTGGTAAATCTCATTCTTCTGATTCTCTTTTGTGTGTGACCCATTAGGTTCCCGATCACGATGCGGAACGACGTGAATTATTATTTTGATCTAATCAAAATCGATAAATTAAAACGCCCCTTTTAATTTATCACTAATTCACTTTCGTTGTCCCAAATTGACATCTAGCAATGTGTCAAGGTAATATATGTGACGGGAAATATCACGTAGCATGACAAAACCAAACTTGTTCGTTTACCGTGAAACTATAATCCTTTCGTCAATATGATCCGATCAATTATGAGATATGGATATGTGTCAATCTCAATTATCGATCATATCTTTTATCCCACTATTAAGTCAATGTACGTCAAAAACTCTTTTTCGACTTATGAGTTCACATTGGCCAAGGATTTCATCATTAACTTAACTGGATAAAATGTAGATCATAATCTCTTACTATCTAAGAGTGACGAATCCTCTATTGGTCATTCACAACCTTCATATGATTCTTGACATACCCGAACGATGTTGTATTAGCGACCTTGGCAGAGCAACATCCAACACTACCAAAGTATGACTGTCCTCATATAAGGTACCATGATGACCTCAAATCAAAGGACCAATTCCACTACCGAACGTTAGAGATTACCCACTAACACTCAGATAGTTATCCATGTGGAATCTCTCAGGGTCTCCAATGTTTTGTTCTATAACAAAACATCCACGTGTTCATTCAAGTGTCACCACACTTTAGCTTGTGAGATCAGCTACTTACTTCACAAGTAAGAATGCCACAGGCGATAGTCTATCCGTAATAACGATATCCGTATCTCGTTGTTACTTCGACCACGGACGATTTAAGATTCGATCATTTGTAATTTGTATATCATAATCACAACTCCTTGTGATTAACAAATCACCAAGATTTGAATCTACGGATTCTATTATTTAATTTATTAGAATATTAATTCAATTAAATAATAGATATTGCCATACATGCATCAATTATATATATTTAAAGTGTTTATATCCAAAGTTGATTGGACCTAGGGCATAACACTTACAAACTCCCACTTGCACTAGATCCAATCACTTATGTATCTTATACCATAAGAGTCTACATGACGATCATGTTTATCCGGCGACAACTCTTTGCCAGTGGATCTGCAATTTAATAACTTGTGGAAATTCGTTCTTTCTTTACATCATTTCATTGAATTATCTTTCCGATAAGATAATATCGCATTAACACATGTTTAGATCATTGATGAGACCTTAGTTCCTTCGCTTGCACGATGGCTCCATTGTTATCACAATGCAGAAGCGTGTGATCAACAATGTTAGGAACTACTCTAAGTTCATTAATGAACTTCCTGATCCAGACCACAGCTTTTGTTGCTTTGTAAAGTAATAATGTATAAGGCTTCTATTATTGAATCAACGGTTATTTTAGATTTGGAACATTTCCAACACACCCTTTAAGAGTAAACCAATATCTTATTTGAGATATACTATTATTCTAGTCTGACTAGAAATTAGCATTAGTGTATTCATGAAATATCAGTTCATTTTCTCCATATAAAATCTTCTCGAGATTTTGTCTGTATAGATTGTGATGAGTTAAGCAATCTTCTAGATCTATCTTTATAGATCAACTTGCTTCTATCATATCTATCACAGAGAAATTATTTGACAACCATAATTTCAACAATTGAAATATAGAGACGTCGTTTCCTATAATATATCTCATACATATAATATCAGGAATGCAATAATTCTCCCACCATCTTCTTGTAAACGCACAATTTTCATCTTCGTTTTTGATAAAATCAAACATTTTGATTTTTGCATCAAATCGAAGATTCCAACTCCAAGAGGCTTGTTTCAATCCATATTGACATTTTCTTGTAAACTCATTTACAACCTATAGGTTCTAATCCATTAGGCAAGTCGACCAAGGTCAAACCTTGGTTACATACAACAAGTCCACCTCTTTAAGTCAACACTTGACTTTATTTCTATGTAATTAGTAGGTTCATTATCCTTGATTAGTAATCCTGGATTCGTACCTTCTAGGAGGTCAAATGATCCTACAAGATTTACACGGAGCTAACGTGTCCTCAGAAGTCTCCACTTCCTGATCAAGAGTATGTCCCTCAGCTGGTGTGGGATAAGACTCAGGTTCATCTATTCGGTCAATTATATCCATGGACTCTTGAACTCTTTCAAGATTTATTCTACTCCTATTGTCTCTCTTAGAGTAAATATTTTCTCTAAGAGTACGACATGTCTTGAGATGAACATCTTCTTCTCAACGGGATTATAGAATTGATATCCAATTGTCTATTGGATATCCACAAATATATATTTATCGGATATAGTCTCAAACTTATCCGATCCAATATGCTTTACATAAGCATCACAGCCCAAACTTTCATATGAGATAAGTTGGGCATTTCCATAACTCGTATGAAGTTTTGTCAACCGATTTAGATGAGACACGATTTAGTGCACAGCACGTATCAATTAGTACATGACTTCAAAACGACTTTTGAATGTTTGCATGACTGTTCTTAATTGCACTATATCTAATAGTGTACGATTCCTCATTTCAGATGCACCATTATGTTGCAATGTATGTGGAGGAATCCACTGCGTGAAAATCTAATTCTCTTTTAGATAATCTAAAATTCTCCATTTTAGATATTCTTTACCTCGAACAAGTCTTAGTGTAAGATTATATTTACCTATTTGTTTCTCTATTTCTAGCTTGAATCCCCTGAACATTTCAAGAGTTTCATGCTTGAATTTCATCAAATATACATGACCATTTCTGAAATGGTCATTAGTAAATGTGATGAGATAAGATAAATTTCACCTGACATTAATTGATATGGATCTACATACATCACTATGTATTAGACCTAATAATTGTACAGATCATTTTCCTTTTCAAGTAAAAGGAGATTTGGTCACTGTGTCTTACAGACATGATTCGCATTTGTCAAATGATTCAAAATCATTTAACCCAAATATACATCTCCATGTAAGTTTGGAATTGCATTCTTATTTATGTGACCAAATCCGCAATGCCAGATATAAGTGTTATTCAGATTATCATTTTTATGCCTTTCAATTTCTATACTCATTATAGAATACTCAATATTTAGAATATAAATGTCATTTTGTAATTTATCATAACCATTAAGATCTTATCAAGATAAAAGGGAACAACAATTGTCCTTAACATTAAAATAATTCATGTCAAAACATGAAATTTATTTAATGCTTTTGGTAATGGTGAGAACAAAATTAACATTCTCTAATTCTAATATCAAGCTTAAAAGCAATGGCAAGAAATATGCTTCTACAGGCAATGCAACAACTTTTGCTCATTTTCAACGTGTAGGTCAACTTCTTCCTTTTTGCAGCGATCTACTTTTATTTAGTTTCTGCATATTTATTCAAATATGATATCTATATCTAGTATCTAATACCTATGAAAATGATGAAGTAGATATAAGCCTTACAATTTCATCTCCAATGACCCATCATTCCAAAATGATAATAGGGATCATCAAATTTGGTATTGTCCTTATTTGCTTTAACCGTCTTAGTCATCTTGGTTGCTTTCCTAAAGCATCTTTTAGACTTCCATATAGAAATGTATGACTAAGATTTGTCCACTACAAACATAGATGTTGGACTTAACAGTTTTAAGCATGTTCAACATCTCAATGAGCGTGCTTCGAGTTTATTCATGTTAAATTCATAATTAGCTATGAATAACTCTCTGACAGAGATTGTAGAACCAAATCTATACTTAGCTCATTGTTCATGACTGAATGCAATCAAGACAACTTCTCAAAGTAGTCTGCATCTTCAGCACACGAGCACCGACTGAAGATTCTTCTGTCATTATGCACCGGTATAGTTGTTGGGAAATATCATATATTTTCTCGTATGATTGTTTATCATTCAACACATTGAGATGAAAAATCATAAGTTAGCATCTATACTCTTATGTTGGGCCTGCATCAATCTTCTTACTTGGAGCGTTCGGCCTACACTTTTGCATACTATTAAGGGCTAATTTCTTCTTTCCCATTGTTGGTGGATGAAGGAAAGAAGAGTAGGAAAGGGAGGTGAGGTGAGAAAGTTATCGAGCAGTGCCAAGCAGCAAACGAGGTTGGAGATGAGGTACAAATAAAAAAATTTGTATAGAATGTGTGAGTAGTGTGTATGTGGAGGTTGGAAAGGGGCATGATTAGCTTGGGAAAGTATTTGAAATAAAATAGGGGTATTTTCAAGAATGTCCACAATTAAGGGTGTGAGTTGAAAAGTGTCCAATTTTCAAATTTAATACTAAAGTGTCTATTATGCCCTTAATTAAAAAAAAAAAGACATTTGAATCTCTACGTATTCTCGACATTTGAATCCCATTTTATATTTCAATAATACACACGTCAAATCACAATATTAAATGTTCTCGACATTTCAAAACGTCATTCTCGACATATTAAATGTCTAGAATGACATTTCATTTCAAACATGACATTTCTCTACACTTGAAAATGTCGTTCTCGACATTTCTGTGTTAATGCAAAAAATAGCATTAATTGTGATTTAACATCTTGTCATTTGCAATAAATGGAGCAGGTTATGTGTCAAGATTTCATTAGCCCATATTTTTTTTTTTTTTTTGCAAAAATGTCCATTTTATTGTCCTTGAATGGAATCATAAATTGTTATCCATGGGTATTTTGGTCTAAAATATACCAAAATGGCCATTTTTGTAAGGATTTTTGAAAGTCGCCATTTTTGCAAGTGGCTAGAAGAAAGTGGACATTTCTTGCAATTTCCACAATAAAATAAGGGGGTACGAAAGTGGTTTGAATTATATCCAAAACGGGTAAGAAGTCAGTCAAAAACTGAAAAGTAGGCTGGGAAAAGCTCGACGGAGTTGATTGAATTCAAAATAGGTCAAAACAAAAGAGATACAAGGAGAAACGATGTATGAATATACTACTAAAATGGGTAAAGAACACTGATAAGTACATTTTTGCACACTTATTTAGGTCACAAAACATGAAAAATTGTTGATGTATATGTTGAAATATGGCTTGATTTGATATAATTTGTGTTTGTAGGATTACAAAGATAGGTGGAATGAAGAGTATGAGAAAACGAATGAAAAAAGACCAAAATGGAATAACATAAAATTTCGAGGACCAAAATGTAATTATTCATAAGATGACCCAAATGGTGAATCGAGGATGGAATTGAACTAAATAACACATTATGATATTATGAGATGTTAGAAGAAGAAGGAATCAAGGCCAAATGGTGGATAAAACAAACTTGGAGACCAAAGTGAATCAAAGGGAAAATAATTTCTACCATGCAGTCGCATGGTAGAAAGTCCATGCAGTCACCCAAGCACCAACATGAGATGAACAGTGAAAAATTTGTATAACCATGCAGTCGCATGGTTCATTCTATGCGCAAATTTTTGGGTTTCCTTATTTGAATCAAACACTTTTGATAACGCATCTAGGACTTCTTTATAACCTTAATCTCGTCCAAAAAGAGGGGCTATGCATTGTTAAGGAGAAAAACGACGTTGAGGAGCGAGGAAGAAGGCTAGAACAAGGGCTTTCATTCAAGATTCAAAATTTCAAACCTAATATCTAGTTTTTAGGTGATGTCTTCTTTTTAATATTTTTATTATTCTTTTATTTTATCCATGTTAGGTTAGGCTTTTTATGTACTAGGTGAACGATGAACCTCGCATTGTGATTTTTTAATTTTTATTTTGCAATTTGATATTTAAACACGTTTGATGGATGTTGAATAATTTATATACACTTTCTTACCTCCATGATTATAGTGCACGATAATTTTGTGAGTTTGAGTGGTTTATTTTATACATTCGAAAGAAGGTAAATAAACTCAATAAGGTATAAATCATCGTTTTGTTCATAGATGATAGAAATATACTGATATGCATTACATGAATCTTTAAATGTTTACAAAACGTCATACATTTTTGTATATTGCATTTATCATAGAAATATAGTCAAATGATATGCAAGAATAGGTTCAATTCTACTTGAAAGAGATTGTTGGATAAGTTAGAAATATTGGTTCTTCAATCAATTCATCGTGTTATCGAATTGTGAAATAGAAGTTAAACGTGAACTTGTTTGATAATTCGGGATCCTAGTGCATTTTTCATACATTAATTTCTTCAGTCTTTTGCATTCAAGATCATTTTGCATTTAGTTAGTAACCTTAATTTAAATTGTATTTTAGTCATAGTTTAATTATAAAATTCAAATCATCAGCTATCTTGAGTTAAATAAATTCAGTTAAGGTTTCGATAATAGAAATCAAATCAAATCAATCATCGTGGGACGATATTTGAAATTTTAAAATTTTCACTTTATTACTTGTTAACGAACCGTACACTTGCGGTGATTTACAAAGCAAACATATTTTCGTGAACAAACACCTCGAAGAAAAACTTGAATCTTCAAGGTGCTAACTAAAAGCTGCTGACCAATAAAAATAAAGTGAAGGGGTAGAGAGTAGAACACCAAGAAAAATTGAAATATCTCCAAAAAAACACACTAAATCTGACCGGAATTTAACCCAATAACAATATTCTCAAATCACAAACACCCAGAGGTGAAGATGAAAGCAAGCAAAGACTAAGAGAAAACCACTCACTACTGGCCGAATTTCAAAGCTCCGAGAAACCTTAAAACTTCAAAGTTTTCCACCAACAATCTGGACAAAATTATGTGCTGAATCTGAAAACACCCAAGGAAGAAGGTGAAGTCGAAACCATGAAAAAGAAATGTCAAGGCAAGTGGGCAACCAAGTGGGATTTTCTTGATAGCTCCTCCCTCTCACACACTTTCCTTGTAAAGATTCTAGAAGTTAGTTCTCCTCCTTAAGTGTATATATTAGGAAAAATATATTTGATGATCGTGATAATAATGTCATGATATGGTAATTTTAGAATTCTAAAAACTCAGGAGTTGTTCTTTTCGTATTTCAGTTTTTCATTTTGAGTTTGAATTCATTCTTGGTTGTGTTTTGAATGTCCATTTTGAGATTGTTGAAAATGTATTCTTTTTATCGTTTTGAAAAATTATTTTCAAAAATAAAAAATTGGAAAAGTTGTTCTTTTATTCCCATCTCTCTCTCTCTCTTCTTCCCCTCCTCTATGTCGTCTCCCTCGCAAGGTCGATTGTGCCAAAGACCACGGCGGAGCTATCGCGACGAGCAGTAGTGGTGTGCGATCGTCGGCTTCTTCATTTTTTTTTATGCTGTGGTTGTGTGCGGTGGTTGGGTGCGTGGTGTACGACGGTTGTGGCTGTGGCGGTGGTGTGCGGTGGTTTTAGGTGCTTGGTGTGCGACGATTTTAGGTCGCGGTTGTGGCTGTGGTGTGCGGCAGTTGTGGCTGTGGCGATGGTGGTGGTGTGCGGTGGTTTTGGGTGCATGGTATGTAAAGGTTTTGGGTCACAGTTGTGGCTGCGTGGTGGTGGTTTTGTGTCGCGACATCGCCGGCGATGGTTTGGCAGTACAACGACGGTGGTGTAGTGTAGGCGGCGATGGCAGTGATATTTGTTAGTGGCGTAACTGAAAACAATCAAAACGTGTTTTGAAAATTTTGGCTTAGTTTTAATTGAAAGCACCACAAATGACATTTTTTATACTTTCGATTTTTTTTGTAAATTTTAAACTCGTTTTTGAAAATAGGCAAGTAAACGTGTTTTCACTGTTTTGAAAAATTGAAAGCAAAAAAAGGAAATGAAAACGGCAAAGACAACAGCCCCTTAATGATTCAAAAATGAATATATATACTGTAAGTATCATAGTTATAAAAATCGGGCCGAGCCAACCCTTGATCGGGCTGAGCAGATTAAATTGATAGAAATGCACTTGACTCAGCCAGAATTGGGCTTTGACCGAGTTAACCAGTGATTTACGCGGCTCGATTCACCAGTTTGATTGGGTTTTGAAATCTTTTTACAAAAATTTTGGGTCCAAAAGAATTGAACCTTGGACCTCTAAGAAAATAAGGGAAATTATAAAAAATCAGTTGTTTAAAGATTTTTTTTAAAAATCAAGTCTAAAATTTTTTTATTCAAAAATCAGGTCATATATTAATAACCCCTAATCCCAAACAAACCCTAAATCATTCTTCAATCCTCACCACTCTCCTTCTCCATATTCTCGTCTCTCTCTACCCAATCCCTTACCACCGCCGGAGATTCGAGCAGCGTCGTCGCCGGAGATTACAGCAGTGTCTATCCACTTCTGTAGTGCTCTTTAGCAGCTGGCGACGTGAGCGTCATCGCCAAACTGTCGCTGATGTGCTGTCCGTCATCTCTCTCTCTATGAAAGGCAGCGTAGCGACGCTGTTGTGAACAGTAGCAACGCCACGCTGTGCTGACTGACTGCTGTGTGCAACGGCAGTCCAGTTGTCCTTGTGCGGTTGTTCATCGCCACTGCGCACAGTGCGATCCAGTTGTCATCTTTTTTTCCTTTTTTTTATTTGGTGGTTGGGTGCGATGCTGTGTAGTGGTGGTTATGATGCTGTGTGAGGTGGTGGTGGGCGGTGCTCTGTCCGGTGGTTTGGTGTGGTGGTGTGTTGTGTGTGGTGCGGTGTGTTGTGGGTGCTGTGTGGTATTGTTTTGGCGGTTGTGGCTGGTGGTATGTGTCCGGTGGTGTTGCAGTAGTGGCGACGGGGGTGGAGGTTTAGAGGTGGTAGGCTTGGGGTTTTTTTGTTGGGTTGTGATTGGGGTGTGGTGATGCCTGCGGTGTTGGTGCAGGTTGTTGGTGGGTTGCAAAATGGTGGTGGTGGTGGTTCGTTTCTGTGGTGGTTGTGTGTTTCCTATGGCGGAGGTGTTACGTTTCTATTGGTGGTGGTGTGACGGTGCGGTCGAGATGGTGATGGTGGTGCAGTGGATCTAGGTGGTGGTGTAGTGATTTGTTGGCAGTGACTTTGTTGTTGGTAGTGTTGTAGTACCGTGGTGGTAGTGGTGGCGGCGGGTGAGGATAGTTGCAAGTGGCTGTAGTGGTCTTGCTGGTAGTGTTGGAGAGGGTGGTCGAAAGTGGCCATAGTGGTAGTGTCGGTGGTTTGTGACCAAATATTTGGTTATCTGTGACCAAATGTTTGTTAATTTGTGACCAATTACTCAACTGTGGCCTAAAAATTTAATAATATGTGACTCAAAAATATAATTTGTGACCAACCTTTTTTTATTTGTTACCGTAAAAAAATCTGTGACCAACTAATTTTAAAATCTGTGACCAACGAATGAAATGTGACCTATAAAATTTTTGAACTGTGACCATAAAATAATTTGTGACCTATAAAAATTATTATTTGTGACTGAAAAATAATATGTGACTAATTAAATTATAAATTTGTGACCGGAATGATTGCATGATAGTCGACGGAATGATCGTCGGAAGAGTCGTCGGAGAAGAGTGGTGGTCGGAATGGTCACCGGAATAGCCCCCGGAGCGGTAGGGGTGGTGCATGTGGGGTGTGTTTATTACTTTATTATATCATATTATATTATAATTAAAAAAAAACCTAATTTTTGAATTTTTAAACTATAAACATGATTTTTGAATTGGTGTAAACTAAACACCTTATTTATGAATTTTTCCCAAAAAACAAAAGGTTCATCACCACTTGAACACAATGTACTTTAGTATTATTAGTGTGCAATAATTTATATCTAACTAATGAATCATTTATAACTTTTGTAAAAATATTCTCTTAAAAAACTTTGATGCAACATTTTACTTTATTTTATATGCCTAAATAATTAGTGAAAAAAATTAAAAATTTTAATTTTACCCTAAAAAATTTATATTTTATATTTTTTTTATAGGTTTTTATGCAATAACCCATTGGTTGAACCACCGGGTCACTAGTTGAACCTAATCCATTGACCCGCTGCATTGTCCGGATCAGTGTTCGGGTCGAGTCTGATAACTTTGGTAAGTATTCTCGAGTTATTGCTTGGTTTCAGAAGTTCTATTTTAAGTCAAGTGACGTGTGTCTGGGTCTGCCCTTGTGTTTGACCTCTTCTTAATTTTCCTTTTCCTTTACTTTTTTCTATATCACTACTAAATAAAAGAGCCACTTTTCAAAATACTGTTCACACTTTCGTCCATTAAAACGGCGTCGTTTTGACATAAAAAAAAAAGATAGATATTTGTACACGCAAACGCCCATACTCCACCATTTTTTCTCTCATACGACGTCGTATGGTTTGTTCTTATCTTACATCCGTTTGGCTTCAACTTCAGTCATTTTCTTCTCGCCTTTAACCCTAGCTTCTCTGCGCCGCTTCCATCTCCCACCACTCTCTGCGCCGCTTCCGTCTTCCACCAGCCACTGCGACCACTTCGGTGTCATGATTAACAGCTTCGCTTCGTTCTTTTGTTGCGTCCATTTGGCTTCAACCACAGTGATTTTCTTCTCGCCTTTAACCCTAGCTTCTCTGCGCCGCTTCCATCTCCCACCACTCTCTGCGCCGCTTCCGTCTTCCACCAGCCACTGCGACCACTTCGGTGTCATGATTAACAACTTCGCTTCGTTCTTTTCTTGCGTCCATTTGGCTTCGACCACAGTCATTTTCTTCTCGCCTTCAACCCTAGCTTCTCTGCGCCGCTTCCATCTCCCACCACTCTCTGCGCCGCTTCCGTCTTCCACCAACCACTGCGACCACTTCGGTGTCATGATTAACAACTTCGCGAACCGCCGCTCCGTTTGGTAAGTTGTTTATTTTGGCTTTGAGATTTTCATGAGAGCCGTTTTCCCTCTTTTGTAGTCTAACATACTCCTTTTTCTTTTTTCTTTGAGAATCATTTCATTTCATCTTACGCAACTGTATACCTCCTTCACTGTTCTTCACTGCTGCTTCCGCCACTCCGTTTGGACGAAGCGAAGCTCACACCTGTAAGTTGTTTATTTTATTTTGGCTTCGAGATTTTCATAAGAGTCGTTTTCCCTCTTTTGTAGTCTAATAATTTTTGATTAGGAGCTATTTTCTATCTTTTTCTCCTGAAGATTTGGTGTATTGAGTTAGTCTTTTCTAGGCTGATTTTTCCTTCGACTAGACGGTTTCTTTAAACGGATGATTTCTGCAAAATTCTCTGCCTCAAGTCTTTGCACTTTACTGGACATTTTGTCGAACAGTTTGTGTGCGCTTTCCTTTATGTTTAGTTACCTTTTTTAATCTGATTAAATATTTGAGTACATTCTTGCCAGTATTGGTGGTTCTTCCGAGTATCTTTCTCTGAGAGCCAGCTATGTCAGGTGTGCTCATGGCAAAGATAAGTAATTCAACTTCTTTTACAAATATAGTTGGCTTCTAGGGTAGAACCATAGATTTATGCAATATGCAATCATCATTTAACTAGGCGTACAAAAATTTAAAACAATTTAACTATTTTTTCAAGAGGTTATAATGTATAGCATATTAATGTTTCCTGGTTTCTTTTTATACTTTGAAAACTCTCTCAATACACACAGACCAAACTTCCTTTATTTTTATTTTCTTCCTGATTTGACAGTCATTTTTTTTTTTGCAACATCATTGTTCCTATTGTTTGGTTTAAAAGGATATCAACATAGGAAAAAATATGCATATTCTATTGGATTATATGATGATATAACCTAAAAGAGGCTTCTCCCACTAAATATTTTTGTGAATAGAATATGCTCATAGATCAAAATGGAACGATGAAAATTTTCTGGTAAATTTTACTGATATAAGTTAACATGATGAAAAAGATTCACGTTGAACATTTTTATTTTGATATGTACATCTTATCTTAATTTTATTTATTAAATCATCTGGAATGAAAGTCAGATAAACACCAACTGACCAGAAATCAATTAATGTATTGTTGTGTGTGACTTGACATTTCTAAATGCAAAGTACCATTCTTTCTTCATAAATTTCAGAATTACATGGCTTCCCAACATTTGTATTATTAAAATCCTCAGTCGTTGACTTCTTGCACAACTGACAATTTTTTTATATAATAATAATTGTTGAACTCCATACTTGTCTGGACGAACATGCACTACTATCTTCCTAACATTCCATTTTTCTTGAATTTCAGGAGCTCAACTGCATAGTTTGGAGTATTGCAAACCAAAAGAAACCATCTACTGGTTATAGCTCAAAGATGTCCTCTACAATTGGCATGATAAAGTCATTGCTAGAGAGGTGGCCATCCTCATTCTTAGTAAAGTAATGACCTTTAGTTTTTATAAAACCTAAGATCATGCCATAGGAACTTCACTTGTGGAAAAAGGACAAAGTTAAGTCTTGCTACATTACTCATACAAAAGGCAAAGTCAAAGGAGATACTCTCTTTCTCTTTCTAGCTTCTGATTTTGTTTTTGCTTACAAATCTGCTGATTTAGACAACAACGTAAATTGTTCCACTCATTGCTATTTTGAAAATGTTTTTTAGTTGTAGAACAGCTTTATAACTTTGACTCGATAAATGCTTTTTAGTAGAGTAAATTTGACATGTAAAATTCTGATGTGTTGGGCATTCCAGCGCAATTTGAATAGAATCAACACTTAATAATAATGGAAGTCATTCCTTTTCTTCTTCTGGCTGTTATTTCTATTTCATTGGATGGTACTGTGAATCAATTTCACATTGTTTTTATTACATATTTCTGTTTTTTTTTCTAGAAAGAATATGTTCATTAGAGTCTTAACATTTAAACTTCTCCATTGTATCCATCCAGTTCGAGTACACAACATATGCATATTCGTGCAAGCAGTTTGCCTTGAAAGGCTTGCCGTGTCTTCCATGTTTGCAGTTTGTAAGTGTTTATTTTAAACTTTGGGAAATATCGTCTCAGTGATTTTGACTTTAGTTAATGGGATTAAAAACATTAGTATTCCTCTATATTTTAGCAAAATTCCTCACATTTCATTTTTCTTTATCTCAGGAGCTTTACTGTATAGTTTATACAGTTTAGACTGTTGGAAACCAAGAGAAGACATTTGCTGCTTATAGGTCAGAGATAATTAAATCTGTTGCAATTTACTTACAAAGTTAGCTCCCGATTCTTCATCTTCTTCGTTCTGATTCTACATAAATGTATGCATAAATGTATCTTATTTGGGTGTTGGCCCTTTTTTAATTTTTTTGCTATCATTTCAACTTCCCTGAATATGGCGAGTTTCATCATAAATCTTTTGTGCTGAATTTGGGTCTTTGGGTGTTCTTCATCATAAATATTCTGTGCTAAATTTGGGAACTGTGATAGAATAGTACCCTCATAGTATGTGGATGCTTTGAAGTTTAGCTGAAAATGCCTCATTTTCAAATACAGCTCGAATTCAACACACGGAATCTCCCTCCAGCTCATGTATTTTGGAGAGAAACACGAGTGATAAATTATTTTATTGAAGCTTGAATAACAAAGGATTTCTTATTCTGTAGCTTGGTGCCTCTTTCTTTTTCCTCTCTATCATTCTTGATTTCAGAGATTTCAGATTGGTTTTCAATTTTTAGGAGGGTACATTTATATGTTTCGATTGTGGTTCAAAGTTGGTTAATTCAGAGACAATTTTTCCTCTCGACACTGATGTTTGAGAATTTGGTTTTAGGATGTAGAAACGTTTTTTCTCTTCACGGTGATGCTTGATGAAATGGTTTTAAGATGTTTATATAATTGTTTCCTATTCGAGGTTGTTTGTGTGTACTGCTGGATTTTTTTTTTCAGTCGATGACCACGTAAAATTTGTTCGTTGAGTTGGCGAGAACTGTGAGATGAGATGGAAGGTTTACTGATCGATGACCCTAGGAAGTTGTAGACGCTGGAAGAAACTTTTGAGATCCTCCCATGTGTTTCAATGTCTGTAGTGACTGAAGTAGGGATAATTTTTTCTTTTATTTAGTTCATTTGCATCTTTCACTATTTGAATATTTTTTTCCTGCAGATGTTGGAGGACCTTTGTTGCTCGATTGATGCTCAACATTGTGATTAAACCAAATGTTTGGTGAGTAGCAACGGATTTATGTTCTAACTGAATATTGCTACATTGTGATTCAACATTGTTTCTTAACTAAGTGTGTTAAAAAAAAAGGGGGCAGGTGAGGTTCTCATGGAATAAAAAACAATTCTTTTTGGCAAGTTGTGCAAAATCAGTACAAAATTATCGTTAAATCATGAAAGAAGTTTGTATTTTGACAGTTCGGGTGTATTTATTCTGAGTTTTATTTCATTACTATTTTGAGATTTTTACAGATTGTTCCCAAAAAACTTAAAAATTCTTCAAAAATCGGACTTTCATGATCTCGGTTGTGTTTGTGTATAAGAAATTGCACTTTGTTCGTCTTGAGGTAAGGAATTGCACTTTGATCAGTATCACTAATTGCGTTATGTTGCAGAATGAAGCAAGAGAGATTGAAGAAAAAGTCAAAAGGTGTTTCTTAGGTTTTAGCATGGGTAGACAAGATCAAAAACTTGAAGAGAAGAAATGATGAAAAAGAGAAAGCCTTGCAACTTTCAAAAATATTTAAGGAGCAGGTTCTTTGCCTTAAATTTAGTGTTTATTTTTGTTCCATACCTAAAATGGAAATAAAGTTATCCTTTGACTATTGGATGTAATATATGATGAATTTTGTTGACAATTATGCTTTATTTTTTCTTGCATGCCACAGGATAACATCAATGAAGGAGAAAGTGATGATGAGGCAGCACCACAACATAACACAGGTGTTCTCTATTTGGCATCTATTTGGCACATCTTGTTTGAAAATCATTTTTTTGCCTCAAACTCAATTTTCAACCGCACATAATAAAATAATTTTGCATGTGGACTTAATGCTTTTTCTTACTTTTGAACATCATTTTCACTTCAAATAATCACTCGCAAACAAACGCTTAGTAATCATGAGACCTCGTGAAATCTTAATAGCAAAGATGACTACATTTCAGCAAACATTTTAAGAGACATATATATATTACGGTGGCAAATGCATCCTCTTTAGGAACTGCACAGTCTATCCTCAATTACCAATGTAGATAGATCCATAATCTCTTATCATTTTGGCCATGCAAATCAGACATCACATCATTGTGCTTTTTATAGTCTTTCCTTTCACTTGATCCTAGTAACTGAGCTAGAATGTAGCTGAACTTTTTTAGAATGATTTAAAGCTGCTATATATCAGTGAATATTCTTTTTTTTTTTGCTATGTAAACATATTTCAGAGCTTTATTTTTGATCTAACTCGGGCTAACTATTTCTCCTACAGGTAATTTTCATTTATGTACAACTTACAGTTTCTTATATCATGTATTATGTCATCATATCCGCCTTAATACCAACGTTGGTTTCAGTTGATTTTTACTCCTTTAAATTTAGGTTTTAGTTGAGTAGTCGCTCCAAGTTATATCACTTTTGATTTATCTTCAGAATTTACTTCCGCTTAACCTTAGGTATTCCATGCCCATCAGTTTATGTAAATGACATACATTTTCAAAGTAGTCCAGTTTTTTTATCAATTTGTTACATCAGTGCCTTTATAAGAAGTGCTTACATTCTTTCTTATCCAAAATGAATGGAAAGATGCTGGAATCATTTGAAAGTTGAATTCAAAACAATTGATTCATTTACTTGACTGTATATTTACATGGGTAACTTTTTTTTGACATTTTCAGTTCATGATTAATGATTTTTCTTATTGTTTTCCTTTGACAACCATTCGCTACTATTCACCTTTGTCATTGCTACCACAGGAAATCTGTGAAGACACGACTATGAATTTTTGGTCAGATTCGTACAAATCCGTGCTATTTTAGTAGTAAGTCAAATTTACTACAACTGTTGACATTGAATTTGCTGCCCTTCGTTCTTTCTATTTCTTAGTATTAGTGTTGCTATTGTTTGTTCTTTTATTAGGATAAATACCTTTATTTCGTGTTCTTATTGGCGTACACCTCTATCATGATTTCTATTCGTATTCTATAATTTCTCCCATACCAAAATTCGTATCAAAGTTTGTATACAATTTAGTATGCCTAAAGACGAACTAATGGAATAAATATTTTTTATCCTCCTTTTATGCTTCTGTGGTTGTATAAATTTATACTTATAGTTTCATTTATGTCGGCAAGTTTTGATTTGGGTGCTGTATTTGGGGTCGTTTCAGCTCTATTCTTGCTCTTCTTTTTTAGTTTTTAATCTAATCCTTGCAATATTTTTGTGATATTAAAAGATATGAACAAGAAATTGAAAGAATTTGTCAAAGAACGTTTTGACGCATTTGGACAGCGTCGGAATATCGCCAAGGACGCCATCAACAGTGCTTAGCTAAAAGAATTCTTGGATTGAATATTGGATAAAAGTTTTGATTCTCGGCTTCAAACTTTCTTTGAAATGTAAGGACGAATCTTCAAAATGATTACATTTGGTGATTTTTATACTTTGTACACTATGCTTTTGGATATCTGTTCGATTTTATCTTGTAGTTTTGTTGTCAGTTCACGTTATATATGCGTTTTTCTGTTGATTTCATAAATGCAGCAATTTCTTGTAGTTTTATTATGCTACTACAGTTGCTGTAATATATTGCCTGAATGCGATTGCAATGCCTTTTCTGCTTTCAGTTGAATTTTTTTCAATAGTCATCGTACTTCTTCAAGGCAAAACGATCTAAATAAAAACGTTTGGGTTCTCCTTTGTGAAATTTGGATCTACGAGTGCTTTTAATTATATTTTGTGAAAAAAGAAGAAAAAATTCAATTATTCTTTTCATTTTAATGTATAAAGGAACTTAGTTGTAACCTGTAGATCAGAGTTTTCGAATTTCATGTTCTTTTTGAAAAATTGAAATCCTTAAGAGTTGTTTGAACTTGTGTATAATTAAACTTAGAGCCTTTACTAACTCATAGTAGAAGAAGCCTTGAATCTTGGAAGTTTAGTTCTGATTGATTATTATTAATTGATATATTACTAAGAACCTGCTCTTACTTGGCATGAAACTGAATGACGGCCATCAAAACCTGTTTGTTGGCTGCAGCATTTGGGGCACATTGGACTGTGAAGCTAACTGCTCCAAACTTGGAGAAGGTCTTATCATGTGGCTTCGACCAGTACAATTGCCATGCACCTGTCTACCCACCGGCTTAGCATCATTTGCATTTGTCTGAGACGGGACAGTAAATCTTTAGTTATGTTTCTACTTAAATTTTATGTTTCCATTACATTTCTGTCGCACTAATTATGTTTCTAGATCCCAATCTTTAGTTTTATGGGTTTGACTAATGCTTTCACTTTAGTTTATTTGATGATTTTGCCTCCAGCATCATTGTCAATTTCAACAAAATCATTTCTAATGTTTCTACTTACCAGAATCACTCCACTTTCCCAATAATATCAAGTTCTACGTTCAACATTTTCTGCATAATATTGGAAGCAAGGCTTATATTGACCAACGTGTGATCATTTCTGTATCTTAGAGAATTTCTGTAACAGTAGAAAGTTTACTCTTCGTGAACCCATTTGCTGATTCCTTCCCAAAATGTATAATTGTATGTACATAATGTGTAAGTTGCTTATCATATATATTGCATTTGTCATTAACATTATCATTGATTGACATGTTCTTAGTTTCATTTTGTGTGACTCTAGATATTGTTTAATTAGTTAGTAGTTGTATGAAATCCCTTTTTGCTGTAGTATGTTCACATTTTCCCAAAGCATTCAATTGGAAGTGGATCAATTGGCTATTACAGTACTATAATTTGGAAGTGGATCAATTAGCAATAAAGAACATCGTATGATTTTATTTAATCGTTCTTTCAGATATGCCTTTCAATCATATGCAAAATACATGAAAAAATAGAACTATTTGTTTACAATATCAGGTGAATAATTAAGTTAAAAGCTAAGGTTTCATTTGTAATGACAAGTATATATACTTGATGATGACTTGCATCAGTTGAAAGTAGAGTTCATGTCAACTTGACAACTGGATTATATTTTTGAAGATAGAAAAACTTGCAATGTATCCATATACTGATATACATGTCTAATGTTTACTAAGCAGTTCTTACTGACACCTGCCATACTTTTTGCAAGATATGAACAAAGTTTTAATGTATGTAATTACAACTTCTAATTTGCTTGTCTTAGTTTAAGAGATCTCTAAATTCTTCTCTCTGTAGGGAAGCTTATTTTGAAAGCGGTATTTCCTTTGTTTCTATGGTATTCATTATTGAAGCTAAAGAAGGAATTTTGGTTCTTCCTCCATTGTAGTGGGAATTTCATTAGGAACAATGATCAGAGCTCTAATCGGGCAGGAGACTAAAAGTGGGCTTCTTGGAGGGACTGCTTTGGCGCTATTTATGGTGATGTTTACTCAATCAAGGTCTTCGAGTCTTCACTGCTTTTATGGCAAGTAGATGAATCTGACATTAGTGTATATTGTATTTGGTCAAATGAAAATATTGATGCTTCTGTGGAGAGTCTCTTATTCAGTTCATCTTCAGGTAACCATTAATCACAAATAATAATGAATCGTTTATTACATGTTATGTACCTATATCCTAGCAATTTGTAAAGCTAAATTTTATATTTATAATAAAATATCCATGTTTCACTTTCAAATATGCAGGAAAAATGGTCAGACCTTTCTACAATCTCATATAAAATATAGTTTTTATCTTTTCTTTACCTTTTGTCTGACAGTCGTATTTTTTTCTGACAAATAGCTGAAACAAGTTACCAAAGCACAGAGGTACTCTGAAATGATATGGATTACACTTTTCCTGTCTTTTACTTTTATCTTGCCTGCTGTCTTCTATACTGAAATAAGGTATTAGTATAATCATTTCTACTTTTCTCAAAGTAAAAAGAAAAGTAGCAACCGTATTTATTACCAAAATACCTTTAAAAAACTCTGAAATGTTATGGACTACACTTTTTCTCTGTCTTTTACTTTTGGCCTGTCAGCCGTCTTCTATTGAAATAAGTTATCAGAATAATCATTTCTTCTCTTTTCTCTTCTCTCTTTTCTGACAAAGAGCTGAAACAAGTTACCAAAACTCAGAGGTACTCTGAAATTATATGGATTACACTTTTCCTGTCTTTTACTTTTATCTTGCCAGCTGTCTTCTACTGAAATAAGGCATTAGTATAATCATTTCTACTCTTCTCAAAGTAAATAAAAACAAAAGTAGTAACCGTATTTATTACCAAAATACCTTTAAAAAACTCTGAAATGTTATGGACTACAATTTTTCTCTGTCTTTTACTTTTGCCCTGTCAGCTGTCTTCTATTGAAATGAGTTATCAGTATAATCATTTCTTCTCTTTTCTCTTCTCTCATCTCAAATCAAAACAAAAAGAATAGCACTACAATTTTGTATATATATATAGAGCAACACAATCAACTTTTCTTGTATGAACCACTTCTTTTCTCTCTTGTATTGTATTTATTGTAGCAACCACTTCGTTTCTTCTTCTCTTCTCTGTAAGATAAATATAAGGAGAACTATATAAACATATAAACATACACATACGTTTTGTGTATATATATATAGTGCAAAATTCTAATGCATGGTCTCTAATGCTTTTATATTTCTTCCAGGCTGAACAAGATGACAGAACACTATAAACTCATACCAGAAATCAGTCCAAATGAAAGAAATTGGCAAGCCAAGGTGATAGTTGCAGAAAAATTGGCTCCAAAGCAAGCAAGAAATAGTAGCAGTCGATATCAGAACTTGGTACTAATGGATTTCCAGGTAAATAGTTTGTGATTAATCAGTATAATCTATCAGCCTATTTGCAATGATATCATTATATGAACTATTTTGCACTTCTTATCTGCCATAGGGAAATAAAGTCCATGCAACATTATATGATGGAAATATAAATGCCTTCGAAGACCAGCTTATATTGAGCAAAACATACATTGTTTCAAATGCTCTCGTGAAAGACACTAAACTTGAATATAAAGCTGCAAATGATGACATCCAGTGGACAATTACAGGAAAAACTCGAATTCAAGAAGTGAATGAGAATAACATGGAATTTCTGTTTTCGACTTATAGTTTCACTCCCTTCGAAGAACTTGGAAATTACATGGACTGCAACAATGATATAAGTACACAAATTCTATCTATATTTTGAATAACAATATCTTACATTTTTAATTCTTGATTCACATATGCTCTGTCACACTATTTATTAACTTCTTTATTGTATATATATCTAGGCATACTTGCGGTTGCCATAGACATGTGCCCAAAACGTCTAATTCAGACAAGATATGGCAACCAAACATACGTGCAAGATATTGTACTGATGGATAAAACCTTCCATAGTATCATCTTAACAATGTGGGACACTTACGTAGAGAAAGAGTGCATTACACTAGCAGAAAAAATTGCCAACAAACCAGTTATCTTAGCAAACAGGTTGAAAGTGTCATCCTTTAATGGTACTGACTCCTCCTTTTTGTACAGCTATCTTTAGTCCATACCAATCAATGTAAATCTATGTAAAAAAGATTTAACATTTAGTCTTTACTGCAGGTTTGACACTATCAACTAAGATCAATAGCACCTTCTTTATAGATGGTGGGTTTAACCAAGTTGCTGAGTTTCGAGCATGGTACATACATAATTCTTTCGTCATTATAAGTTATATGTTTATAGATAACTTTCATTAATCTAAAATTGTGCTCTTAGGGTAGAAGCACATGCTGAAGAGTTGAATGAAATTACACTAGAGAAACCATCTCTTGCATTAACACCAACAAAATTGTCTCCACCAATGCACAAAAAATTTACTCAAATACACAATATTAAAGGCCGTTTACTTGGAGTAAGTTATTTAAGTTGTATAAATACTATATATTCCTGTCTTTATAGATGCTTTTTAACAACGAATCTTTCCACAGCGTAAGTACTTTTGGATCAAAGCAAAATCAACCATCTTAGCAAAAAAACAAGCATTTTAGTACATGTCTTGTAGTAACTGTAATAAAGTAAGCCATGCTGAATTTGGTGAGACCTTCCCCTGTGTGTACTGCAAATACCCTTCCTCAAAGGCTATGCCAAGGTAAATCATAACTACATTTGCAAAATTTATAAATATGCTTTCTGAAATGTAACAAGTGTTATTTCATTTCAATCTTTATATTTATGATAATGAAATTACTCTCCACTATGATAGGGCAAATACCAATGTACAGTTAGAAGATACCAGTGGAATCTTAATTGCAAGTGCAATTGGCAGCCCTGCAGAGACATTTGTTGAAGTGTGATGCTGAGACTTTGATGAAAAGTTCTAATTCAGTGAGTATACATCATACTAAACTAGCTGAGCTTTAGTCATCCATTGATAATATTATTTATTTTTCATTCTTTAGGGATGTGATCCAAACATTGATAAATTCGTTGAAATGGATCCTGAGGAACACCTATTTTATGTTAAAGTCACACAACTTGAGCCAAACACTGCTGAATATAAGTACAAAATTGTATTTGTGCTCGATCCATCTTCTACTCTTGATGATGAAACAGAGGAAGCGAGTAAGAAAGACAAAGCAATCCAAGAAGAAGATAAGAATTTTGATGATGACATATCACCACCATCTGCGAAACGATCATTGTTCCAAACTTCAACTAAGACAACACTTGCTGTGACAAAAATAGACAATCCCAGCTCACATACTCATCAGATTGCAGAGAAAGGAAAACAAGACTAATGCCTCATATTTGAAGACATCATGAATGCTACAACCTAAAAGATTGTGTGCTCCTTTTGATATCTCCATCCAAGATGCCAAGCCTTTGTTTTATTTTGTAGCATCATTTGCAGAATCTTCATGCCTTTTTGAATTTTGTATAGTGCTTTTGCTACTGTTGATGAAGTTTGTTCACGATGGTTCTAAATGATGGGAAGAAAGGCTTCATATAGCTTGTAACTTATCTGACATGGAGTTTGTAATCTTTTGACATGTATAAAATGTCTTTTGTTAGCTGGTCTTTATCATTTGTAACTTAAAAGATTGATTGCATGTTTTACTATCTCCATTTGAATGATTTCAATCAGCTTTTGTTTTTTTGTAGCATCATTGGGTTGTAAATGACAGGATAAAGTTAAAGGATTTTTACAATCTATATAGAATGACTTGAACCTTTAGTTATATTATTGTGTGCTTATTCCATTTATTATAGAAGGTTAGATGCATTCATTTTCGAAATTTACTTGGTAATCATCACATGAAGCCTGAGATCTGTATTCTTTAGTAAAATTCAACTACTACAATCTGATTGTATTCCATTTCTCCTTTCAAAAAATTACATTGTTGCTTCTTTACTTGTCTTCATGGATAAATTGTTCTTCACAATTTTTTATTTTTTTTTTGCTATTACAAAGCATCAAACTTGAATTTCTAATCATCAATCCACGCTATTACATACTCAATTAAAGTAAAACACGTGCATTGCACGTGCATCGACTAGTACTTTATTTAAATGTCAAAAAAATGGGTACCCAAATGCTATAAACAGAAATTTAGAAGACTGAGATGTCCAATATGAAAATAGAAGAGGTCCATTACACTAAGGGTCCGTTTGATAGCAAGGGTGAAAATGGGTGGAAAGAAAATGTTTTACATGGGAAATATTTTCCTAGAAATTGTTTTCCAGGGAATTGTTAATTAAGTGTGTTTGATTGGTATAATTTTTCACCCGGAAAATTTTTAAATTTTGTGTTCGTTTGGCTTTATTTTATATGGAAATTGTCTATTAAAGTGACAATTTTTTCCACAATTGGTTATAAAATTTGTTTCCATTGCTAAAAAGTTAAAACAAAATGAAAAAAAAATTGTTTCTTAAAAAATCATTTTTTTATCAAAGTTTAGTGTTCGTTTGGTCTTCGTTTACATCAAAAATTATCCATGAAAGTGAATTTTTTTTTTACACTTGGTTATGAAATTTGTTTTCATTGCCAAAAAAAAAAGGGGGGGACTGGGAATTAATTTTCCCACATAAAAGGTAAGAACATCTTTTCCTCCCACGCATGGAGTATGGCGCGTAGATGGAAAAAAAAAAAAGTCAGATTTTCCATGCCAAATTTTTGTCATCAAACACCACTAAACATGGAAACTTGGAAAATATTTTCTTTTTCCACCCATTTTCCATGCTATCAAACATGGCCTAAGATACTTTAGAATTTTTCGTTCGATAAAAGCTACAACATTTGAATTGCTTTGATTATTTTTTAATAAAATCGTTTCCAGTTTCAATTCAAATTATCAGTATTCATGTACGAATCAAAAAATCTTCGATGTCCTAATTTTCTAGCATTATTATAAATCAAAGAAATTAAAAGACATTATATCCTGATATACATTTAGAATCAACGAAAGTTGAACGAAACTAATTACTTGTTCATTCATCGTTTCACACTTTCCCTACTCCAGCTTGCCTGACCCACATTCGTCCTCTTGGCAATGACATGGCTTGTCCATTCAAACACATGGATCCTTGGGTATGCCATGTCACTAAGAACATTATTTTTTGCAGAAATAAATTTTAAAAATGCAAATAATATTCAAAGGAAAATTATATTTCTTGGAGAATATTTCATTACAGAATTTCAATCCTTCTAATATAAATAATGCTAGTGGTACATCAAAGATGTACCCAATTAAATAAAAAAATATTTTATTTAAGTGGATCCCATCTTATTTAAGTGGATCTCACCTCATTTGATGGGGATGTAACCCCTTAGGTACACTCTTATATACCACTAGCAAAATCCTTCTAATATTTTAAATCATTCGTATCATGCTACAAGTACATAATTATTTACATAATACATTACATAATTGACATGTGACGCGCATCCTTCGGTAATCTACAATTTTTAATTTTTCCACATTTCACATCCATGGCCGAATTTCTTCCACATGGGATTATGTAATCGATTATGTACAATAATTTATGTACATATAGATTTATTCAAATCATTATCCTATGAAGCTACAACTTGAGGTGATTGGTAGCCTAAGAGAAAGATATGGCAATAGTTTGCCAGGATATCCAAAACGAATATACTTCCAAAATCTCATTTCTTATTCAAATTTATATTCCTCAAAAAAATATTAGAGCCATTATTGCATTTTTATTTTTATCATGTCCTCTCGACAAAAGTCAGAAACACAAGATACAATACAAAAGTAGATTTTATATCAAATTTCTTAACAAACCTAGACGGTGGTCTAAAACCTAGTTTTAACAAACTAAAGCATGACGCTTGTTATATATTTATACAATAAATATAATATTTGAAAGAAATAATTAATTAAGATGAAGTGTCCAACTCGTGAAAAGTGTGGAATTTGTGTGGGAGGTTAGGTGTTCGAGCCACGCCTCACGCACTAATAAAATAAATATTTTTTTTAATCATTTTCGGAATTATTTAATGGGTCAACTAGCCAGTAGAATATGACAGTTTTAACTGCCCAGTATTAATACCCATTACCATTGGCCATTACATCTGCAACTTAATACTAGATCATGGTGGAAGAAGTTACATCTCTTTTTGCTTATATAAACAGACTTTTGGGTATTAGAAAATAACAAGAAAAACGAGATTATATATTTCTATACAGAAAAAATATTGTTCTTAGTTTTACATATTTCTGGAGTACACTTGAGAGTTCTGAAAACCTTTTGTGATTGCTGCACAATTGGTTTATTTGATCGTTGTATCCTGGAGGTGATTGTCCACAGAGGTCGCAGCAGTTATCGACGGACAATTTCGCTTTAGGACATCGTGCTGTCACGAGACTCGATCTTTTGATAAGTTTTTCTGCACTTTACTGTTATTTTATCCAACAACGCTTGCATGGCCAAAACAAACATTGATTGAAAGACAAAACAAAGGAATTCCACACAATAATTAGAAAGATTAAAATGAAGGGAAAATAATAATTTGACTCAATGAAACAAAAATAACGCGATGGATATTAATAAAACGAATGTACAATCGGTTGCAACTACAACTTGGAATTTAGAGATAATATATATCTGAACAGTATGTAAAAGTATTTCCATCGATTTATTTATACCCTTACTCGATATGCAAAAACAATACGTATATTTTTTCTACATGCATCATATAATCATATCCTTCTCATTTGCTATGGTGTGGACGCACCCTACTTTGGTTTCAACTTCAGGGAAGCACTGCAAGTATGAAAATAGTAAACATCAATAGGCAATAAGAAATTCAGGGAGTTGAGATGGGGATTCAACGTATTACAGGAAATGCATACCTATTGATACAATAGCGCTTGCCTGTAGGCGGGGGGCCATCATCAAATACATGACCAAGATGAGCATCACAAACTGAGCATAGAACTTCTTGACGAGGCATGATTATGATAGAAAGGTCTAGTTTCGATTTCACATTGTTTCCTATTGGCTGGTAATAAGAAGGCCACCCAGTTCCACTATCAAATTTGGTAGTTGATCTAGAAAATGCACACCGGCTTATCAGTTTTCAACAATTTTTTAAAAATGTCTTTATACCGGGAAAAAAAAAATAAGTTAAGTACAGGGCACTTACTCAAATAAAGGAGTGTCGCAGCAAATGCAGTGGTAAGTTCCAGGGGTTTTGGTGTTCCAATATTCTCTGTACACGGTATTGAGCATGGGTCAAAAAAATTGATAGGAAAGAAATTCAGATTTCAAAATGTATAAGCATAAACAATGTTCGTCCTTATTAAACTACACTTATTTTCACGTTATTTGATATATGCCCTATGATTTCACAATGAAATGGCTAAAGAGAGGTGGATTGTCCCCGCTGCTCCAGCAAGTCACTGACTCACTAGCCACCAACAATATGAAAAAGCTCACCTGCTTTATAGTTTCGTCAATTTGGAGCCCCTAAGTACTAACATTGGAGAGCAATGACTCCATTAGGTTCCCTTGAATAAAGAAGGCTAGAGTAGATTGAGTACCAACTTAATTTTTGACATGTTATATTACCATTGTTTTATTCGAGTTGCTACCCTTAGCTGTGAACATACATTCTGGTACTTACTACAAGAATTTCTAGAAAGGTGCTTGGCAAAAATAAAGCTTCTTATCTTCGTTTTACTAGGGAATGAAACTACAAAGGTTCATTTCTTTGTATTCACTACATCCTCTATTAAACACAGGATATGTGAGCTTATGAGATCTATCTTTCCACCCCCATTGCTCGACCCAAAAAGGGATAAACAAATAACATATAAAAGGAAAAAAGCGTAACATTGCCTGTCACCCCCAGCAGTCTCTTCTTCATGCATTCTCCCCAACTAGTACAGGGAGCAATGACATTTAATTATTTCACTATATAAAAATGCATAACAGTGAAAATATCCAAGATATGGACAGATCCAACATGATACAAGTGATTTATCAGTGACCGATATGTAGACACCCATGAGAGTTCTAAAACAAAATATAATTAATGGACCATACAAGAATAAGGAGATCGAACCCAGTGGAAATTCAGCAAAGTAGGACAAAACAGCATTTAAAATGAGATTATACCCAGTGAAAGCCCTCTCAGTACCCTTTTTCCGAGCAATGTAAAATTGTTCATCGGTAAGCCGCTTCCTCCATTCTTCATCACTTATAGAACTGTAATTTATGTTGTCCGTCTCTGTATTGTGCAGTGCATATAACGAAACTTAGTCGGAATTACATTGAAATGAGAATAAACACTTCATGCAGAATAATTTTAGCATTGCAATATAAATTTGTGAAAATTTCATATATCGGCCCCTCATTCTATAGCACTTGAGTCCCCTCAATATTTCTTAGCATTTGGTAATTTTTCCAGCATTTGGACTATGGGGCAGAGGAGGCTGGGTATATTTTTCTTCTTCCTTTCCAGTGTTTCTTTAATCTTTACTTTTCTGGATTACATATTGCCCACGTTTGGACACCATTAAATTTTAATTCATTTTTCATTCTCCTCTTATCAATTACATATTTTCTCAATAAAATAATATTACACATAAACCCAAAAATTCTCCTTACTTTTTAACCACACATTTTTCAAAAAACACTATTCCAAAATCAATTTTTTTTTTCAAATAATGGAGTTCAAACAAGGACATTATGCTCTTGACAATGTCTCACGTGTGAGATTTATGACCAATTAAGGGCGAACTTGAACAAAATCTGTATCTAGCACTTGGAATTGAAGTTTGAGACTCAAATGCTAAGAAAATTAAATGAAGGCATCAGAGTTTATTAAGCATAGAACGAGGATAGAAAATAAGGCATGTAAGTGTGATTAATTTTCCCTCTAAATTAGCTCTCTTTTAAAATCCCTAACATCATTAAATGTGGAAGATCATAAACCACTAAGAAGTTGATCAATTATATAATCATTGTATGAAGTAATTACAATTGGGGCTCTTTTAAAAGTCCCAACATCATTCAATGTAGAAGAAAATAAGCCATAAAAGAATTTGACTTTAAAGTATAACAATTTTAGTGAAGTAGGTTGCTTATGCTGTGAATATTATTACGCAATCACTCATTTAAAACGAAACTTATTTGATTACAGTATCTTCAAATTAATAAGCTAGTCAAGAAATGGCAATATCGATCGACTCACTGTCCCTAATAAATAATAATAATTACAGCATATCCAAATACTAAAACATATTAAACCTACGGACTGAAGATAGATAGCCGCTGTTTGAGCCTCTTTCTATAAAAACTCATTTTTCTCCAAACTCTTTTCATTCTTCCAATAAAATAATTTTACACGTGGCCCAAATTTTTTTCCCACATTTTAACCCACACAAACCCTAATCCATAAATTTTCTTTTAAACCATGAAACAAACAGTTAGTATGCACATTGATTTCTACAAAAATCTACAAACTTCAATTCGTTCTGGTATAGACCCACACCATCCACAATTTTGCCAGTAAAAATTACAGAAGAAAAAACAAAATTTCCAGGAAATAAAATTCAAAAAGATAGAAGAGACCTTGAGTGGTGTCTGGTTTTTGAGAAGAAGCTGAAGAGCCCATAGCAGAAACTGATAAAGAAATTTTGTTTCTTGGCCTGTTCAGTGTTCCTAAAGCTAAAGAAAATAGTGGCAAAAAATTGGACTTGGATGAAAAGTTCGATAGAGAGGTGAAGCTGCTGCTGCCGCCTGTTATGCTACTACGAGAGGCCATTTGGGAAGACGGATTGAATTTTCAGATTAAGGCCTTGTATGGAGGGATAAAATTGGATTAAAATTGAAAATATGGCCGTTATTGTTGACTTTTATTAGACGGGTGGGACCCAATAACGGCCATATTTTCAATTTTAATTGGATTTTAATCACTCCCGAACAGGGCCTAAACAATTGAGGGATTTTTCGTACGCTTCCCGTGATTGGATATGATCAGCTGGTCTCGTTTGTACTTGATTTATTTCTACGTCTGGTTTTTCGTAGTCCGCTTGTTCGAAATTGGATGCTTATTTGAAAATATAATTTTTGAAATAGTATCTTTTTGAAAATGTATGATTAAAAAGAAGAAAGGTTTTCGTATAATATTATTTTGTGAAAAATCTTGTAATTAAAAAGGTAAATTGCATAGAACGTCCATACCTTTTAATGTTATTGTGCAAAACGTCTATACCTTTCATTTTTTGACATTTTTACATTTACCTTCCACTTTTCATTGCGCAAAAGGTTATTTTCAACCATTTTTTCAATAAAAGACGATTTTACCCTCCTATTCAAATAAAACAAAAAGAAAAAGATGAATAACCAACTGTAACTATAGTCCACAAGTTTTTAAAAAATTACAAAGAAATCATAAATTCTCCATCATCACCACTTTCACAACCTACCAAGCTGCCACTGATAGATCCACATAGCACCACCGTTCAGCCACCACCACCAACCTCGCTTCACTTCCTCCATTGTCCTTCCTCACACGAATTTGAAGATTGGAGCACTTAGGACCCATCAATTTTGGCCAAACAGCTCTCTCCATGCATCGCTCCCGTGAGGAGTTTTGGACCAAAAATTGAAACGGTTGGGGGATAATTGGTTCAATTAGATTCATACACATTGTCTTTGGGTTTGTTGATGGTTCGATTGATGCCAATTTGAAGATTTAGTGCAGTGAGATGCATGAATTGAAGGAAAAGAGTTTGGCAAAATGGACGTCCCCACTATCGAATGTCTAGATTACAGTAGAATGATTTGAGATTGATGTGAGGCCATGTATAGGTTCGTCGAGGTGATGGGGTAACCATCGATCGTAGTGTGCGACCGTGGGTGGCGCCGAAAGTGGGGTTGTCGTGAAGGGTTGTACACGGCAATTTGGTATTTTTGGCTGCAAATGTGGTTATTTTCGACAGATTTTGTGACTAATACTATGGGAGATGATGTTGAGAAGAGTGAAGCGAGCCTAGTGGTGGTGGAGTTTGGTGGGCGTGGTGGCCAGAAGGTGGTGCTATGTAGATTAGATGGCGGCTTGGTGGTGGTGGTGATGGTGGAGAATTTAAGACTTTTTCTGTAATATTTTGAAATATTTAGGACTATGATTGCAATTGGTTATTTATTTTTCTCTTTTTTTTCTTTTTGAATAGAAGGGTAAAATCACCTTTTTATTGGAAAAATGGTTGAAAGGGACCTTCTGCGCAATGAATTGTGGTAGGTAATGGTGAAAATGCCAAAAAATGAAAGGTATGGACGTTTTGCACAATGACATTGAAATATATGGACGTTCTGTTCTATTTACCCTAATTAAAAATAAGAGAGAATAATAAATTTTCCACAAGTACATCGCCACATGTAAATTATGTAACCCTTGATGTTGTAATTCTTAATGTACAAGTAGAATAATCCATTGAAATGTAGTCATCTATTAATTTCTCTTCTTTTAATAGTTTTTTTCTTAATAAATATTTGCTAAGCCCCTTTTGGTGCACATACAAAAATGCATTTTTTTTGTTTTAATGTGATGACGAATATGTGGATGAAAAAGAAGGAAAAGTTATTGATGTGATAAAAATGTGTAGTTGAAAATGAGTAGAAGAATGAGAATGAAAAAAAAATATGGCTTAAACAATAATGAAAAAAATAATGCCGCTGGTCAAGGAAAAGGTCCGGCGACCATTCGCACTCCAACGGTCAAGTCAACTGCCGGACGAGGAAAATATAAATGCAAGAGAGGAAGAGGGGAAGAGGATAGGTTAGAGAACATACCTTAATTATGAAGTCGATTCACATTAGGGCTGTCCAAAAGTCCCGCACCGAACTGGACAGAACCGAACCGAGCGGTTCTTCGTAAATTAAATACCCGAACGAGTACTCGAATCAAGAACCGATGATTTTGAATCGGGTCTCAAGTCTAGATCAAGAATCGAAGAACCGAAATTAAATTTTTTATTTTATTTTTTATATTGAGTTAATTAAATTATTTTATTTTTATCTAAATAAATTAGCAAATTAATTAAATAAATCAAATGAATTCATATTTTTTTTATTTTTAAGCCCAAAACCAAATCATTAGCCCATTTTAACAACCCAAGCCCCACATAAAAAGACCCAAACCGACCCAATTAAAAAAAATAAAAAAAGAGGAAATTACAAAAAACCAGTGGTTTTAACTTTCAAATTCAAAATTCAGGTCCAATATTTATCTAATCAAAAATCAGGTATAAATTAAATATTTAAATAATATTATAATACTAATTTTTCAAACCCTAATTCATTTTCAATCCATTTTCTCTCTCTCTCTCTCTCTCTCTCTCTCCATTTCTCTTGCCGCCCTCTTCCTCACCGCCGCCGCCGCCGCGCCTCCGCCTCCCTCTCTCCTCCCCTCCCCTCCCTCCCCCTCCTCGCAAGAATGACGATTTTCATCCGGCAATAAATCGGCTGCTGCACAATCGCTGCCGTGAGCAACGAAATCGGCTGGAAAGAACGATTTCGTTGCTCAGCTCCCGACGATTTATTCTTGGAAAAGAGCGTGAAATCAGGTGCGACGATTTATTCTTGCATTTTATTTTATTTTTTTCTTCTTTTTTCTTCTTTTTTTTTTGGCTATTGAGTGATGTTATTGTTGGTGGATCTATGATTGTTATTGTTGGTGGATCTATGGTGGTGGTGGCGATTTTGTGGCGGGGGCAGCCACGTTGGTGGTTATTGTTGGTGGTGTGATGTGCGTTGGTTGTTATTGTTGGTGGATCTATGGTGGTGGTGGCGATTTTGTGGCGGGGGCGGCCACGTTGGTGGTTATTGTTGGTGGTGTGTGACCAAATATTTAGTTATCTGTGACCAAATATTTAATCTGTGACAAGCGGTGTTGGTATGGTGTGGTGTGATGTGATGTGTGACCTCTATTTGGCGTATGTGACCAATTACTTGGTTATGTAACCAAGTATCTGAGGGTATGTGACCAAATATTTGGTAATCTGTGACTGATTACTTAACTGTGACCTAAAAATTTAGTAATATGTGACTCAAAAATAATCTGTGACCAAACAGTTTTTGAAATATGTGACCGTGTGACCTATAAATTTTGATATGTGACCAACTAAATTTGAAATATGTGACCAAAGAAATAATTGTGACCTACAAAATTTTTGAACTGTGACCGTAAAATAATATGTGACATATAAGAATTATTATCCGTGACTGAAAAATAATATGTGACTAACTAAATTGTAAATCTGTGACCAAAATGTGACCGGTGACTATAATAATACGTGACTCTTTAAAAATCTGTGACCTCGCCGGAATGATCGCCGGAATCGGAGCAGTCGTCGGAATCGGAGCCGGAGAAAAGTGGTGGTCGAAATTGTCGTCGGAATAGTCACCGGAGTAGGGGGGTGGTGCATATGGGGTGGGTTTATTATATTATATTATATTAGAATTTAAAAAAAAAAAAAAAAAAAAACCTGATTTTTGAAGTTTCAAACTATAAACCTTATTTTTGAATTGGTGTAAAGAATACACCTTATTTATGAATTTTTCCCATAAAAAAAACCACGTTAAAACTGGAAAAGGAAAACAAATCCCTAATTTCCCAAACCCAGTCCTCCCGCCTCTCGACTCGCTGCCTCTCGCCAATCCAACGCCTCTCCACCCTCCTGCAAATCTCGCCGGTCAATCACCAATCCAGGCGCATCTCCAGTCTCCACCCGTCAATCGCCAATCACAGAGCAAACCGTCCAATAACGGTTATACAGATCAAACTGTCCAATACAAGAGTGCGTGATACATACTTCACCTATACTTATGTTATTTGTCATATTCCTTATTGGAGTCTATTTGCCAAGCTAATAGTGCTGGAGTGAATATTGATTGGTTCATAGTTGCCATAGTGACTGAAGATTGATGGGTTCATGGTTGCCATTTTGCTGGAGTGAATATTGATGGGTTCAATTCGTAACAATCAGGCCATTTGTTTTGTATTAATCTTTACTAATTGTTAGGTACACGTTATTACAGTTCAGGTCAAAACAGAGAGTTCAAACTGTTTCTGTCATTTTCATTTTTGAAACGTGATGCTTATGTTATATGTTGTGGTCTTCTTCTTTATTTGTGGGGATAAATGTAGCATAAATAGAGCTTGGAACTGTCATTAATTTGAGGAAATTGTAATGTAAAATTCTCTATTAAAACCTGTTTGGTCCAGTCATAATTTGTTATATACTGTATTGTCTGAATTTTGCAGCTTTGTTAGCTCCAGTTTGAACGCTCAAATGGAAGACAAGAAATAGAATGTTGCGAGGTCAGAAATATGGAATCATTTCGCTAAGGTACTTGGTGGAGAAAGAGCAAAATGTAATTATTGTGGGAGAACATTTAATGCGGATACTAAATCTGGAACTTTTAGTATGTGGAAGCACTTAAAAGCTTGTTATGCATATAAGAACATAAGGGTTGATGAAAATCAAGCAATACTCACTCGAGAAAACAATGATGTTGGTATTATGTCTGTGCTGTTTGATAAAGAACGGTGTAGAAAAACATTGGTTAAGATGATTATTGTTGATGAATTGGCTTTTTCCTTTGTGGAAGGTGTGGGTTTTAAGGAATATGTGTATCAACTTTGCCCTAAATTTGAGGTTCCTTCTCGACAAACGATTGCTAGACAAAGGGTTTCTTTAACCACTGATTGTTGGACATCAATTCAAAACATCAATTATATGGTAGTCACAACACACTTCATCGATAGAAGTTGGAAACCGCATAAGAGGATATTAAGTTTTTCTGTTGTTCCAAATCATAAAGGAGAGACAATTGGAAAGCTTATTGAAAATTGTTTGCTTGATTGGGGAATAGAGCGTGTGGGTACCATTATTGTAGACAATGCAAATACAAATGATGCAACGATCATTTATGTGAAAAACAAGTTGAAAAATTGGAAAACTGACGATATTATGATTTTAGGTGGCTCTTATCTGCATGTACGTTGTTCAGCACACATAGTCAATTTGATTGTTAAAGAAGGATTGAAAGAGTTTAACCCAACTATAGAAAGTATTCGCAATGCGGTCAAATACTTGAGTTCATCTCCTTCCCGGTTGATGAAATTTAAATGTTGTATTGAAAGGGAAAATATTGCATGCAAAAAACTTGCTGTGTTAGATGTGCCTACTAGATGGAATTCAACATTCTTAATGTTGGATAGTGCATTGAATTTTGAAAAAGCTTTCGAAAGAATGGAGGAAGAGGATGGATTTTATTGTAAATATTTTGACGAGACTGAAGGTGGAAAAGCAAAGGAGGGTCCACCTACAAGTTATGATTGGGAGAAGGCTAGAAAATTTGCCAAGTTTCTAAAAACCTTTTATGATGTCACATTGAAGTTTAGTGCTTCATTGAGTGTTACTTCCAATATTTACTTTCAAGAAGTTTGTAAAATTGAGCAAATTTTTTTTAAAAAAAATGGGTGACAAGCAAGATTATTTGCTAAGTAGTATAGCAAATAGCATGAAGATTAAGTTTGACAAGTATTGGGGTAATGTTGATAAAATAAACAAGATTTTGATTGTAGCTGTTGTGCTTGATCCTAGGTATAAGTTGGAGTTTGTTGTACATTGCATTGGTATCTTGTATGATTGTGTTAAGGTTGAAGCCATAAAAAATGAGGTCATGAAATTATTGTATGATTTGTATAACCAATACAAAGGATGGCGTTGTTCAAAGAATGGAGCTAGTGGAAGTGGAAGTGCTGGCGCTAAATCTAATAATGGAGTCACTTTGTTGGAGTGTTCAGATGATGATGATGATTGGGATGATTGTAATTTCGATTTTGGGTACAAGAAAATGAAAACTAGCAAAATGGATTTTTCAGGAAAAGATGAGGTACAACGATATCTAATGGAACCCACCGAAGATGCTACTGATGGAGATTTTAACATTTTACATTGGTGGAAGATTAATAAATCAAGATTTGAATTTTTATCTGAGGTTGCAAGGGATGTTCTTGCCATTCCTGTATCTACAGTTGCTTCTGAGTCAGCATTTAGTACTGGAGGGCGCATTCTTGATCCATTTAGGAGTTCTTTAACTCCTAAAACAGTTGAAGCCTTAATTTGTACACAAAACTGGCTAAGGGAGGATTCTAGACTCTTGAAAGTTTCCCAAGATGTAATTTGCATTGAAGAAACGGAGTTCTATGAGGAAATTGAGAAAGGTAATAAATATACATTTTTTTTTATTAAATCTTATTAGTTGAATAATTTTTCGGATATTTGTATTTGTTAATTGTGCCTTTTCAATTATGCTTGTAGAGTTTCTTAATATGACAAGTCAAGTAATTGATGATTAAATCAGATAGTTGGTAAGTATTACAATACTTAAAAATATTTTATTTTTATAACTTTTAATTTTTATTTCATTTTCTTTATGCATGCAGGCTGCTTGAACTTGAAGTTGAAACAAGTGAGTTTACTTTATGTAGTATTGCTGTAATATTAATCTTTACTTTTTGGTATTTGTATACATTGAATTAATCTTATTGAACGACTATTATTTATATGCTTTTGAATTGGGTTACGTTAATTTGTAAAAGTTACGAATGAAATGTCATTATTTGTATTTATGTAATGTTGTTGTAAATATTTAAAAAATTAATTATGGTACGGAACCGAACCGAACCGAACGGTTCCATAATTATATTTGGACCCCAAGCCCAAAATCGAGGCTATGAGACTCTCAGCCGAGACTCTATATAAGTGGATGAGACACTTTAGCCGAGACTCTTTGTAAGTCGTTGAGGCCCTTCAGCCAATGCTCTTTATAAGTGGATGAAACCCTTTAGCTGAAACTCTTTATAAGTGGATGATGCCCTTTAACCGAAGCTCTTTATAAGTGGATGAGGCCCTTCAGACGAGGCTCCTTATAAGTTAATGCCATGTCGGCAATGTGGGACCCTTCACATCATGTATGTACCACGTAACCTCGGTCTATTGCCTTACCGGGATCTTTGACCTGTTGGACCTCCTTTTGACTTTTCCTCGCGAGGTGCTTATTCCTCCCTATTCAAAATATATTGCTCAATGGTGGTATTATTCTAAAGCACTCCACTAACTGCTTCATCATAAATAAGTCATGACATAGAAAATTGGGATTTTCTTGATGCTGAAGACTTATTTGAAAATTTCCAATCACGATGATTTGGAGCCCACACATGCTTTTATTTTAAAGCCATCAAATCCCGTTCATTCATCCACTTTGAATTTGTGAAATTATTTTAGCACCAAGTGAACTATTTGTTTATTGCTACTGGAGCTTCAATATTGAAAAATATGGATAGTGGTAAAATTCTTTTATTTGCATGCTAATTTTACAGCAACTAGACTATTTGATCTGTGTATAAATTAAATCAATATCCAAGATAACGAATTGTGAAAGTATGTGAAATTTGCTATTGTAATTCTTCATGATTTCGAGCATAGACTACAAAATTCATTTGCGCCAAAGAAATTATTTTTACAATGCACGCTAAGTATTCGTTAAATTGCTTAGCTCGGATGTTCTCTAACCCTATCATCTTCCTCTCTTGTATTTATATTTTCCTCGTCCGACAGTTGACTTGACTGTCGGAGTGCGAATGATCGCCGGACCTTTTCCTTGACCAGCAACCTTTGCCTCCTAACTGGGGTGTTCAGTGTGCAGGTGATGTCCACGTGGAGAGGACGTGGCAAAGATTCTGTTGAGCTCATTCTTTGGGGTAAACAATTTCCATGAGATCTTAAACATGGTTTAATTGCATTATTTTACAACAACTTGAAAGGTTGCATAAAACTCAAATCTTTTCAAACAACAAACTAAAAATATATACTCTTTGAAAGACAAATCGATGACCAAAAAAAAAAAGAAAAAAAACTATTTTGGGAGTCTTTTCAAAGCACTACACATTTGAATATCCCTCCACAAAGTCTTGTCGCCCTTACTAATGTCTTTTGTTAAACAAGGAAATTTTACGTATATAATTTGTACAAAGAAATGGAAACATCTGCATTTGTGTTTGATTCTCGTTATTTCAAAATTAATCTTTTTTTAACTCATTTCTAACTACGCATTTTCTCAAAAAAATGATTTTTCAATTAAACATTTGAATTTTGTATTTAATTCAACTCATTTTCGTACATCATCGATGATTGTTATACTTAAGAGGGTGTATTCTATTGAGATTTTTAATAACTTTTTGAGATTTGAAATGTTTAGCGGTATTCAATGTAGATTTTTGAAAACTCTCTAAAAGTATTTGTGTATTCAATTGAGATGTTTATAAACTTTTAAAAAGTTTCTAAAAGTTACCGTACATTCATTTAATTTTTTTAGAAATCTCTATAAATTTTGGGATATTCAAATTTTAATGACTTTTAGAGAGTTTTATAAAAGTCTTCATGGTACTAACTTTTGAACAGAGAATCAAAATTTGTGTATCATTAATCACAAGATTTTGGGAGACTTTCAAGGGAAAAAAATTAATGTGTATTTTTTTTTCAATATTTATCTTTCATTTTCTCTTTTATGAACATTAGAGTTATGATTAAAATTTATTTTTTTCTATTGACTATATTAGTTTTTATTTTTATTTTTCTCTCTCTTATTGTTTATTTCTATTTTCTATGAAAAAATTAAATTATATCATTATTACTTTTTTCTTTTTTCATTCATTTTTTAATGATAATTATCTATTTTTAATTAAATTATAAAACTTTATATAGTCTAATTTATAATTATTTAAAGTATTTTTTTTTATTCTTTAAAGGTATATTATATTAATAATTCTGAGTATGAAATTTATTTTTTATATGTATTATTATTTATTTAATTAAGATCTTAAATTTTTATTATTTTTAAAATATTTTTTTGTTATATGTGGTGAAGAAGGGAAAGGGTAAGGGTAAGGAGAAAGGGAATTGTGAGAACCTCGTATATAATAATTTCACATTTTTACACTTGATTCGTATGAATTTTATGTCAAATGAAAGTTTTCAAAAATCTTTTGAATTTTACAAAAGTCTTTAATAATTTTAAAATGAAAGTCTATGGGCTTGTGTGGGAGGGATTAAAATCAGATTAAAATTGAAAATATAGCCGTTATTGTTGACTTTTATTAGACGAGTGGGGCCCAATAACGGCCATATTTTCAATTTTAATTGGCTTTTAATCCCTCCCGAACGGGGCCTATATAAGTCTATAAAAGACTCTCACTAATTTTATACAAATCTCTAAAAAAATTCACGAAATTCACAGAAATCATCATTTAAAAAAGGTCCAGCAAAATTTTCAAAAATTCCAATGGAATACAGTTGATGAAGATAAGGTCAACTGTGTAAAGAAATAGGCCCGACCCGAAATTGAAGTGACGCGTGCAACTGGTCCTCAAAGAATCCGTATAGTTTATGTTGTACCTTTCAAACGGTCACGAAATTAATTAAATTAATATTCTAAAAGGCTCCTCTGTAAAAAATAATTCATCCCTTTCCTCTTCATTTCTCTCTCTCTCTCTCTCTCTAGACTCTCCGAGATCCATCTCCTCTCATTCTCTCCTCTACAGTTCGATCTCCAAAACCTAACTCTCTTCATTTTCGAAATTCGACTTTTTGAAACAAATTAATTTGTTTTCTTTGTCGCGAGAAAGAAAATAACTGTGGAGGAATTATGAGGAAGTGGAGGTTGATTGGTGGTGGGGTTGCAGTACAGTGAAATGGGTGTTGGTTTTGCAAAATTCAGTTGGTTTAATTGTTTTTTTTTTTTTGAGTAAATTAATTTCTTGAACAACGTTTGTTGTTTTGCTCTGATCCGATCAAGAAATAGCATTGGAAGCGTCGCCGTTTCTTTTGAATAATAGATTTTTTTAGAGGTTGAAAAACAAAGAATTAAAGATGCAGCAAGATCAGCGAAGGAAGGTATATATAATTTGTAATATTTATATTTTGTTATGGTTATATTTTCTTTCAACCCTACTTAAAGAAATTAGAGATCTTGTTTGTTTATGTGTACACGATGGCAAATCTTTAACTATTTTGGAAATTTGGAATTAAATAGCCTTTTAGAGTAGAGCGGAGATTTTTTAAGAAATTTAACTTGTCTGAAGTTTAGTTTTTCAAGGTCATTTCTTCCATTGTTTTTTTACAGCCAATTACAGAGTTGGTTGGTTATTCTTTTTTGGTTTCAGAATAGTTGAAGTGTTGATATCAGAGAACTGGAAGTTGTTAAAACTCGAATGTATTATCATCTGTTGATGTTAGTTCCCCAGGTCTTAATGAAAATAAATATGATTTTCTCAACTTAGCTGAAGTTTGATATCAACATATTTAGATGTTGTTTTATGAGAATTTGTTCGTTTACAAAATTGATTGGATTCTGGATTCTTAAATTTTTAATGACATGGTTTACTGGTTTAGTTTGGATCTCTATAAATTTATTTCTTATCAAACAATTTTTTTAATTATATTAAATATATTCTGGCTGTTATAAATGTCTTTTCAAGCATTACGTTTTGTTAAGATATAATAGATTATTTTCTTTTAAATTGATTGGCTTTTCTGGCATATGTTTTGAATGGTTAAATTTTGGGTGAAGTTACTGGTCTCTCGACCATGATTTGACTATGTTTTAATGATTTTGCAGAACCCCAAAGAGACAGAATTTTTTACCGAGTATGGAGATGCCAACAGATACAAAATTCTGGAAATTATAGGCAAGGGAAGCTATGGAGTTGTTTGCGCAGCAATTGACACACATACTGGGGAGAAAGTAGCAATAAAGAAAATAACAGACATTTTTGAGCATATCTCTGATGCTATTCGGATTTTGCGTGAAATTAAGTTGCTTCGCCTTCTACGGCATCCTGATATTGTAGAAATTAAGCGGATCATGGTGCCACCCTCTAGACGGGAGTTCAGAGACATTTATGTTGTTTTTGAGCTTATGGAGTCTGACCTTCATCAAGTCATTAAAGCTAATGATGACTTGACACATGAGCACCATCGTTTTTTTCTCTATCAGATGCTACGAGCACTGAAATATATGCACACAGGTAACTAGGCAGTGCACATAATAAGGATCTTACTGAATTGCTTGTCATTTGTATATAGATAATCATCCTGCATCTATCCTCATCTCAGCCTTTTCTGTTTTCTTTTTCTTGTTTTCCTCCAGATAATCATCCTGCATCTATCCTTATCTCAGCATTTTCTGTATTCTTTTTCTTGTTTTCATCAAGTGTTGGCTTGGGAAGACTATAATTTAACATGGTAATTATCAACTTTATAATTCATATCCAGAGCTGTTTGGTTTTCAGCTAATGTGTATCATCGAGATCTTAAACCAAAGAATATTTTGGCAAATGCAAACTGCAAACTCAAAATATGTGATTTTGGACTAGCAAGAGTGGCATTCAGTGATACCCCAACAACAATTTTTTGGACGGTATTATTTCTTATACTTTAAATCTAATAGTTTTGAACCTTTTGTCAACCCATCGATATGGAATACTAGTATGTTTATTGTTCTAGTTTCTGGAAGTGTGTCTGTGTTCATAATCTTTTCTGATTCTTCTCTAATAACCTGCAGGATTATGTTGCTACAAGATGGTATAGGGCTCCTGAGCTGTGTGGATCTTTCTTTTCCAAGGTAATGGTGGTATTGTCATTTGTGGCCGTATTGTTCCTTTTTCAATTTTAGATCCTGCCATAATGTGCTGCGAGCATGTTTATGTGGGTTTTTTCGCACCATAATGTCAATCCAATTTATTTCTTCTTTGTTGGTTTATATAATTATGTGAACTGTGTGAAATATTAACATCATTTTTCAAATAATCTACACATTGTGTTTTCGGTCACTTATTTTTTACCAATTCTATTAACATTCCCATGCATCTGGTTCAACCATTATCCAGATGATGTGTGATCATGTTTCTTGCTTGCCTATTATCTTCAATCTGAAAGGATGAAACCATAATTGGCACCTCTTGGAATTACCATTTTGTATGCCATATGCAATCATGTGATTAATATCAGATTGCAGTTACAATATTCATTGATTCCCAAGCATCCATCGGAACTAGGCAGGTATCCCTAGTTCAGCTTTGTACATAAATACTTGGCTACACTCTATTGTAACTCTTGAGTTCTGTGAGCTTCATCCCCCTTCATTTTTCTATAGCTTTTTACCTTATAAGAAGCTAAAAGCAGTTAGTATTTGCAAATTCAAGTGTGTAGTAATTTCGTATGTCATGCCCAACATTGTTAAGTCTGGTTCCTTAGTTTGCCCGGAGTATTTCAATAATTTATTACAGCATATGTGTTGAGTGCATTAGATAGCCAGTAATGCCTAACCTAGATTAAAACAATTCTTATTATTGTGTTCAGTTATTTTGTTCTTGACTTCTTGTAAATATATTTTATGTGTTGTACTGTGCTGCAGTATACACCTGCAATCGATATTTGGAGCATTGGCTGCATCTTTGCAGAGGTATTGACAGGGAAGCCATTGTTTCCGGGTAAAAGTGTTGTGCATCAATTGGATTTGATTGCAGATGTTCTTGGAACACCATCAGCAGAAACCATTTCTGGAGTATGACATGTCATCCTTTAACTTTATACTTGGGTGCTTGTATGGTGTGGTGGTTAACCTTTGAGATTTATATTCATGGATGCAGGTGCGTAATGAAAAGGCAAGAAAATATTTAACAGATATGCAGAAAAAGCACCCAGTGTCTTTTGCTGAGAAGTTTCCTACTGCAGATCCTTTGGCAGTCAAATTGTTGAAACGGTTGTTAGCATTTGATCCAAAGGATCGGCCAACTGCTGAAGAGGTGAGTTTTGCCATATTATTTGTTGCATTCTATAACCTGCACGTTCTAAAAATAGGTATTACCTGATGGAGCTTTCGTCAAGTTTTCTTTTTTTGTATTTATTTGGCTTCTGTTTTGGTATTATTGGGTTTATTAGGCATTGGCTGATCCTTACTTTAAGGGACTGGCTAAACTTGAGAGGGAACCTTCTTGTCAGCCAATTTCAAAGCTGGAGTTTGAGTTTGAGCGTCGACGGGTGACTAAGGAAGACGTCAGGGAATTGATATTTCGAGAAATATTAGAATACCATCCTCAACTACTCAAGGACTACATGGCAGGAAATAATGGCACAAGTTTTCTCTACCCCAGGTTTTAAACACCTTCATTCTACCAGATCTATGAAATTGTAGCCTTATATTTGTATACATGAATCTCATTCTGTGATGGTATTATTTGCACTATGCAGTGCCATTGGTCATTTCAGGAAGCAATTTGCCTATCTTGAAGAAAATCTTGGGAGAAGTGGACCTGTGATTCCTCCTGACAGAAAGCACGTCTCTCTTCCACGGTAAGATTTTTTGTTTGTTTAATTTTTGGGGGTCTCTCTTATTTTGGGATATATACACGTGTGCACACACAAATGATTAACTCTTATTATCCCATATATACACATGCGCGCATGCTCAAGTGCTGCTGAAGTAGGTAATATTCTCGGTTTCCCTTTTTGTTTCTTCATTCTTTTTATTTTTAATCATGAAATTACTCATTTATCGAAAAAGAAGAGACATGCGTCTCAAGAAGGTAGGAAGAATACTCTTTAAGAACAAAGATGAATCAGCATATGCATCAGTGAGGTGCCAACTCCAATTTTCACTGAACAAACAACTGATCTCGAGATGTCCGCCTATTCTTTTGTATTCTTGCACTCAACTTATATGCACCTTGTGTATTGCTGCAAAAGAATGCCAGTTTTTTTGGAAGATAACGAGACTCGAACTGAGGGTGTCCTCTTCTTTTGTTATTATGCATCCAGTCCTTATGGAAGATAACAAGAATTGATGGCGTCCTCTTCTTTTGTTGTTATACATCTCTGATACCAGACAGAAAATGAGGTAGTTTGAGTCATGTTTCAAATCCTTCTCTCCTATTATGCAGGTCTACAGTAAATTCAAGTACCATACCTCCAAAAACCCAACAGAACGTGTCGGCACTCAATCATCGGCAAACTACAGAAGAAATGTCCAGTGGGATTATAAATTCAGATGCCACATTTGGAAATGTATCGAAGGATGCACGTCCACCCCCGCCGCGGGTGCCCACTGGTAGGTTTTCTACTTTGGATTATCATTTTTGTTGTTACTAGTAACTTCTATGAGATGTGATGTCGAGTGAAGCCGTTGGAATCACAAAAGAAAGCATAATTTACCATGGGAATTTGCGGTTCAGCATGAGGAACAATTCGGATAATAACCATATGCGCTTTCCATTTTTTAACAATGGAAAAACTCTATATAAAGCAGTGAACAACTCTGTAATATTAAAATTTCAAGAGGAGAAGGGGGTGTCAGTAGTGCCGTTCAAGAACGGGAATAGTAGAGAGCACATCATCTAATATTTGGGCACCGTTTGGTAACCATTCTTTTTTTCATTCTCATTCTTCTACTAATTTTCAACCACACATTCATCAATAAAATAACATTTTCCATCACATCAATAACTTTTCCTTCATTTTCAACCACAAAAAAGGTGTGATTTGATACAAAGAATACATTTTTTTCTAGAATAATGGTTACCAAACGGTGCCTTGGTTGGGGTCTTTAGAGTATTCATTCTGATGAAATTGACTACACCTTCTATGATTATGGTATGATTTTCTTTCCAGTAACAATAATTTCAGGGGGATCTTGTATTTATAGAAAGCTGGGTTGAATAGAATGCATGTTTTATTTGCTATATATATAATACTACAGAAGTTTGTACAGTTTGACAGGGAAGTTACTGCGATACTACGTAATTATTTGGTTTTATATAAGTGACATCTCCTTCTGATGTGCAGCCAAGCCAGGAAGAGTTATAGGACCAGTTTTACCGTATGAGAATCTCAAACATATGAAAGAAACCTCTGATAGGAAGATGCATGTTCAGAACGCTATTCTTCCTCAGTCAATCTCTCCGCATTATTTCTTTGGGACTAATTCTGGGAAGAAACACGAGAAGGGCTGGACAGAAGCTGAGAAAGAATCATCACAGGTCAAATCACTATCTCAGCAATACACGTCAGTTAAATCAACATCTAGCACAAGTGACATCAACAAAGCACAACCTCAGCCATACATGCAAACTAAATTAAACCCAGGGATGAATATCGAAGTTAACAGTAATCCATATTACAGCACACAAGCAAAAGTAGGCCTCAATAGCCAGCTTTCAATCGATGTGAAATTGCTGCAGGCTCAATCTCAATTCGGTATAGTTGGGGCTGCTGCCGTTGCTGTGGCTGCTTATAGAGAGGTTAGTGATGTTCAGCTTGGATTGACTTAGTAGTGATTTCTCTGAATGGTCTTGCAATGACCTGATCAGTTTATTCAGATAACTGAGGGGAAGACGATAGCCTGCAAAAGTACGAGTTGTGAACTCCTACATAGAATGATGTGTATAAATTGTCAAACCATTCACACGGTGTCCCCCTTACGATAGAGTGGTGATTTTATCTTATCAGAAGAGAGTTTCTAGTTTAGGTCACTGTAAAATGTCAATTGTCACATTATTGATTGATAAATAAAAGATGACTTTTCATTCAATTTTCCAGGTTTTCTTGCTTTTGCTTGAGCTTTAAAGGTGTATTACGTGAACTGTATATGAAAAGAGTTTGTTATGCTCTAATGGAGTGCCAGATCTTGAGACATTTCGAAACAGATTAACTCTGCACTTAGTACCATCAAATGACTACATCAAATTTTAGCTCTTCCCTTGTCTTGATTATTTCTTGTCTACCCTTTTTCCTTTATATTTCTCTCACCAATTTGGATGCAATTACACTCACAAAAAGCAGCTACTGGTAAAAATGGTAGATCAACTGTGAAAACTGATTAACAATCTCATATTCGGACATATGTTTGTAAGAAATAACCTCAAGTTGATCAATGTACAAAACTGAAATCTGGTGATGATGGAAACCTGATCAGGTTCACTTTCTCAATTTAACATAATAGCATGAAGTGTCATTAATGTTTTTTTTTTTAAAACATCAATTTTGCAAGTCTTTCTTGTGGATTAGTGGAATCCACCATAATAGACACCCCACAGAATAGCTTCCACCTGCAATTGCAAACCGGTCGAAAGTATTGGTAAAACATCACTGGAAAGTGAAAAACACCACTTTATTAATTTGGTTAATATAACCAGTAATGTCAATCAAGTTTATACAAAGTGATTCAAACTCATTAGTTATCTCAGTCCCCAACAATCAGCTCTTACTTGCGCACTTGTATATAATTTATCTCTTTTCGATATTTTCTTTTCAACTCAATATTGACCTCGCCCTTTTCTCTTCTTAACCCCTGTAACGAGCTTTTAGTCGACAACTTTCCAATTTTTGAATACCAAAAGGTAGCAAGTTTCACGATATGCTTACAGACTTACTAACTCGAATAAAAAGGGTGAATGCATGAGGCGTAAACTAAATAGGTGCAATGCTTATTATCTATAAAAGAAAAAAATTTACAGAGATTAGATCTTGGTCATCACCAAGTTCATACTAGAAAGTCAAAGACGCTCCAGACAATCTTTTTCATCATGCACGAAATCACCACAATCTTAGATCATTTCTTTTATCGATTCGAACACCCCAAATTATAAGATATACGTTTAAAGGATGTTGCGAATCATAGGTTAAGGAATTAAACATCTAAATCGTCTATTCAACCTATTTGTATGAATCTTCACGTTCATGTATGATGTGCTATACTCAATTATTGTACATAAATATTGTCATGTTTTACATGGATAAGCAAAAGAATTCAACTAAAGCACAAAATTCATTCACAATCCATAAACATTAATTCATCATGCATAAGGCTATCTAACTCACACAAGAATACATAAAAAGAATGTTTTTTTAACCCATAAAATGTATTAAATAAAATCATATCACACAAGCACTCACATACTACACATGAAAATCTTTTTTTTTTTTTTTTTGAAATTTTGAAATTTTTGAAATTTCTTCAATTTTTTATTTTTTTATATATAATAAAGAAGTAGAAACACACAATCTTATAAAAATAATAAAAATAAAAATTCAATATTTTTTTCTACCTTCAAATTTAAAGTAGACATTGTCGTCAATGTCTTAAAATATAATCTAGTACATAAAGGGGCTGTGAAGAAAGGAATAAGACTCCTTGAATTTTTTTTATTTGATATTGGAAGTAGATTTTTTGGATCATCCAATTCCATTCTTCAACTTGTTAAGCTTCCTTCCATTCCATATATCAGTACCTTTAAAAGAAGAAGACAAATATAAGAGTAAAAAAAAATGGTTTGTGTATGATAACGAGTTTTTTTTTTTACGTCCCTAGAACCTTGAAAAATGCGCCACATATATTTTCAATTGTTTTTCTCTCAAATATATGATTTTCTTTTAAAGGTTTAATATAGATGCGATGCCCCTCTTATTGAAACAAAACATTCCTAAAACTAATGCACATTAATAGACTATATGCAATGCAATTACATGCAACATAATAAATAAAAGGGTAAGAAGTTGAGTTGCCTTCCAATAAACGTTTAATTTAAAGGCTTTAGCTAGACTTTTGCACAAGTGCTTCATGGCACTTTGAATATGACTTTGGAGGTCCTGCTTAACTCGCTCAATTTGACTTTGTTTCATATTTCACACGTCCTCCAAAATCATACTTTGACTTTTTGAATACAATATGACTTGCCAAAATTACCCAATTCGAACTCAATTAAAAATACTTCAATTTCCTCATCAACTTTAATCACAAAATCAATGAAGTTGGAGGTTTACTTGCTAATCTCGTCTTCTTTGAATGCTACTAATTCATTTGGCTCCTTCGTGATTAATTTATTCGTTTCTACATGTTCTTCTTCTTTAGTTGGTTCGCCGGGTTGAATAATGAAGAGATCATTCATTGACATGCTATTTGACTTATCTGAAATTACTTGATCTTCCATCCTTTTATATTTTTGCATGATGATATCTCCCGCAACTATTTCCCCATCATCATCTTGTTTTTCATATGGACCCTAGAAGATAGATTTCCTTACTTCCTTTGGAGTTGTCAATAACAAGTAATTTTTAGTATAATGCAATGCACCACAATATTCACAAGTAGGTCTAATCTCTCCATAAACAATAGATTTGATATTTAGTCCTTTCGAGAAGCCATCCTTATTAAATATAATAGGTTGATTGTATCCCCACTTTTTAAGTTCTCGTCTGAAGAGAAATTCTACAAAGAACGTGTCACCTTTATTTAAGTCGGAATCAATCATTATGAATTTTTGACATTTTTACTTCTTTTTCATTTCCTGTCAATTGAGTAAAAAACAGTAAATCAATTTAAAAAGAAAAAGAAAAAAATTTATACAAAAGTAAGAAATAATTTAAACCAATATTAAATAAAAATAGTCTCCAACAACGGCGCCAAAAATTTATTGTCGATTTTTATATCTCGTAAATGTAAGATATTGTAATTTAGTGAACCAATGAGTCCAGATATCGTTATCACGAGAACTATTATCTAACATTTGGTTAAATTATTCCTAACTTTAATTTGATCGTAAACAAATAATAAAGTTTGTGATTGATGTCTAAATTATTCTAATTAAACTAAATTAATGCATCGTACACAATTTATCGCATTTGTGTTTTAAAAATATGAATGTGGATACTAGGATTTACAATGTTATCTATGGATCCCCTTTAATTCTCCAATCAAGATTCATTATTATTGTGGTGTTCGGTCCAATTCTTCTAAAATATTCAACTTACCCCTCTCGAGTTTTCATTGAATTTATTTAACTAATTCAATTTCATATCTCTATGTGAATCAATCTTAGTTAAATGAAATATTAATTCTAAGAATTCATCTGATGATCGCATTAATTAGTATAAGTATCTCTACACTTCATACAAAATTAACGAATTTTAATATGTGATCTAAATTTAAAACTCACATCTCGATTCGTACTAGATTCACAAAGGCATTGAATAATTAGCCAAAGAATTCAAAGCATTAAATTCATGAATAAAATCAACACATATGCATTTCAAGAACTAGAATCTTGAATAAAAGAAATACAATGTCACACATAAATTTGGCTACTCATAATAATGAAAGAAAAACAAAATGTATAGAGTTCATAACCGGGTTTTAAAATGTTGATCATGGAAAGAATTTGATCTTGCACCAAGAATCTTCTTCAACCTCAAAAGTCTTCAAACCCTAGATGTTGCTCTTTAATCTTGATGATTATGTGTTTTTCTCCCCCAAATTGTGTGGAACTCTCTCAAAAGTGTCAAAAACTTGTATTTATATTTCTCCTCACGTTTGTGTCGAATGTATGGCTTTTATGGGCTTCAAAATTGATCAAAAATGCGCCCTAGATACACCTAGGCGGTGCCTTAGCACCATAGGAGTGGCGTAGCGACTCTGTTTTGTGCATGATAATGCCACTTTTCGGGGTGAAAATCTGCATTGCACTTTTTTTAATATTTTTATCATAACTTTCTTTTCCGATTTTTGATTGAGACGATTCAAATTGGATTGTAAAGATAACTTAAAGGGGGCTACAACCTTACTTGAAATAGATATTTTTCAATTCGAACGTTTACTAGGTCAAAATGGGTTTCAATCTTGAGCTAAATATCTAGAACATGCTTGTGCGGTTGAAAATTGATTTGTGTCCATATTTTGATCATATTTCACTCATTTTTGACTTCTAATTGCATCCAATTGACCCCTAGCATTTACGAATCTTCATTATGAGGTTCGACACAACTTTTGAGTATTTACACTTTAGTCCCTAAACTTTGAATTTTGCCTATTTTTACCCATTTTCTGCTTCTTTTTTTCAATTCCACTTCCATTCATCGAGTTTCACTTAATAACACATTATATAATAAATTAGGCTATAATTTCATTAAAAGAACTTAGAAATGTTAATATTTTAGAGCTCGAATAAGTGTGTCATTTCAATTAGAAAATGTTGTAATGGAAACCAACTTTTAAGAGAAAAAAATGGATTACTAAGTAGGGCTCCTTAACATTTCAATTAGAGTGATTTTGACTTTCCAAGGTAAATTTTTTGTCCCAATGTAAGAAAAGCAATGATAAAATAGTATGCGACTTTCACATTGAAGGAAAAATCATCAAAGATTTAACATTGGACCAGATTAACATAATTAATGTTGCTTTCAAGTGTCACAATACATGTTGTTGATCACCAATCATACATATTGGCATCTTGCCTCAATTTTCTCTCTGTGACGTCGCTCCACAACTGCAAATATTATGCCAACAAAGCAAATAGCAATCTAGAACCTGAACTGATGTATACAAGTTATCATATAGAATTTTTGGAGTACTCGTCTTAATAGCTCATTCGACTTAAAGGTGGTGTCTCATCATAACTGTAGCTTGCCTGTAGTGACTCCCTCATTATGGTACCCCAAACATAGGCCTCTTCGCCCATAAGTATCCTAACCTTGTAAGGAGACCATATACACTCAGGGACGGACCCAGCACCCGGCCAGCCTGCGCGGCCGCGCGTGCTGGGATCCGCCTGACCGCCGCCACGCCTGACGCCAGTCGCCGGTTCCGGTTGTCTTCTCCAGTTCTCCAGCCTTCTGCCTTTTTTTTTTTTTTTTTTTTGTGAAATTGGGCCAAATTTGGCCCAATTTCACAATCTATTTTTTTTTTATTTTGAAATTGGGCCGTCTCTAGTCAAGCCCATCCAATCCATCATCCTTATTTTTTTTTAAATTAGATTGGGCCATTAGTTTTGGCCCAATCCTGGCCCAATCATTAATTATACAATACCAAAAATAGAAATCATCCCCAAATCCCAATTGGAAATTCGATTCTTCACCAAATTCCCAAAGTTCTCGTGTCTCGACTCTCGCCCACTCCCCGTCGTAGTCTCACGTCTCCTGTCCGTCCGACCACCACCACCACCGGTCAGGCCGACTGCCAATCGATCCGTCGCCGGTCGGGTCGATCGCTTTCGTCCTTCCGTCGGCAATTTTCGTGAATTTAACACGGTAAGTATACTAGATTTTAATCATTTCGCTTTATCGGTTATGAATTATTTTTCATTGTTAAGTCTTGAAACTTAAGTATTTATCACTTATCAGTTTATGAATTATTTTGATATACCGTGGCCGTCTCGGAGTCTGTGATTTGTGAGTGTGGTTGGAGTCTGTGGGTGCAATATATTTCATAAGCTGGTGGACAATTTGAATTTGTTCCACGAAATATGGTGCAATATATTTCAACCCAAATCCCAACAGCAATATGGGCATCAATTATTTTAACCTGGATGAGGACGACAATGATGATATTTTTCCTCTTTTATAAAGTGATAAATAATGCGTTTAGTGAGATTGGTTTACGTATCAATGTACATTCTACTTATCTTAGTCGTGGGTCTGCATTACTCTAAAAGGATATGATGCTGTTCTTATAATCAAATAAGTAGCATTAATCTGAGATTTGTATAGAGAAGTATAAACAACATTAATATTCTGATGTGAGTATGAGATGATCTTCCTTAATCTTCAACTGTAATTTACTTGCTGGGTAATAGTTTGGTTAAAAGATATATTCTTGTGATTATACTAGTTAAAATCTTCTTTTAACTTGTTCATATTGCAATGGCTGAAAGTGTAGAAATTTCCCACTGCAAGTTGTTCTACTTTTCTTTTTGGAATCCTCTTTCAAGATTTGTGATTGAATGAAGGGATAGTGTGCCAATGAAAATAGAACGAGACCTTGTATGAAAATATGAAATTAGTTTATTAGTTTGTACAATTTCATTGACGGGCGGGCGTTGACATTTCAAAAAAAATATGAAATAAAGTGTAGAAATAGACGTTGACGGGCGAACGTTGACCGGTCAACGTCCGCCCGGGCTGAATACGAATGCTGGGTCCGTCCCTGTATACACTCCTTTGAGGTGGTTAAAGTTGTCCCATAGGTAGGTGCCCTTTTTCCTCAAAAAGTGTTGGCCCTTGTGCATGGGCAGAATTGGTGGGTACTCAACAAGCATGTTTCTTTTTTTAACCCAAACCCTATTTTTCCATCAAAATGCATTCTTATATTATATTATCTCTCGCTTATCCAACTTCCAAATGACACACCTAGTACATCAATTTTTCAATTTTATTACGCAAATTTCAGAGCATCCAAATGACATTTACAATACTCTGTTACACACAATGTTTGATCATTACATGAATACCAACACTGAAGAAATTCTTGGGAAATAAAGTGATTCATTGAACTTTAAGCATAATCCTATACACATTCATCTTAGTTTACTAATTATGCTAACGCAAAATGCACACTATTGAGTATTTTCACTTGTGTTTAAACTTAGCAATTAACAATCCAAAACTTATTATCATGGCTGAGTTTACCGTTCTTCATGAACTCGAGTACCACCGCTCCTCAACTGCTGTCCAAGTCTGAGAATTAACTCTTCCCTACCAAATAATGAAAGAAACAAAGGGATATGACCATAGTACACAAACAAAGGACGCTACCGAAGAATTTCATCATTTAAAATTGTAAAAAGGAATATAGGTTTATCTTTACCTTTCCATTGATCATGCCATGGGACGCCAATAAAGGTACGCTGGAGTTTTCTCCTGATGCATTTTTGTAGTAAGAGAACAAAACTAATTGTATAATTGCTAGAACAGTTCCTATTCCATTTGGGACCTGTAGTACAGACATTAGATCCAAAGTCAATATAAAAGACAGAACGTAAATACAGCATTTCTACTGAAACAGGTAGGAAAAACTTACATATATAAAGGGATCGAAACTGAAGATTCCATACAAAAGAAAAGACGTGCTCATCAAAAAAGTGGAGAGGGACAGATAAAACGGCATGAATTCAACACTCCTCGTTTTGATCACCAGATTCTGTCGAACATATATTGATCAATGTAAGTGCACCAACATAAAACTAATCGATGAAATTAAGAAAATGCATCGATCTTATCTTAAATGCAGCAAGCACGCACAATAATAAACAAAGGGGAAGCCAGCATTGATACGAGGGAAGCGCTACTCAGGAACCCAATGGTGAGGTGACGAACTTCAACGTCTATTATGAGCAAGCTCCCAATGACGATAACAGCAAATATGCCGGAGACTGCCAATAGCAATCCAACCATCCTCAGCTGCTAGCAACATCCAAATATTTACCAGATGATTACATTAACGTAGGCGGCCAAAACAAGAAGAATAAGTTTACCTTTTTTGTTTTCTCAGCGTATATTATGAAGAGGATAATGTAGACTATCTGGAAAACTGCACCAACCGAATTTACGGTGGTAACCGACAAATTATCAGAAGATATCAAAGGCGAACCGTACCAGGCACAGATTAAGCAGTTCAAGAGCGCGTATATATATGGCAACCCCGAGAATTGTTCTGTCGATTCGTTCCTGATTATTCTACGGAACGTTGGCCTGGAAATTAAGGGGGAAAAAAAAAAATCAGAGGATGGCTCCATGCTGCTGCATCAAATAGTATCAAGTATTTCCTAATAAACTCACACTGGAGATACAAACAACCCCAAAGCAAAGATGTTACCTGCAATATATAATTCATGAGCTTTTATTCAGTCAAACAAGAAAAGAAGATCCAAGTAAAAGAACTAACCCATTTGAAGTATCAGTGGAAACAATTCCCAAGCTAATAAACTTATAGTCGGATACGATAACACACTTTATAAACAATAATTATAATTCCCTGTATACTCTTTGTTAATCCATAAATACTACGATGACGCACGTACCCGCGATTCCAGCTGCATCTTTGCAAACAGATAAAGTTTGACATGAACCCAGAAAAACCATCAAATCCACTTTTGTTTCTGAAAACCCCAAATTCTAAACAACAATTCTTCTTTTTCAGCTCGTTTTCTCCCTTTATTTTCTTTGTATATACAGTGAAGATTCGTGTTTAGAAACTGCTAAAAGTAATTGCCGTAGTATAATTGTCTTTGACGCGGCTTTTCTGACCCACTCAATTGCCTGATTTTATTTAGAAATAGAGTAACGCTAACGGCCTCAATGTATTTTTGAAAGTTGAATGCATTTATCATTATCGGAAAGCGACTTTTCTTCATTTATCTGTGGTCCATATATTTTGATGACAAACGGAGGCGCGGCACAATTTAGAATATACTTCTTCTTTTTTTTATGTTAATTAAAATCTGATTGAATTGTAAATGATTGTTCATACGATGACAGTTGTGAGTCGATTATCGTTTTTAAAAGAATTGTGTTAGTCCGGTGAAAATTAAAATCAAGATTTTAATCCAAATCAAAATCAACAAATCACATATTTTATGAAATTCATAATTTTCTACCATACATTTTATCAACATCTATCAAAATATACTAAAAATTTAGTTTTAATCCCCATCAAATAATATCACAGCTGATCAATTTCATTAGAATAATATTTACTCCGCTGTGCATTAGTTTTATCGAAAATTATAAAGTCTAATAATAAACTTGTCTAATTTTATAAAATACTAGTTTTTGGCCGTATGATGTACGGGTTTGGTTATATTGCTGGTATCGTTAGCGTTCCAAATGGGTTGAGTCATGTACCCATAGTTATATATGTCACCTGACATGCAAAAATTTCGTCCACAGAAATGCCATTGAATTGCCTGTGAAATATTTTTTGTTAAATTCAAGAAGTAGAGTTTGGAAAAATGATAAGCTACTTATGAATAGGAAAGTAAACTTGCAAAAAATAATAATAAAAGAACAAGCATCTTTAAACTTGTAAAGAAAATAATAAAAGAACAAGAATCTTTAAAATAGAAATGGAAGAAGCAAAACTGGAAAAAGAGAAAAACAAAAAGTAGAAGAAAATAAAATTATAAATTGTATCTAAAAATGAAATTATGTATAGAGAAAGTATAGCCTCACCGATTATGAAAAGATTTCAATTTTGTAGCCACTGGAAGCGGGCATAGATAGCCAGGCCTCATCTAAAGAACCATGAGACAACCCATACAGAAAATTAGATAAATGGAACAAAAAAAATTTGTGTAAGAAAGCTAAAGACAAAAAAAAAAAAATAGACTTGGATCTTGTGGTCTCTGAGAAAAGGGTGATTGGAAGCTGGTTGATGAAAAATGTAGACAGTCAATTATATATCCATACGGACTCTGTTTCATAATTAAAAATACATCAATTAACAAAGAAAATCTCCTTTTTTAAAATTAAATAACAAAAGTAGGAAATAATGTCAAACTGGTTATATTATAGAAAGAGAGTGAGTAACGGTATTGCCCATATTGAAATAAGCACCTTAGGCTACCTTTGGCACATAGCATATAAGAAATTATGCATAAAATTAGAGAAGACAGTAATAAGTCAGTATTAAGGTGGATATTATTTATAAGTTTTTCATTCAAGAGCATGCTATTCGCACCATCTTTATATAGTTTAATTCGTTGTAGCAAACACAACCTTATCATCCATCACAACTTTGATTCATCTTCTCAATTCTCATCCCAGGCAGAATAAAGAACCTATCCTTTTATTGAAATCCAGAAACCATGGGAGAATTTTGTAAGATCACCAAGCTATTTTTCAAATTATTTACTTCAGCAAAAAGAAAATGAATAGGTTACTTGGTTAAGTGAGAATAGGTAAGCTATATTGCTCCTTTATTGTAACGATTTAGCGAGTTTATGTTTTGGCACATAGGATTGGACCATCGAATCACAACCTCTTCCAATGATAAACTTGCTAAATCGTCCTCTTGGAACATTTTTATGACATCAAATTGGCATATTTATTTCAGTAACAAATGAATCTTGTTATTCAGAATTTTATATCAAAACCAACAAATTATGAAGCTATGTTAAAACTTTTGGCCTGTATGCTAATGTAACAAATGAAATACTTCATATATAGGTAACGAGATTGAGAATATACCTATCAATATGAGAAAATAAAATTCTTCGACGACATAATCACCACTGGTATTTTCTGCAACTTTGATGAGCCCTAATCGAGAAAAGAAAACAAGACAAACATCAACAATCCTCATTTTTCAACAACATCAATCTAGGATAGCTAAAAACTTCAACCCCTAAATTCGCATCAAACAGACCTTTTCTGTCCATCCGCTTTTAGAGGATGTTGATGCCGAAGGTTGAGCTAATAAAAAAGAAAACAACAAACCCAGTTCAATTTTCTAAATGAAAAACAAATAATCATATCTTAGACGAAAGAGACTTACATAGGTACAGGTTTCTTGTTTGCTGTAAAAATGTTACTGGAATTTCTTTGATGGTTGAGAGAGGAGAAAGTGATGAGAGAGAACAAAAAACAATTTAGATATTTATGCAACAGTTCCTTCAGTCAACAATTGTGGCGTGAGAATGAGATATTTATGAACAGTGAAAAAGTGATGGAGTATAAGGATAGAAATGAATAATTGTGTGGTGGTGGAGGAAATAAGGTTATAATAAATAAAGTATTTTAAAAAAAATTCAGTTGGGAGTGAATTGTGCAGAGCAATTGCTCTCTGCACTTGCTCCGTAGAGTAAGGAGCATTTGCTCCGCACTCTATGTAAAAAAGTTTTATTTTTATTTTCCTTTTGGGTACTAAGAATAATATAGAAAAACAAAATTATTTATATGTTGTATATCTTCTATATATTAAAAGTGGCTATGTAACGGAATTTCTTGTTTTTAACGGAAAAACTAACGGAATTTGTTATTTTAACGGACTATGTAACGGAATTTCTTATTTTAAACAGACAGTTGCTCCTTCTTTCAGTGTTTTTATCATAACTTTGTATTCCGATGTCCGATTGAGGCGATTCAAAATGTGTTGGAAAGTTAACTCATCTGATTACAACTTTGATTCTGACATCATTCTCCAATTCGATCACTTTCTATGACAAAAATAGGTCTCAATATGAGACTAAAATATCGGAGCATAACTTTTCGATTGGAAATTGATTTGTGATCATCTTTTGACTAAATTTGATTCCATTGATGTCTTCCTTTATCCAATTGACTCCGAGCATTCTCAAATCTTCATCGTGAGGTTCGGCACAACTTTTAAGTATTTACATTTTACTCCTCGAACTTTGGATCCCTTACAATTTAGCCATTTCTCCAAATTTGTCAACTTTTGCTTATTTTCTTCGATCTCACCAACTTACATCACAACCTCAAAATCACACATCTAATTATTTATCAATTATATAAACATTACATCATTAATTATTTAATTAACCAAAAAAATTACATCTTTATTAACAACAAATTAATTCTTAAACAAAACTATTAAATATAAATTAGGCAAACGTGCATTGCACGTTGCTTGCACCTAATATATATATATATATATATATATATATATATATATATATATATATATATATAAAGTGCATGTGAAACGGAAATTATTGTTTTAACGGAAAATCTAACGGAATTGGTTGTTTTAACGGAAAATCTTTTCTTCACCGTTAGTTTTATTGTTTTCATTAAATAGCAATTAAGCCACCATTTGTGGCAATTGATGTTGTGTCTGTTGGAATTCCATTATCTAATAATAAATAAATGGAAAATACAAAATGCTTTGTACTACTACATTTTAGTCACTAGGAAAAAATTAAACTAAAAAAACAAAATGGACGTGGAGATTATCAGTTTAAAAATGCTAATAATTTATTTGGTAAGATACATTGAACTTAATGAAAAAAAAATAATTATTTATTTAATTTTGTATTGTAATGTAATGTTATCTATTATTTTATTATGTACAAAAGGTTCATGATTAAGTGCAAAATTTGATATAATATAATAGTACGAAACACAAACTTATACATTTTTTTGTCTTTACACTAACATTCATTGTAAAAATTGATTATGATTTAATGTAGAAAGCAAAATTTTGGATATGGGCGAAGATAAATGTGATTGAGTTTGTCCAAGTATTTTATTACATGTCATGCGTTGACTGTAATAAAGGAACTGGATATAAATACAATGAAAGTTTCGTTTGTATATATTGCAAAAGCCAATGGGTCTACAAACCACGGTATGTATCTTACAATTTTAATTTAAAATTGATGTCTGATTTAATTTAGAATTTAACACTATTCAAATTAAAATTAATATATTCAACACATTTAAAGTGCTAGGAGATATGTTCAACTGGACGATAATACTGGAAAACTAGCTGCTACTATGTTTGGTGAAGTAGCAGAATATGTACTTGATTGTTCAACAGTTGAATTGATGGGACATGTTGGAGAGGTATTTCTTAAATTTTTCTTCAAAACTTGATTTTTATTATAATGAGTTATTTAAAAACAATTGGGTTTTTTATTAATTATGTAAACATATTCAAAATTTATTTTGTAGGAAAATTGACCATATGTTAAAAGTGTTGCAGAGAAATTATCAAAAGAAATTTGGAAGATTCAAGTTTATGTAAATCCAGAGAAACTAAAGGAGAAAAAATATAGACAGTTTAATGTCCTCTCTATTGAAGTAGTGCAAGATGAGGAAAATGTTGAATCGTTATCTTAGAATCAAAATTATCTCAAACAGTTTTCATAAAACTATGAGCGATATTTATATATAGGACGATACTATAGATTCTATTAATGCTCTTTTTTTAATAAATCACAATGTGTAATTATTTATCAATTACATAAACATTACATCATTAGTTATTTAATTAACCAAAAAATTACATCTTTATTAATAAAAATTTAATTCTTAACCAAAAAAATTATATATAAACTAAGCAAACGTGCATTGCACGTTGCTTAAACCTAGTTTATTTTAAAAGTGTACACCATCTTTAAAATCAACATTAAATAAATTTACAAATATATATTTTTATCAATTGCCTTTGGGGAAAAAAAAAAAACTTTATAAATGAACTTTAATATATTCTTTTATCAATTGCATTTGAAGTAAAATTTTGCTTCACTTTACTTACTTATGATCTATAATATAATCTGCATAATTAATTTAACTAATATGCATTAAAGTTTGAATTGTTTAGGTAATATATTGTTGTCTAAATGTATATACTATAAAAAAATTAGAAAGTTTTTTATGATTATGTTACAATGAATATGATTGTAATTGTTTCATTTATTTATGTCAAAATATGCACTTAAATAAAATGTGTGATGTCATATATATAAATTGGAAAAGTAGTATTTTTTAAATTATGTATAGCGGTAATATATATATTAGAATGGTAGATGATAGTGTTTTTTTTTTTAATTTATTTTTATATCTAAACAGGTATGTTATGTAGTTTAAATTTAGTATTTAGAATGAAAATAATGAATATTATATTTTGGCAACGTGAAATTGGGTAGACAGAGGGTGAATTCTTTCGAAATTATTTTTTTATAGTATAAAAAGAATTTTAATGATTGTGTGTTTAAATAAGTAAAGAATTAAAAACAAAACATAAATAAAAAGCAAGTGAAATAATGAGTCATTGAACATTATTTATCAACAGAGATATAGTATAGTATAGTAGGAAGGATATAATAATAATAATAAAATAACTCTCCTAAGAGTTTGTCCAAACTCTCCAAACAGTTTGGAGAGTTTGTCCAAACTCTCCAAACCTTCCTCCGTAGAGTGTGGAGACGGAGCATTTGCTCCGTAGACTTCGAAGCAAATGTTATTTGCTCCGTTGACTCTACGTAAAAATTTTATTTATTTTTTTTTCTTTTTGGGTATTAAGAATAATATAGAAAAATAAAATTATTTATATATTGTATATTTTAAAAGTGTACGATATCTTTAAAATCAACATTAAATAAATTTACAAATATATAGTTTTATCAATTACATTTGAAAAAAAATTTTATAAATGAACTTTAACATATTCTTTTATCAATTGCATTTGAAATAAAATTTTCCTTCACTTTACTTGCTTATATTTTGGCAACGTGAAATTGGGTAGACGGAGAGTGAATTCTTTCGAAATTATTTTTTTATAGTATAAAAGAATTTTAATAATTGAGTGTTTAATTAAGTAAGGAATTAAAAACAAAACATAAATAAAAAGCAAGTGAAAGAATGAGTCATTGAACATTATTTATCAACAGGGATATAGTATAGTATAGTAGGAAGGATAAAAAAAAAAAATAATTACTCTCATGAGAGTTTGGACTATTTGGAGAGTTTGGACAAAGTTTCCAAACCTAGCAAATGCTATTTGCTCCGTTGACTCTACGAAAAAAATTTATTTATTCCTCTTGAATACTAAGAATAATATAGGAAAGTAGAATTATTTATATGTTGTATATTTTAAAAGTGTACAACATCTTTAAAATCAGTATTAAATAAATTTACAAATATATATTTTTATCAATTGCATTTGGAAAAAAAAACTTTACAAATGAACTTTAACATATTATTTTATCAATTGCATTTGAAATAAAATTTTCCTTCACTTTACTTGCTTATATTTTGGCAACGTGAAATTGGGTAGACGAAGAGTGAATTCTTTCGAAATTATTTTTTTATAGTATAAAAGAATTTTAATAATTGTGTGTTTAATTAAGTAAATAAATAAAAACAAAACATAAATAAAAAGAAAGTGAAATAATGAGTCGTTGAACATTATTTATCAACAAGGATATAGTATAGTATAGTATAGTATAGTATAGTATAGTATAGTAAGAAGGATAAAAAAAAAAAAAAATAATAACTCTCCTGAGAGTTTGTCCAAACTCTCCAAACCTTGCTCTGTAGAGTGCGGAGCATTGCTCCATAGACTTCGGAGCAAATGCTCTGTAGTGTGCGGAGCAATCGATTTTGAAATTTTTTTTTCCTTCTTCTCTGTTTTTTAGTCAACAATTGTGGGTAAGGAAGAAATCTATATTACCCTTTTGTTTTGAGAAAAATGTTTCACAAATGAACAGTTAATAATGGGGGATAAAATAGAAAAAAATTAATTGGTGAGGATAAAATGGGAATGAAAAATGCTTCAAAATGAACAGTGTTTGACGGATTTGCTCTTTTAATATAGTAGGGATATAAAAGAATTTTAATGATTGTGTGTTTAATTAAGTAAAGAATTAAAAACAAAACATAAAAAAAAAGCAAGTTGAATAATGAATCGTTGAACATTATTTATCAACAGGGATATAGTATAGTATAATAGGAAGGATAAAAAAATAATAATAATAACTCTCCTCCGAGTTTGGACAAACTCTCCAAACTGTTTGGAGAGTTGTCCAGTTTGGAGAGTTTGTCAAAACTCTCCAAACCTTGCTCCGTAGACTTCGAAGCAAATGCTCCGTAGTGTGCGGAGCAATCGATTTTGAAATAATTTCTTTTTTTGTTTTTTCTTCTCTATTTTTTAGTCAACAATTGTGGGTAAGGAAGAAGCTATATTACCCTTTTGTTTACCAATTTGTTTTGAGAAAAATGTTTCACAAATGTGTTGGGAATTTACTTAATCATGCACAGCGGAAATAAAATAATTTTCAATTCCCAAACGAGGATCTGCAATGTGTTTAGATAGAAATTGTGATGAGAATGATACCTTTGATGAATTCCACAAACTCTTTTACTTTTTCTTGAACTCCAATGATCACGATCTGTAATCCAAGTTGTCCAATTGTCCAACCTCCAATGGTGATCAACACAGAGAATAAGAATGATGGCTAGGGTTTTGCTTTTTTTTTGTGCTAGCAAGAATAATGAAAATTTCATACTATTTTCAAACCCTAGTAGCCATTAATATAAATCCAAATGGGGTCGGCCCATCTGTTAAACTTAACCCGATCCAATATTTAATCAATCAAATTAATTAAATCTGGTCCATGAATTAATTAATTCAATTAATTAATTCGAGCCTATTAATAAACAACTCAATTAATTAATTATCCAACGCTTGTCAATTAATTAATTGGTAAATCTCATTCCTTTGATTCTCTTTTGTGTGTGACCCATTAGGTTCCCGATCACGATACCTAACGACGTGAATTATTATTTTGATATAATCAAAATTGATAAATTAAAATGCCCCCTTTTAATTTATCAGTAATTCACTTTCTGTTAGCCCAAGAATAACTAACCAAAAGGGGGGTGAATTGGTTATTGAAACTTTTTCGTTAATCCTCAATATTTTAATATAGTGAATGTGTAAATATTCTAAACACAAGTTAATGCGTAAATAGAGCGATATAAATTAAAGTCAAATAGATGCGTTAAGTAAAAGAGATAGAGAATGCAAACGATATGTTATGGAGGTTCGATCCAAAGCAATGATCTACGTCCCCCGTTACCGAGCTCTCCGTCACGAGCAAAGCCAAATACACTATAATGGTAACTTACAAACAAGGAGTACCGATCCTTAAGTGACTTACAACAATGAGCACTTATCCTTATGTGACTTACAACAAGGAGCACATATCCTTAACAACAATCGAGTTTTCACAAGGTTCTCGAAACCACCGAAATATAAATGATAATTTTACAATTTGAAATAACTCTCTTGACAAATGATATAATCAAATCAAGTGTTTAGAGATTTTAGGAAAACACTTCAATCAATAGCAAATATTTAAGCTCGAGTGTTTATTGCAAAACTTTGATGAATGATAACTAATGCAATAGTGAAGATTAATGTGCCAAAGTTTTCAACCAATGAATCTCTCTTCACAAATAATACAAAATTAATTATAGAGAGAGATTTACACTTAAACAAGTGTTGGCAAAGAAAATGCTTTAGTCAAGAAATAAGAGAATAGATGAAATGAAGATTTCTTTGCTCAAATGGAATCTTTTAATGAAATAGATGAATAATAAGTTTTCAAAACAAATAAAAGATTCTTACACTAAATGAATTTGATAGAAGCTTATGTAGACTCAAAGATTTCTCAATATGAAGGCTCTCAAAAATTATCTTGTAAAGTATCTTTTTAGAATGGAAAAGAGAGGTCAATTTATAGAGCAAAATAGTGAAGGCAGGAACTTTCGACTGAGACGTTTCGATCTAACCGAAAGCCCAAAATTGCTATTTGTACTATTTTCTGCCGTTGGAATATCTCGAATTCAAATTCAAATTTCGGTCGATCACTTTCGGTCGACCGAAATGGCAGATTTTGGTTTTGAAAGTTTTATGTTATAAATTCCTTTTTCCAAAATCAATTTCATTTCGATAAGTTTTTATGCAAGTGATGAGATGTATAAAAGATAACTTTGAGCTTTATACTTGCTAAAAATTGACAAGTTATACCTTTACACTTAATTTTGAAGATTCGATAAAAGTATCTCTTCTAAGCTTCTATTCTTCAAAAGTCTTGGTTTCTTCGGATCACTTCCAAGTGATATGCAACGGATGACAATTTGAATCTTTTGATTGATTGAGACAATTTATACATGAAGAAAACTCAACAAACAAAATTTGTTAGAAATACAAAAGTGTTTGTTATAATCAAAACAATTGGAGTTATATTGAATCATAGGTCAACAATTTCCCCATTTTTGATTATGACAAACAATATGTGATTGTAGGAATATATAGAGATATATAATATGTTCCCCCTACCAATTACACATCAATGTGAAAAGTGAAGTTAGAATTTGTATGTTTGTGTGCATAATTCCATAATTTAAGATAAAACGACATAGAATTTTCAAAACATATAGCAATTCCCATATCACATTCCAAACATAGGGTTTTTCAAACCACAAGTTATAGCATATATCAATTTCCATCATTTCACATTTCGTTTGTATTTTTCCCCCTTTGTCATCATAGGTGCAATGAAAAGAACATGTTATATAATCATAGGTCACAAAATTCATAGATTTAATTTGCATAATATGATAATATTCAAAACATACGCAAGTCTAAGAGTGAAAACATATGCAAGTCTAAGAATGAAACAATGTAGAGAGTAAGACATTTTGAACAAATGTAGGGCTTCATTCTTCCACCGGTGGAGGAGGACCACGAGGGTAGATTGAATACATGTGAGTGTAGAAAGCTTCGTGAGACAATTGCATTTGCTCCAAGCGTTGGTTTTGTGCTAGGTTCATTTGCTCCATGCGTTGCTCTAGAGAATCAATTCGGTTGTTGACGGCAGTAGCAATTGACTCAATTTGACCTTGGAGAAGTTAGAATTGGTCCTCGGACATAAGGCGCCCGGAGGTAGGTGCAACAGGCGGAGAAAACAGTCTTCGCCTTGGAGGAGGTGGGTTATGACCATCACCATCACCATTATCGCCAACATCATCGCCATCATCACTTCCGGTACCCATTTCATCTACTCCTTCTTCGGTGAGTGGCCAAGTAGTTGGCCCCGAATCATCATTAAAACCTTGAGTATGACACACCCATTGCCCTTGATCTTGAACAATTTTCATACGAGTAAGAGTTTTGAGGTTGATAACGTCGGTGGGTTTAGGATGAATGACGAGTTCGTTGTCTAAAGGCACACCAAAGCGTTGGAAAATTTTGGTGAAGATCATGCCATAGGGTAATCCTAAAGTTCTAGGGGATGAGGAAACGTAAATAATGTGTTGTAAGAAAATGTGTGAGAAATCCAATTTTCGCCTTATGAGAAGCGAGTCGAGAAGAAAGAGGTCTAGATGATGGACTTCCTCAAAATGGCCACTACGAGGTACAATTGTGTGAGCAATTACTCGATGAAGAATTTTGCACGGAATAGTGAGGTGGTTCAAGGTTAAGGTCATAGTTGTGGTTAATGGTCGGTTCGTGACACGACAGCATGCCTCAAGTTCATTATAGCCATCAAACTCAATCGGGAAATGTTGCCTATAGGCACGGTTTTCACAAGGAATTAATTCAAGTATTTGTCTAATTGTAGCGTTATCTAAGGTAATGCGTTTATCCTTGAGCATGCAAACAACATAGTGAGAGTGGAAGGTGGCACTACGAAAGAATTCTCGAATAAGATTAGGATAAACATATTCAGAGATTGAAATGATATTTTTCCACCTAATATTTTCAAAGAGTTGTTCAATTCTAAGGGAAGGAGCTTTAAGGGAAAATTCAAAGATGTCAATAGTCTTACCGCGAAGAATGGGATGGTTGGTGAAACGGTCGGCAATGGGTGCGTCACCTCCGGCAGTCGAAGAGCTTGATTCCCCTTTCTTTGACTTCTTCTTTGGCGGCATGGTTTGCGTCCAATGGTGAGAATTTTCGAGGTTTTGAAGGTAATCGGATGAAATTTTTTCAAGAATTGATGTGAATGTGAGATGGGTTATGCGATTTGGTGTAGAATCTTGAGTAAAATCAGTGGATTTTGAAGTTTTGATAAAGAGGAGAGGAGAAAATTCGAGCTTTAGGGTTTTAGGGCTGATTTTGGGGAAGAAGAAAAGGATTTAAAAAACCTGAAACGCGACACTTCGGTCGACCGAAAGTTTTCGGTCGACCGAAACTCCGCAGAGAAAATTTTTAAGGAGGCTGCAGTATTTTTCGGTCGATCATTGGTCGACCGGAAAACCCCAAATTTCAGTTGACCGAACTATTTCGGTCGACCGAAACATTTTTTTTTTTTAACATGCATAGGATATACTTTTAGCCAGAAATATCAGATTCATCTATAATACCTAAGCTTCTACGAATGTAAGAGAATTGATCGTGAGGTAGAGGTTTAGTGAGGATGTCGGCCAATTGTTTTTCAGTACTAACAAAATCCAAATAAATATCACATTTTTGCACATGATCTCGAAGAAAATGATGTCGAATTTCAATATGTTTTATGCGGGAGTGCAATATGGGACTTTTTGACAGATTTATAGCACTAGTGTTATCACACATAATAGGGGTATTTTCAAAAGTTAAGTGATAATCGCCAAGAGTTTGTTTCATCCATAAAATCTGAGCACAACAACTAGCGGCCGAGATGTATTCGGCTTCGACGGTTGATAGTGCAACAGAATTTTGTTTCTTACTAAACCATGACACAAGGGCAAAACCTAGAAAGTGACAAGTTCCGCTTGTGCTTTTTCGATCAGTGGTGCAACCCGCCCAATCGGCGTCCGAATAGCTAATGAGGTCAATGTGTGTGCCTTTTGGATATCAAAGGCCGAGAGTTCTAGTACCACATAAATATCTAAAAATTCGTTTTACGGCACTTAAATGAGATTCTTTAGGATTGGATTGAAATCTAGCACATAAGCAAACACTAAACATGATATCAGGTCTACTAGCGGTTAAGTAAAGAAGAGATCCGATCATACCTCGATATTTTGTTATGTCGATTAAAGTGCCGTTCTCATCTTTATCCAGCTTGATTGATGTACTCATTGGAGTATTTATTGGTTTTAAGTCTTCAAAATCGAACTTATTGAGCATGTCTATAATGTATTTTGTTTGACTAATGAAGATGCCTTCATTAGTTTGTTTGATTTGAAGTCCAAGAAAAAACTTCAATTCTCCCATCATGCTCATTTCAAATTCATTGCTCATACATTTAGAGAATTCTTCACAAAGGGAAATATTAGTTACACCAAAAATGATATCATCAACATAAATTTGTACAATAATCATGTCATCCTTATTGGTTTTGATAAAGAGTGCAGTATCCGCATTTCCCATTTGAAAGCCATTTGAGATAAGAAATTTACTTAGTCTTTCATACCAAGCTCTTGGAGCTTGCTTCAAACTATATAGAGCTTTTTGAAGTTTAAACACTTTTTCCGGAAATTTATGATTTTTGAAACCGGGGGGTTGTTCAACATAAACTTCTTCTTGAATGAAGCCGTTTAAAAATGCACTCTTTACATCCATTTGATAGAAAGTAAAACCTTTGTAGCAAGCAAAAGTAAGAAGCATGCGAATAGACTCTAATCTAGCGACCGGTGCAAAGGTTTCTTCGAAATCTATACCTTCTTCTTGATTGTAACCTTGAGCCACTAATCTAGCTTTGTTACGCACAATAATACCATTTTCATCTCGTTTATTTCGAAAAACCCATTTTGTACCAATAATGGTTTGATCATTTGGTCTATCAACCAAATCCCAAACATGATTCCTTTCGAATTGGTTTAATTCTTCTTGCATTGCAAGAATCCAAAATTCATCGAATTCGGCTTCTTTGAAATTCTTTGGTTCGATTTGAGAAATAAAAGCACAATTATTTAGAAAGCTTTTGGTAGAGTGTCTCGTACTTACACCTTTAGAAGGATCACCGATGATGAGTTCCTTTGGATGTGAGGAAACGAACTTCCACTCAATAGGGAGTGTTTGATTATCTTGATGTTTGGAAGTTTCTTCTTCTCCTTGTTGAGGACTTTGTTCTTCCAAATCTTTGTTTTCAACTTCTTGAGGATCTTCCTTGTTTTGATCTTGAGTGTTCATTTGCTCAAAAGGGATTTCCAAACCTACATTTATACCTTTCTCTTGATCAAGAGAATTAGTTTCATCAAAAGTAATATGCATAGATTCTTCAACTACTAAAGTTCTTTTGTTAAAAACTCTATAAGCTTTACTAGTAGGTGAATATCCAAGAAAGATTCCAACATCGGATTTTGAATCAAATTTTCCCAAATTTTCTTTTGTATTAAGTATAAAGCATTTGCAACCAAAAACTTTAAAATAACTAATATTAGGAACTCTATTTTTCCAAAGCTCATATGGAGTTTTGGTATTCTTTCGACTTACCAAAACTCTATTCATAATGTAGCAAGCAGTGTTGACGGCTTCGGCCCAAAGATATTTGGGTAAATTGTTTTCATTTAGCATGGTTCTAGCCATTTCTTGTAATGTACGATTCTTTCGTTCTACTACACCATTTTGTTGAAGAGTTCTAGGAGCCGAAAAATGATGTTCATATCCATTTTCTTTACAAAAATCATCAAAGGCAATATTATCAAATTCTCCACCATGGTCACTTCTAATGGTAGTGATAGAATATTGCTTTTCATTTTGAACCTTTTTACAAAAGTTTTTAAATACTTTTAAAACTTCATTTTTCAAATTCAAAAACAAAACCCAAGTGAATTTTGAGAAGTCATCAACAATAACGAAAGCATAATGTTTGCCACTTAAACTTGCGGTTTTAGAGGGTCCAAAAAGATCCATGTGAAGAAGTTGTAACGGTTTTGTAGTTGAAGAGAATTGCTTGGTTTTGAAAGAGGTTTTAGTTTGTTTTCCAAATTGACAAGCATCACAAATTTTGTCTTTTTCAAATTTTAAATTTGGTAAGCCTTTAACAAAACAATTTTTTGAAATTCTTGAAATTAGGTCCATACTAACATGACATAATCTTCTATGCCACAACCAAGTATCATCTTCAAAACTTGACAAACATTTTAATTCTTTTTCAAATTCAATATTGATGATATAAACATCTTTGCATCGGTTACCCATGAACAATACATCTTTCGATGTAGCACCTTTAATAAGGCATTTCGAAGAATCGAATTTGATATGATAACCTTTATCACATAATTGACTAATACTTAGCAAGTTATGTTTGAGATTATCTACTAACAAAACATTTTCTATAGATGGAGATGAAAGATTACCAATATTTCCGACGCCCATGATTTTTCCTTTGGAATTATCTCCAAAAGTAACATGACCTCCATCTTTCCTTTTGAAGTTTGATAATAATGTTTTGTCTCCGGTCATGTGTTTTGAGCAACCACTATCCAAGAACCAATTGCTTTTTATCTTTGAAGTCACCTACAAGAGTTGATTCAAATTTTGATCTTGGTACCCATTTAACTTTGGATCCTTGATAGTTAGTGCTAGTGGACCCTTGATCCCACTTATTCTTTTGAAAATATAATTTCTTTTTTATTAAGCAATTGAAAGCTACGTGTCCACATTTGTTACAAAAACTACATGTGGTGTTAGAAGCTTTGACAAACATATTTTCAAGTGATTTTTGTTTTAGAGATGGTTTGTATCCAATCCCACTTCTATCAAAAACACATTTTTGTTTCCCGAGCATTAACTCAAAGTTTTTCTTTCCTTGTGTGAATTTGTGCACAATATTAGTTAAATCAAGGATATTTTCTTTTAGAGAAGCATTTTCTTTGATTAGAAGTTCATGATCATCATTTTGCTTCTCAAGGACCTTTTGAGTTTCTAAAATCTTTTTGGTTTCATTTTGTAGCAAAATATGTTGCTTTTTGAGAGTAGAGTGTTTGAGAGCAAGTTTTTCAAAGACACAAATAATTTCATCATGTGAAATAGATAATTCATCATATGAAGGAGAGTCATTTGTGTTTACCTCATCCTCCATGGCCATGAAACACATGTTTGCAACTTCATCTTGACTTTCATCTTCTTCTTGCTCATCATCACTATCATCCCAAGTGGCTTGTAGAGCTTTCTTCTTGAAAAACTTTCTCTTGTTTGGACATTCGGTTCTTTTGTGACCGGGTTTGTCACAATCATAGCATACAATCTTCTTGTTCTTTTCTTCACTTTTGTCTTCTCTCTTTTGAAATCGACGGTTGTTGCGAAAACCTCTCCATTTCTTAACAAGGAAGACAAGATCGTCAAGTTCCTCATCACTCTTGTTTGAGTTTGAGGTCTCTTCATCATTTGATGATTTCAAAGCTATTTGCCTTCTAGGAGATTCCTTCTTTTCTTCCTCTTTTGCTTTTCTCGATCTTTCCTTTATTTCGACATGATTTAGCTCATAGGTCATCAAGGTTCCATAGAGCTCTTCCAAAGGATATGTGTTGATATCTTTGGTATTTTCTGTCAACATCCTTAATGAATTCCAATCTTCCGAAAGAGATCTAAGCATTTTGCTCACAAGTTCACCATTAGTAAATTTTCGATCAAAACCTTTGAGACCATTAACAATATCAGTGAATCGAGTAATCATGTTAGCAATGGGTTCATCTTGTTTCATAAAGAAGTTTTCAAAGTTTTTGAACAAGAGATTTATCTTAATTTCTTTTACTTTATTTGTTCCCATGTGTGTTATTTCTAATGCATGCCAAATTTCATATGCGGAATCACAAGTGCTAATACGATTAAATTCATTTATGTTTAAAGCACAATAAAGAAGATTTTTGGCTCTTGCATTTAAAGATAATTTTCTTTTATCATCTTCATCATATTCTTCCCTCGGTTTGGGAATAATTTGGTCCGGATTTCCATCTACCTTAATAACCTTAGTAAGCTTATGAGGACCAAATTCAATAACCTCCCAAACATTATAATCAACAGATTGAATATAAATTGTCATTCTCGTTTTCCAATAATTATAATGCGTACCATCAAACAAAGGAGGACGATTTGTAGAATGCCCCTCAATATTAAGATTAGTCATAGCACAAGATAGTGAAATCAAAAAAAATGTGCACCTAAGCTCTGATACCAATTGTTAGCCCAAGAATAACTAACCAAGAGGGGGGTGAATTGGTTATTGAAACTTTTTCGTTAATCCTCAATATTTTAATATAGTGAATGCGCAAATATTCTAAACACAAGTTAATGCGTAAATAGAGCGATATAAATTAAAGCCAAATAGATGCGTTAAGTAAAAGAGATAGAGAATGCAAACGATATGTTATGGAGGTTCGATCCAAAGCAATGATCTACGTCCCCGTTCATGAGCTCTCCGTCACGAGCAAGGCCAAATACACTATAATGGTAACTTACAAACAAGGAGTACCGATCCTTAAGTGACTTACAACAAGGAGCACTTATCCTTAGGTGATTTACAACAAGGAGCACCTATCCTTAACAACAATTGAGTTTTCACAAGGTTCTCGAAACCACCGAAATATAAATGATAATTTTACAATTTGAAATAACTCTCTTGACAAATGATATAATCAAATCAAGTGTTTAGAGAGTTTAGGAAAACACTTCAATCAATAGCAAATATTTAAACTCGAGTGTTTATTGCAAAACTTTGATGAATGATAACTAATGCAATAGTGAAGATTAATGTGCCAAAGTTTTCAACCAATGAATCTCTCTTCACAAATAATACAAAATTAATTATAGAGAGAGATTTGCACTTAAACAAGTGTTGGCAAAGAAAATGCTTTAGTCAAGAAATAAGAGAATAGATGAAATGAAGATTTCTTTGCTCAAATGGAATCTTTTAATGAAATAGATGAATAATAAGTTTTCAAAACAAATAAAAGATTCTTACACTAAATGAATTTGATAGAAGCTTATGTAGACTCAAAGATTTCTCAATATGAAGGCTCTCAAAAATTATCTTGTAAAGTATCTTTTTAGAATGGAAAAGAGAGGTCAATTTATAGAGCAAAATAGTGAAGGCAGGAACTTTACTTTGAGACGTTTTGATCGACCGAAAGCCCAAAATTGCCATTTGTACTATTTTCCCCGTCGTTGGAATATCCTGGACCAAATTCAAATTTCGCCCACTACCTTTCGGTCAACGAAATGGCAACATTTTTGGTTTTGAAAGTTTTATGTTATAAATTCCTTTTTACAAAATCAATTTCATTTCGATAAGTTTTTATGCAAGTGATGAGATGTATAAAAGATAACTTTGAGCTTTATACTTGCTAAAAATTGACAAGTTATACCTTTACACTTAATTTTGAAGATTCGATAAAAGTATCTCTTCTAAGCTTCTATTCTTCAAAAGTCTTGATTTCTTCGGATCACTTCCAAGTGATATGCAACGGATGACGATTTGAATCCTTTGATTGATTGAGACAATTTATACATGAAGAAAACTCAACAAACGAAATTTGTTAGAAATACAAAAGTGTTTGTTATAATCAAAACAATTGGAGTTATATTGAATCATAGGTCAACACTTTCGTTGTCACAGATTGACATCTAGCAATGTGTCAGAGCAATACTTGTGACGGGAAATATCACGTAGTATGACAAAACCAAACTTGTTCGTTTACCGTGAAACTATAATCCTTTCGTCAATATGATCCGATCAATTATGAGATATGGATATGTATCAATCTCAATTATCGATCATATCTTTTATCCCACTGTTAAGTCAATGTACGTCAAAAACTTTTTTCAGACTTATGAGTTCACCTTGGCCGAGGATTTCATTATCAACTTAACTGGATAAAATGTAGATCATAATCTCTTACTATCTAAGAGTGACGAATCCTCTATTGACCATTCACAACCTTCATATAATTCTTGACATACCCGAACGATATTGTATTAGCGACCCTTGACAAAGCAACATCCAACGCCACCAAAGTATGACTGTCCTCATATAAGGCACCATGATGACCTCAAGTCAAAGGACCAATTTCACTACCGAACGTTAGAGATTAACCACTAACACTCAGATAGTTATCCATGTGGAATCTCTCAGCGGGTCTCCAATGTTTTGTTCTATAACAAAATATCCACGTGTTCATTCAAGTGTCACCACACTTTAGCTTGTGAGATCAGCTACTTACTTCACAAGTAAGAATGTCACACGCGATAGTCTATCCGTAATAACGATATCCGTATCTCGTTATTACTTTGACCACGAACGACTTAAGATTCAGTATTATATAATTTGTATCTCACAATCACAACTCCTTGTGATTAACAAATCATCAAGACTTGAATCTACGGATTCTATTATTTAATTTATTAGAATATTAATTCAATTAAATAATAGATATTGCCATACATATGCATTGATTATATATATATATATATATATATATATATATATATATATATATATATATATTCAAAGTGTTTATGTCCAAAGTTGATTGGACCTAGGGCATAACACTTACAAACTCCCACTTGCACTAGATCCAATCACTTATGTATCTTATGCCATAAGAGTCTACATGACGATCATGTTTATGCTGTGACAACTCTTTGTCAGTGGATCTGCAATTTAATAACTTGTGGGAATTCGTTCTTTATTTACGTCATTTCATTGTATTATCTTTCCAATGAGATAACACTGCCTTAACATATGTTTGGATCATTGATGAGAACTTAGTTCCTTCGCTTGCACGATGGCTCCATTGTTATCACAATGCATAAACGTATGATCAACAATGTTAGGAACAACTCCAAGTTCATTAATGAACTTCCTGATCCAAATCACAATTTTTGTTGCTTTCTAAAGCAATGATATATAAGGCTTCTATTATTGAATCAATGGTTATTTTAGATTTGGAACATTTTCAACACACCCCTTAAGAGTAAACCAATGTCTTATTTGAGATATACTATTATTCTAGTCTGACTAGAAGTTAGCATTAGTGTATCCATGAACTATCAGTTCATTTTCTCCATATAAAATCTTCTCGAGATTTTATCTGTATAGATTGGGATGAGTTAAACAATCTTCTAGATCTATCTTTATAGATCAACTTACTTCTATCATATCTATCACAGAGAAATTATTTGACAACCATAATTTCAACAATTGAAATATAGATACGTCGTTTCCTATAATATGTCTCATACATATAATATCAGGAATGCGACAATACTCCCACTATCTTCTTGTAAACGCACAATTCATCTTCATTTTTGATAAAATCAAACATTTTGACTTTTTGCATCAAATCGAAGATTCCAGCTCCAAAAGGCTTGTTTCAATCCATATTGACATTTTCTTGTAAACTCATTTACAACCTTTGGGTTCTAATCCATTAGGCAAGTCGACCAAGGTCAAACATTGGCTACATACAACAAGTCCATCTCTTTAAGTCAACACTTGATTTTATTTTTGCGTAATTAGTAGGTTCATTATCTTTGATTAGTAATCATGGATTTGTACCTTCTAGGAGGTCAAATGATCCTACAAGATTTACATGGAGCTAACGTGTCCTCAGAAGTCTCCACTTCCTGATTAAGAGTATGTCCCTTAGCAGATGTGGGATAAGACTCGGGTTCATCTATTCGATCAATTATATCCGTGAAATCTTGAACTCCTTCAAGATTTATTCTGCTCCCACCGTCTCTCTTAGAATAAACATTTTATCTAAGAGTATGACATGTTTGGAGATAAACATCTTCTTCTCAACGAAATTATAGAATTGATATCCAATTATCTCTTGGATATCCACAAATATATATTTATCAGATCTAGTCTCAAACTTATCCGATCCAATATGCTTCACATAAGCATTATAGCCCAAACTTTCATATGAGATAAGTTGGGCATTTCCATAACTCGTATGAAGTTTTGTCAACCGATGTAGATGAGATACGATTTAGTGTGCAACACGTGGCAATCAGTGCATGATCTCAAAACGATTTTTGAATGCTTGCATGACTTATTCTCAATTGCACTATATCTAATAGTGTACGATTCCTCATTTCAGATGCACCATTATGTTGCAATATATGTGGAGGAATCCACTGCGTGAGAATCTAATTCTCTTTTAGATAATCTAAAATTCTCCATTTTAGATATTCTTTACCTCGAACAAGTCTTAGTGTAAGAATATATTTACCTATTTGTTTCTCTATTTCTAGCTTGAATCTCCTGAACATTTCAAGAGTTTCATGCTTGAATTTCATCAATATGCATGATCATTTCTGAAATGGTCATTAGTAAATGCGATGAGATAAGATAAACTTCACCTGACATTAATTGATATGGATTTACATACATCACTATGTATTAGACCTAATAATTGTGTAGATCATTTTATTTTTCAAGTAAAAGGAGATTTGGTCACTGTGTCTTACAGACATGATTTGCATTTGTCAAATGATTCAAAATCATTTAACCCAAATATACATTTCCATGTAAGTTTGGAATTGCATTCTTATTTATATGACCAAATCAACAATGCCAGATACAGGTGTTTTTTAGATTATCATTTTTATGCCTTTCAATTTCTATACTCATTATAGAATACTCAATGTTTAGAATATAAATGTCATTTTGTAATTTACCATAACCATTAAGATCTTATCAAAATAAAAAGGAACAATAATTGTCCTTAACATTAAAATAATTCATGTCAAAACATGAAATTTATTTAATACTCTTGGTAATGGTGAGAACAAAATTAACATTTCTGTAATTCTAATATCGAGTCTAAAGGCAATGGCAAGAAATATGCTTCTACAGGCAATGCAACAACTTTTGCTCATTTTCAACGTGTAGATCAACTTCTCCATTTTGCAGCGATATACTTTTGTTTAGTTTCTGCATATTTATTCAAATATGAGATCTATATCTAGTATCTAATATCCATGAAACTGATGAAGTAGATTTAAGCCTTGCAATTTCATTTCCAATTACCCATCATTCCAAAATGATAATAAGGATCATCAGATTTGGTATTGTCTTTATTCGCTTTAACTGTCTTAGTCATCTTGGTTGCTTTCCTAAGGCATCCTTTAAACTTCCTTATAGGAATCTACGACTAAGATTTGTCCACTACAAACACAGATGTTGGATTTAACAGTTTTAAGCATGTTCAGTAACTCAATGAGCGTGCTTCGAGTTTATTCATGTTAAATTCATAATTAGTTATGAATAACTCTCTGACAGAGATTGCAGAACCAAGTCTATACTTAGTTCATTGTTCATGACTGAATGCAATCAAGACAACTTCTCAAAGTAGTCAGCATCTTCAGCACACGAGCACCGACTGAAGATTCTTCTACCGTTATGCACCGATGTAGTTGCTAGGAAATATCATATATTTCCTCGTATGATTGTTCATCATTCAACACATTGAGATGAAAATCATGTGTTAGCATCTATACTTTTATATTGCTTTGTAACTCAGGTGACATAGTCACAAACATCACATATGTTGTAGTACTATCGTCATCACTGTGTTTATTATAGTAGTCACCTCTTCCTTTGTCGAGTCATCAGCAAGTGTCTCTGGAAAGGGCTATTCAAGGACATAACCAATTTTTCATACTTGAGAACAATTCTCATATTGTGGTGCCAATCAAGAAAATTTCGTTTAGTTGTTGGCATTCAGTATGCCTCTCAAATACATATGGTTACTCATGATTCAATAAATGCAAACGACGAAAAGTAAAGAAATAATATATATAGTGCATGAGTTAATTTAACATGGTCTTTTATTAAATTAATTTCGCTCCTACTGTTTAACTCAAATTTATAACCATCTCACATAAATTTATAGAATTCGCACTTGATTCCCACTGGGTTGAGATCCCATTTGTTATATTAAAACATTGAGTGTACTCAACAAGCCCTAATAAAACATTTGGGTAGATACTATTATCAATTGTATCTCCGTACAACTCTCAGATTATTAAGCGGACAACTCTTTATCTTCACACATCTTATGTGTTAGCTTAACATGCCTCTAAGAATTATCTCCTTGAGTGTACTCAATAAGAGATAAATATTAGTTAAGTCAAACTCATCATTTAGAAATATCTAATATTTCATAGTGTCAAACATATCCCTAATAGACCAGCTTTGAGTGTACTCAACAAGTTAAGATCGATTTAGGACTCTCGTTTTTCACTATAATGAAGAAAGGCGAATATAAATATGACTTAATATTTTAATATGCCCCCTAAAATTTATCTTCTTGAGTGTACTCAATAAAAGATAAATATTAGTTAAGTTAAACCCCATCATTCAGAAATATCTAATATTTCATAGTGTTAAACATATCCTTAATGGACCAGCCTTGAGTGTACTCAACAAGTTGACATCGATTTAAGACTCTCGTTTTTCACTATAATGATGGAAGGTGAACAACAAAATGACTAAATATTTTTAACGAGGGATTTTTGCATGCAAATGTCTCATCGTAATAATTATACATATTTTATTATACATCTAGCATGTAAATAAAAATACATATAATAGTGTGGACGATTATGGACTAATACTGTCTAATCTTCCCGAGCCATAAGGAAGACTAGTCGGTCAGTTCTTGGGGGGTATAGCATTGATTCAAACAATCCTCCATCTCTATGGTCTCCTCCTCTTTTTGTATCTTCAGTTAGTCCAACTGCAACTTGTATCCTATACTAGTTGGCACGCAGGCCTAAATAATATTGGACGCACGGGCCCATAATAATAACAATAGTAACGGACTCGCAGGTTCAAAATAAATTAGAGCTCGCAGGCCCCATAAAACAACAAGAATAAAACTAACAATTCAACACATTCATATGGTCGAGTCCACAATCATCCGCTAATAAAACATTCATCATATAAATGCATTCTTATATAATATCTAATATTATATGCAAACATATTTCAAATTTCTAGCAATTAAAGTCGTTTAAACTAATTTAGACAAATGGATCGGAACAATTAAATAATTAATTAATCAAATTAATTAATTAATTTAATTAGCGGACTTATTTAATTAAAATCAAATTTCAATTAAATATCAAATTAGAGTCCAACTCTAATTCTATAATTAAAGGCCTATTTAATTAAAATCAAATTTTAATTAAATATCAATTAGAGTCCAACTCTAATTCTAATAAAATTTTAGGGTAAGACAATTTAATTAAAATCTAATTTTAATTAAATGTCAAATTAAAGTTCAACTCTAATTATAATCAAATTAATACGATTAAATTTAATTAAAATCAAATTTTAATTAAATATAAAATAATAGTCAAACTCTAATTCCAAGATATTAGGGTGGACTTATTTAATTAAAATCAAATTTTAATTAAATACAAAATTAGAATCCAACTCTGATTTCAAGAAAGATTTTAGGGTGAGACAATTTAATTAAAATCAAATTTCAATTAAATGTCATATTAGAGTCCAACTCTAATTTCAACAACATACTAGGATGGATAATTTAATTAAAATCAAATTTTAATTAAATATTAAATTAATGTCCAACTCTAATTTAAAATGAATTAACATTTTAATTTAGGATAAAACTCCTAAATAAAATAAAATTCAATTTAGGGTCAAAATTTAATATTTTAGTTAAAATCCAATTTTAACGAAAATATAAAAATCGTTAATTTTTAAATAAAATTTTAAACAGGTCAATATTGAAATTTTAGGACAAACCATTTGAAAATCAAATTAAAAACCATTTTCATATTTAAATTCAAAACTATTTTAAAAATTGTAAATTGACCCAAGTTTAAAATTAAAAGGAAGCCCTTCAATTTCGAAAATTACATGACAGAACCTTCAACAAAAAATTGCAATCAGACCCCACAATCATAATTGCAGGCAGGGGCCTACAATTTCGTAAATTGCACTTGAGGCCCCTGCCTCCATCCACCCAAAATTGGCTGAAACCCTAGAATAATCGCCCCCTCCCCCTTTGGAAACTACCGCAGGCGCCGGCGCCGAATGAGACCGTCACTGCTGCTTGAAGCGGCAACTAACAAGCAAAGAACTCCAACGAGTCAGTGCCGCACGCTATCACGCGATTTCGAGTCCGCAAATTTACGGCTAGCGAAGGCGCTAAAGACATAAAGATCGTGTCGCGCAAGAATAAATGACTATCGTCGCCTCTCCCCGTGGCAGCAGGCTTTGCCGCCGTGTGTGGCAGCAGGCTTTGCCGCCATGCTCGGCGGCGGCTGCGGCCCTTTTCCAGATCTGCCCCTTTTTTTTTTACGAAAAAATTATTCTCATTTTCAAAACAGATTTTTGAATATGAAAAATAATTTTTCTGTTTTGAAAATGAAAATAATTTTCTAAATTGTTAGATTCAAGAAACAAAAAATAAACAATTAACTTTTAATTGTTCAATCATGCAAAACAATTTCTAACAAACACAAGGTAGGCTCTGATACCACTGTTGGGAATTAACTTAATCATGCACAGCGGAAATAAAATAATTTTCAATTCCCAAACGAGGATCTGCAATGTGTGTAGATAGAAATTGTGATGAGAATGTACCTTTGATGAATTCCACAAACTCTTTTACTTTTTCTTGAACTCCAATGATCACGATCTGTAATCCAAACTGTCCAATTGTCCAGCATCCAATGGTGATCCACACAGAGAACAAGAATGACAGCTAGGGTTTTACTTTTTTTATGCTAGCAAGAATAATGAAAATTTCATACTGTTTTCAAATCCCAGTAACCTATTAATATAAATCCAAATGGGTTCAGCCCATCTGTTAAATTTAACCCAGTCCATTATTTAATTAATCAAATTAATTAAATCTGGACCATGAATTAATTAATCCAATTAATTAATTCGAGCCTATTAATAAACAACCCAATTAATTAATTATCCAACGTCTGTCAATTAATTAATTGGTAAATCTCATTCTTCTGATTCTCTTTTGTGTGTGACCGATTAGGTTCCCGATCACGATGCCTAATGACGTGAATTATTATTTTGATATAATCAAAATCGATAAATTAAAACGCCCCCTTTTAATTTATCACTAATTTACTTTCGTTGTCCCAGATTGACATCTAGCAATGTGTAAGAGCAATACATGTGACGGGAAATATCACGTAGTATGACAAAACCAAACTTGTTCGTTTACCGTGAAATTATAATCCTTTCGTCAATATGATCCGATCAATTATGAGATATGGATATGTGTCAATCTCAATTATCGATCATATCTTTTATCCAATTGTTAAGTCAATGTACGTCGAAAACTCTTTTCAGACTTATGAGTTCACCTTGGCCGAGGATTTCATTACCAACTTAACTGGATAAAATGTAGATCATAATCTTTTACTATCTAAGAGTGACGAATCCTCTATTGGTCATTCACAACCTTCATATGATTCTTGACATACCCGAACGATTTTGTATTAGCGACCCTTGGCAGAGCAACATCCAACCACACCAAAATATGACTGTCCTCATATAAGGTACCATGATGACCTCAAGTCAAAGGACCAATTTCACTACCGAATGTTAGAGATTAACCACTAACACTCAGATAGTTATCCATGTGGAATCTCTTAGCGGGTCTCCAATGTTTTGTTCTATAACAAAACATCTACGTGTTCATTCAAGTGTCACCACACTTTAGCTTGTGAAATCAGCTACTTACTTCACAAGTAAGAATGCCACACGCGATAGTCTATCCGTAATAACGATATCTGTATCTCGTTATTATTTCGACCACGGACGATTTAAGATTCAGTATTATGTAATTTGTATCTCACAATCACAACTCTTTGTGATTAACAAATCACCAAGATTTGAATATACGGATTCTATTATTAGTTTATTAGAATATTAATTCAATTAAATAATAGATATTGCCATACATATGCATTGATTATATAAATATATTCAAAGTGTTTATGTCCAAAGTTGATTGGACCTAGGGCATAACACTTACAAACTCCCACTTGCACTAGATCCAATCACTTATGTATCTTATGCTATAAGAGTCTACATGACGATCATGTTTATATTGCGACAACTCTTTTTCAGTGGAACTGCAATTTAATAACTTGTGGGAATTCGTTCTTTATTTACGTCATTTCATTGTATTATCTTTCCAATGAGATAACATTGCCTTAACATATGTTTGGATCATTGATGAGACCTTAGTACCTTCACTTGCACGATGGCTCCATTGTTATCACAATGCATAAGCGTATGATCAACAATGTTAAGAACTACTCCGAGTTCATTAATGAACTTCCTGATTCAAATCACAACTTTTGTTGCTTTGTAAAGCAATGATGTATAAGACTTCTATTATTGAATCAACGGTTATTTTAGATTCGGAACATATCCAACACACCCCTTAAGAGTAAACCAATGTCTTATTTGAGATATACTCTTATTCTAGTCTGACTAGAAGTTAGCATTAGTGTATCCATAAATTGATAAAGTCTAATAATAAAAAAAAAAATATATATATATATATTATAAACTAACAATTTAAGTCAATAAATTTCTAAAATAAATTATTTCAAAAATAAAAAATAATAATATATAATTGTTTAGTTATTATTTACTGTGTCAAAAAATTAAATGAAAGAGGAGATGAGCGTTGAATCGAAGCCCTAGCTAGAGGTGTCAATCCGGGTGGTCCGGGCCGGGTCGGCCCGTCAACATGTGAGCCCGGTAACGGCCCGCGTGAAAAAGCCGGCCGTCATGCGGTTCCGGCCGATTCTGGTCGGCCCACAATTTTGGACTACAACCCAGGCCCGCCCGCTGACCCATCCGGGTCGAGCCCATGCGGGTCACGGGTCGTGCGGGTCGCGGTTCGTTCCGGTTTGGCCCATATGATTGTATAAATAAAATTATAAAAATATAGAATTTTTCCGGTTTGGCCCATATGGAGAGCAACTATCATTGAAAATAGGATTTTGAGAAAAAGAATCGCGAGAATCCATAATATAGTAGGATTAAAAAATTTAGTAGTGACTACTAGTGAGAACCGAGAAGAAAGAAATATAATCAAGATGATGATGATATTTGCAATTGAGTAATTGTAATTGTAGTAAGTAGTAACAAGTATGAACTATGAAGTATAAATGTATAATAACTAATGAGAGGATATTGTAAAAATAAATGTAAGAATAAATTGGAATTTATTGATGAAGGGGATGATATTACCGTTAGAAAATTTATATTACCATTAGTTAAAATTTTAAAAAAAAAAATTGACCATGCAGCAGGCTACGCATTTTTTTGAATTTTTTTTTTATTTTTATTTTTTCAAATTTTTTTGTTTGGCTCTCTTCCCCCTCTTTTTTTAATTTTGTTTTACTTTTTTTTTTTTCAATTTTTTTTACGGGTCGCGGGTTAACCGCGGCCAGGTAGTGCAACCCGCGAAGCGCGCGGGTTACACCTCCTTGGCCCGTGAACCGCCCGCACGGGTCACGGGTCGGCCCGCGGTCCCGATTTTCACGGGCCGGTTTTCACGGGTCATGGCCGGCCCGTCCGTCTTGACACCTCTAGCCCTAGCCTCCTGAATGTAAATCAAGCATTCCACCAAATGAGCTACATTAAATTTTGCTTGATGGCTGGTATAGTTATTATATAGTGTTATTTAATATTTACTGTGACAAAAAATCAATATGAAGAGTAAGGTCGAAGAGATTCAAATCCCGAGCATGATAAAGTGAGCTACAACATCTTCTGTGAGATACTTCGTACATTAACAATTATATATGCTTTACACAAAATTTTTATTAATCATTTTTCCTGACGGATTCAGCACGGACAATCGCTCCAATCGTCGGGTGCTGGATCCGCTCCCGTCGATTATTCAATTGATTGGGTATATTTTAATTACGCGTTGCATCATGGGCTCGCCCATTTTTATATATATGCGAGTTCATTTCACACAAAATGTATGTTCTCTAACCTTAGCCAAACCTCATCTCCCGTCTCTAGCACTCATTTCTTTTTTGTTCGACAGTTAATTTGATCGTTGAAGTGTAAACAATCGCGAGATCCTTTTCTCAGTCGGCGGCATTTGCCTCCTAACGAGTTGATTAGTGTGCAGATGATGCTCACATGGAGGGGATGTGGTTGAAATTCTATTTGCGGTCAACAGATTAGACGTATGTAAAAAATCGAGATAGATTAACCATGTTTCCACCACATCTAAAAAGGTCTCCGGAAATGATATTTTTTTCCGGGTAGTTACTCTGCCAAAAAAAAAGCATGGACAGCAACCAAGGAATGAAAATAGACATCAGAGATAAAACATTTTTCCAGCAAGAAAAGGATTTTCACACAGTTCCTTCTACCAAAACAGAGATGTCGGCAACAACAAATGAAAAAAATAGAACTACTGGACTAATCTGAAAAATTTTCCTTGAAGAAAGGGGCTTTTCAGCGAAGGGTTGAAAAATCCTCCATGAAAAATGGCAATTTCCGATTAATGATGAAGAAATCTACCATGAAAATGGCAACAACATACCAGAAATGAGTTTTTCATGAAAAGGATGAAAGTGGCCAGAAGAAAGGAAAATACGACCGAAAAATTATGAATCAAGATCAAATAAGTTTCCTTGAAAAAATGAGTTCTTTGCCATGAAAAATGGCTGCCTTTGGTCGAAGAAATCCACAATGAAAGCAGATACATTAAACAAAACAACCAGAAGAGTCAGATATTTGAAGATAATGTTAAGAAAGCCACAAGCATCCAACACTTTCTCCTCACTGACAATTGAAAAACTGACGAGGAAAGAAGAAAAAATGGTTGCCATTGCACTCGACAAAATGCTAGAGTCAGGTCAACAATAATCTCACATGGTTGAAAAAACATTTGAAATTAATCTTTTCATATTTTTAGCACCAACTCTAGTTAATTAAGGGATTCAAATTGATTTATTTCTAAAAAAATTATTTTTTATAACATTTTAATTTTACTTTGAGTAATAATTAATAAAAATCTTACCATAGAGATATTAATATCACTACCACAATAAAGACAAAAATAGTGATTTTGAATTTTCTTTGATGATGACCAAGAAATGTAAAACTATTGGTTTTGGCTTTTGCCAACTAAACCCCCGTTTGACTATCATTATTTTGAGAAAATGAGTAATTTTTTTGAAGAATGTATAATTAAAAAATAAAAAATAATTTGAATTTAAATGTAAAATATTTTATTATATAAATATATGATTAAATAATGACCGTCAAACAGGGGCTAAGTTCAAACCAGGCAACTTTACAAACTAGGTATAACTATAGAATATTCGTTTTTTTTTTTTTTTTTTTGATATCCAGGTATCCTAACTTACACTAGACTATGTCCTGGACCACCCATCCCCGGCCCCTCAGTGATGGGTGGAGGTTAACCGCGGGATATGTCCACGTTGACTAGAATATTCGTTTTTTATGACTATTAAAAGTTTGGTCTATTATTCTCCAACAACTCTCACACGCAAAGAAACGCTTGTGGAAAAAAAATTATACTTTTGAAATATGAAAAATAACAGCTCAAATGTCCAACTTAATAAAGATCTGTTAGATTTTATCACAATAATTCGTCTACGTGACAGTTTCTTAGTTCAAAATCACATTTATTGAAATTTCGAAGAAAATACTTTACATTATGATGTCAAGTTTTACTTATTTTAGGACACATTATGGAGTTCATGTACAATATTATGTCATCACAATCGCACAGTCAGTTACTTTTGTGAATACTAGTCAGCTAAAAGTGCATTGCACGTTATTTCGAAATACTTTATAAATGCTGTAAAATGATATTTTAAAATCAGTTAATATAAAAAATAGTTAAAAAACTATTTATGTGAAATGAACTTTTTATATAATTCAATTATTTATTCACGTGTATGATAATAATTAACATTAATTTATATATATATATCCTACTATAATTCAATCAATTAATTTTTTAAGTTCTTGCATATACACTTTATATATTTTGGTAGCTGTTCAATTACTCTAGAAATATTACAATTCAATTATTTATGTATATGCATGTATACTAATTAACATTTATTTATTGATATATTAAATATAACATTAAGCTCATGTTTGAACCATATTATTTTTCTCATTCTCATTCTTCTATTATTTTCAACCACACATTTTTCAATAAAATAATATTTTCCTTCACATCAATAATTTTTCTTGGGTTATGCTACATGTACATAATTTTTTTACATCCCACTCACATTAGGAGGTGGGGACCACGAGCCTCCATTTTTAAATACACACGGGCCCCGCGCACATTGTGAGGCAGGTACACCATTCGGTACATCCGACATTTTCCATTTTTCATTCTTTTTCAACCACATGTTCCCATCACATCAACAGTAAAAATGTATTCTTACTTCCAAAATATGCACCAAACAAGTAGTAAGTCATCAATTTCATGTACACATGTTTTGGGAGTTATTCAATTATTCTAAAAGTAAATAAATTATTCAAGTTCATGAACACGTATTTATTTTCAAGATTATTCATTTTATCATAAACTATTCTAGGAGTATATAAATTATTAAATATCATATAATTTTTAAGCTATTCAATTATTATATGAGTAGATAAATTATTCAAGTTCATGTATACTTATTTAATTTTAATATTATTCATTTAATCTATTATATAACGTCATTTGTCTAAATATATATAAATTATTCTTTTTCTATATTAATTGATTCAAATTAATTAAATTTCATGTTGGTTCATGTACACTCCCTTTGTTTAAATGTATATAAATTATTATTTTTCTATAACTATTAATTCAAATTAATTAAATTTCATATTGGTTCACTTACTCCCCATTTGTTTAAATGTATATACATTATTCTTTTTCTATATTCATTGATTCAAATTAATTAAATTGCATGTTCATGAATCAATTTGATTGTTTTCAATAAGATTTAATTATTTATTTGTGTGCATGTTTAATAATTAATATTCAATTAAATGTATATTGAAAAACGAAAAATAATGTACTATTGAAATAATTAAATTGTAGTAGGGCTAAAATTGTGCAGAAAATGATTCTCATTCGATGCGATATTTAGTATATTATGGATGGGTTTGGAGGGGTGTGCGATCGAGTTGTGACGCCTTATCGCAATCTTTGATATTGTGCTTCCGCAACTTCAAATCACTATAATAAAATGTTTGGTTACTTTTACGACATATACAATTAATTTTTACTACTCGATTGTAAGAAGTTTGTCTCAAACGATACAAGTTCTTCACTTGTAAAGGCGAACTATGATAAATATTGGGAGAGTTAAAAATCGAAAAGAGGGTTATTCACTTCTTTCTATTATTCAAAACTGTGCACAAGACTAGATTCATGTATTACATTGTATTAGAATAATATTATTCATAGCCAACTACTATCAATTGTTGTGACAGCTTATTACTTGAGGCATTAAGTTGTCATTAGCTTTTGCTATTCATAATCAATATTTGTCATTAATCGTGACAGTTTATTATTTGAAACATTGGATTGTTATTAGTTTTTCATTTATTAATGTCTCTAATAATAAGGTTGATGTAAAATGATTACTAATAATTGCTAACTATTAATAATAAAATCAACATAAAACGACACGTTCTTAAGAATGAATATGTTAAATTATACTCCATTCGTTCCAATTATATAAACTTGTTTCATTTTTCACACGGATTAAGAAAACTTCTTTAATGTCATTGAAAAATTAATTTTTGTCAAGATCTTTCCTAGTATATCCCTATTTAATTTTAAGTATGTAAAACTAAATTATTGTTGGAACTAATAAAGAATTTGAAGAAGAAATAAGAGTTGTTCCATGTTTCCAAGAAGTGTGTGTATTTGGATGATTTCAAAAAATTGGCATATTAAGTGAGAAAAATTTAATAAGAGTATATTGGTAAAGGAACACGATAAAATATTCTACATTAAAAAATATACGTATATATTTGTGATAAGAGGGAAAAAAAAAACTCCACCTACGTAATTGGGAATTATACAAATAACTAGTTTCGTGCCCGTGCAATGCACGGGCTGTGTTTTTTTGAAGGTAATGTTAGCGTGTCGAGTGTTACGAATTGATGAGATTTGTGAGTTGGATTAGGTTAGAAAAATGAACTAAATTTGATGATGTCGATTTCTATATGATTTACCCATATAATACATCCATGAAGCATTTGAAGAGCATGAAGAAATCAAGAAAACATTGATGTGAAATCCAACGGGAAAGTGTCACCATTGCATTAAGTAAAGGAAAATTCTAAAGCTCGGGTTAACAATATTACCTAAATCAACATGCAAATAAAATTGTTATAAGAAGGATATAAACAACAATAGACTGCAAATTTCACAAGAACAAATAATAGAAGTAGACTAAGGAAAATCTGTTGAAATAGCAAATGAAGGAACAAATAGAATTGATATGGTAAAGATGAGTATGTCATCCATTACAAGATCGGTAATTCCTGAAGGCTTGAAGAACGACCTAAGACAATCTCAATATATATTTATCCAATAGAAGGCTAAAACTGAACAAATAATATATTGGATTCGAGCCCATACCTTTAGAAAAGATTGATTGTAATCCTTTGGTAACATCAACTTGAACAATAGTACTCTTAAACTTCTCTTCAATTAGTTCTCCCTTTATAGTCAACTTCACTACTAAAGCTTCGAGCTGCAAAATCGGACAATCCAAACTCAAAGTAAAATTGTAATGCATCTTTGCTTTGAAACAGTTGTATTTAACAAGGTAGAAGAATGTGCTAAATTAATCTTCAACTTGCATTATGTTCGAAAGAATGAAATAAGTTGAATGTAATGTATTATAGGGGTTTTCTCAATTAATATTCACAACAGGTACGTGTAAAACATATTCAATGTAGAAAAGGATGTTCAAATAGCCCATATAATGAACAGTTGGCAGAAAGGTACTGAAACAAAATCATTTCAAAAACTTTGGTTTGTAACAAGATACTAACCATAGAAATAGCAGTTTTCACATCTTCTTTGTTACGTCCCCCAGTCGTCCTTCCAAACATCCCAATACATCCCTAAGATTCTTCAGAAGTGTCCCTCTAATGAAGGCACCTCTCTCAATTTAGCCTATAAAGTATAGAAAGAATTTAAAAATTCATCTAGTCATCAATTCTCATTGAACGAAAAATGTGTTGGAGAGTTCAGTAGTTGAAATCTGTTGAAAATAATGTGGAAGAAATGGAATTTATCCTAATGCAAAGATGCAATCTGGAAAGGAGGATAAGGAAAGACCTTAATAAAAGATCAAAAGAAGGTTACCGACGTCTTTGCCGAAAATCCGTTCAAATATTAAAAGATAACTTAAAACGAAGCTTCCACTTAGAAGATACATTTTACGGAAAGTTAAAATCTACAATAATAATTTAAAATGTAAAAATAAAGGAGTGCAAGGCTACAAAGTATGAAGTCATGTTTAATATAACATCTTATCTTAAATAACAAGTGGTATAGAATATATTTAAACCCAAACCTAACTAATAGTCCACCAAATTAGTTGTAATGAAAGCTATGACAACATAGATTATAGCAACCGGTGACTTGATATGTATCACTCTATAATTACAAACTAATATTAGGATTTCCCTGGAGCTTTATTAGCATATAAATAAAACATCAATAAACCTCTCAATAATAGAAATTTTCAATACTTTTCTTGCACAACTTTGGAAACATAAGAACCTTCGATGGTAGAAAAAACAAGTATAAGGAATGAAAGGATCGTGCTGCTTGAGACTTATCAAAGAAAAACAAAGTGCTTACCTGATCTCCGTGTCCTGAAACTAACTGAATTTTAGTCAGATATCGCTTGTAAAATGAAATTCCATTTCCGAGACTTTTATCCTTCTCCAATTCCTCTGCCCAAGTTGGGATATCTTGAGCTGGTTCCTTTTCATGTTTATGACCGTTGATCTGAACAATGCCTCCTGGCTTTTGTTCTTTGGCATTCTGATTTACATCGGCATTACTTGATTGTTGGACGGATATATTCTGGAAGATGGAGTGTTCTTCCATAAATGCAGGTCTTAGAAGGCCTTGTATAGCAAGACCAGTAGAAGGTTGTTCCATAAAATCTACGTGATCATCTGATACAACCCGAAAAAAAAAATAGATTTATTGATTGACGATGTAATAAGATTGGTAGGTAAACTCGAATTATTCTAAGTGGAAAGAGATATGCAATGATAATAAACAATATTAAATGTATAATGGGAGTATATGTTAGTTCAAAGATGAGCAAAAATAGTTTGGCATCCATGGCAAGATAATCCATATTTCATTTTTTGGTTTACTTCTATACAATGTGCAAAAGAATCTGATATAGATAGTTACCTCGGTTAACTTTTTGGAAAAATACATAGGATGAGAAGATTGCATTGTCTCCAGTTTAGGCCAGTCCCCTAGTGATCCATCAGATTCCTCATCCTGGTCTTTGTCGTCATCAAGAATGGCAACCCAGTCCTGCAGATGAGCATATGATCAAAGTTCACATACTTTAGTGCTACAGTTCTGGCATTAAGAGGTACAAAAATTGAACAAAAAGATTCCACCTTTTCATGATTATCATCCTCTTGACCACCATCGCTATCTTCATCATTGTCCTCATCATCAAAATCGCTATCATCATCATCCAGGTTGTCTATGCCAAAATCAATATCTGCATGACCTAATGCCTCCATCTCACTGATTATTTTTGTTGTATCTAGTCCAATAATGACTTGCTGCATTGTATTAAAAAAGTAAAGTAAGTCTCCAGAGATTATTAATTTTAGTAGGAAGAACCTATTAGTACCCAGAACTTTTTCCCTTTTTTCTCTTTTAATAATCCCCTTTCTCTTATTTTGTTTGTCTTAAACATTGAGCGAAGAGAGCAATGCAGAATCTTTTTTCCCTCTCCCATAATCCCTTTTTCTCGTGTAGACTGTAGATTTCAAGCTAGCACTATAAGTTCTTTCTGCGTGAAGACCAAATCAAGAATGACTCAAGAAATCGAGCATAATAACTTTACCATGTATTGATATATATATGAGAAAACATACACCAGACTAAGCAATTGCCAGGCAATTAAGAGAAATGAAAATAATGTTTTCAGGTTTGCGTTGCTAACATTTCCAGTAAAATTATATATGAATCAATTCTCTTAGTCATGTATATTTTTAGCTCTTACCACGATGGTTTCCTCAGAAGTTAAAGCTTGCAAAACATCTTCATCATTCTTCACTTGAAAGTATACATCTGATAGAAATACAAAACCAGGTAAAACTTCAATAAATTACCACACATATAATGTTATTTAATTATGAAAAAGAACAATGAGAACACAATTGCAAACATCTTACGTCCATACTCATCAGTTACATAAGGTAAATCTGGCCAGAAAATGTTCTCGTGAATTTCGTCGCTCACAAAACCAGAAAACATCAACGTCGCTTTGCTATTCACCTAAGAATCAAAATTAATACAACATTAGCATTACATATTAAGCTGAGAGATTTTTACTGTAAAATAAAATAAAAATCACATCTTTTTCTTCAGTGTTACCTCAATTACTTGAGCCGGATCCGAAGGGAAAAACTGTGGAGCCATTGAAGAATTTGTATGTTCTTCCAGGGTACCTTAATTGAAAGGGTTTGAAGAGGGGTACCGTGCCTATGAACTGCAATTGGTTGATTCGAAGGAAATTGATGAGGACCCATAGGTGCATCTTGTTCCCCATGACGTGTCGAAGCCAAGAGTGGTGGCCCGCGACCATCGTTTGAATCGCCAGCGCCGGAATTTGGGTGTTGCAATTTTGGCCGGAATTGGAGATATGGCCGTGCATGGAGATGAATTTCATAGAAGACCGAGGATTGGAGGGTTTAATAGAAGAGGGAAAAAAGGAGAAGGTTTAATTGGGATTGAACACTCCGTACTGTACGGAGTTGCTCTCCGTAGCACTGCGGAGAAATTTGCTCCGCACTCTACGGAGTTGCTCTCCAAACATTGCGGAGCATTTGCTCCGTAGAGTCCGGAGCAAACGGAGCTGCTCTCAAGGAGAGTAAATTTTTTTTTTTAAACTGTTTTTTATTTGTTTTCGCTTGCCTTTCCCAGTCAACCCAATCACAGTCAATCCAGTCAATAATTGTGTGTAAGTAAAAATTCTACATTACCCTTTTGTTTTGATAAAATGATGATGAAAATTGTTTCACAAATGAACATAAATAATGGGATAAAATGGGGAAAAATATTAATTACTGAGGATAAAATGGGATGGAAAAATGCTTCAAAATGAACAGTATACTGTGGATAAAAATTAAAAACAAAACATAAATAAAAATCAAGTGAAATAATGAGCAGTCAAACATTATTTGTCAACGGGGAAAAAAGGAAATTCATATACAAGCAGGTGTTTTGACGGATTGGCTCTCTTTTTTTTTTTACTGCACAAATAAACCGTAAAATAGTAGGATGGTCAACAATTGTGGCATTGCCAGAGAAATTTTTTATTGGTAAGATGATAAGAGATATTTTGTATATACAAAGGGACAAGACTATTACATCCTTAATGTACGAATAAATTGCCAAAGATTTAAGGGTAAAATGGGAAAAGGGAAATGCTTCAAAATGAATAGTAGTCGGCGGATTGGCTCTTTTATTATAGTAGGGATAAATGTGAAGCTAGCCTATATCTAACACCCTCGTCACCTCGTGCCTCCTCCTCCACCTACTCGTCAATCATTTCTAACCCCCCAACCCCACTTTCTCGGCACCTACCACACAAAAAAGGGCCGCCTGGCGTCTCTCTCGTTATTGCTGTATCTATACGTGTGTCCATTATTATGTTGTGTATCGCAATTGAGTTCCTATTTTATACAAACAAAAAACCCAAGAAATTTTAAGGGAAAGAAAACGATAAATTAGGATGAATTGATTGGTGTATTATACAGAGGAAGGTGATTGATTCTCATCGCTTCATAACAATCTCTCTCTAAATTTTTTTTCAGGGGGGCTTTTGAATTATTGTTCTCTTCCCTTTTCATTGGATTCTGTGTGTTTGGCGGATCCTGATTGAAAATCAAGTGTAAGTTGATGCACAAATCCCTTTGGATTTTTTTTATTTGTTTCTATCTTATTTTTAGTTTTGTGATTTGGGTTTTTTTTAATTTCTTTAGATCTGTTGTTAATAAGGTGCTCTTCATCATCACTGACCTAGTTTCATCAAGTGGGCACGCGGATCTATACTTATGTACGTGTATCTATTTGTTTATACATGCGTTGTACTGATGTATTTAATAGGTAATTGAAGTTAATGAATTGCTGATGAGTAATGGGAAGTTTTGATTTTATTCATTCCTGATTGGATCTGGTAATATTGTCTATTTCAATTGAAACTTTGTAAGTGGATGCTTTATATAGTTTGATTAATCGTTGTTTGAGATTAATTAATAACTGGAGCAAATTTGGAGTTGATATTATTATCTCATTTGACCGAGTTATTGGTGCTAAATCCTTTGTAGTACTATGATTACCCCTACTGCGCGATGTATAAAGTTTGGCTTACACAGGCTTAATCATACTGTTTTTGAAACTTGAAAGAAATGTAAAAAGTTGCCCTTTTTATCAATGAGATGATCATGGCAAATATTTGTGCAATTTCAATGGAAAACACTAAAGGGAGCGTTAAAATTCATTCTCTAGTTTGTGATGTTTGCTGTTTTGATATTATCCATTAAAAGTTGACCTTGTGTTATCTATCGTGTTGTCAAGTGGTTTACATGTAAAGTCATATTTTACTCTATGCTGCTCTGTATATTATGAAGTTATTATTATTTTTTGTAGATATCATGACGACGCACACACCCAAGAATATTCTGATTACCGGGGCTGCTGGATTTATTGCTTCTCATGTTGCAAATAGGCTCATTCGAAACTACCCTGACTACAAGATTGTCGTTTTAGACAAACTTGATTACTGTTCCAATCTTAAGAACCTCCTTCCCTCAAATTCGTCACCTAACTTCAAGTTTGTGAAGGGGGACATTGGCAGTGCTGATCTTGTTAACTATCTTCTCATCGCCGAGTCTATTGACACGATAATGCACTTTGCTGCCCAGACCCATGTCGATAATTCTTTTGGTAACAGCTTTGAGTTCACCAAGAATAACATTTATGGCACCCATGTCCTATTAGAAGCCTGCAAGGTCACCGGCCAGATCAAAAGGTTTATCCATGTAAGCACAGATGAAGTATATGGAGAGACTGACGAGGATGCTGTGGTAGGAAATCATGAAGCCTCACAACTGCTGCCCACAAACCCATATTCAGCCACAAAAGCTGGGGCTGAAATGCTTGTTATGGCTTATGGGAGATCTTATGGATTGCCTGTGATTACCACCCGAGGAAATAATGTTTATGGTCCCAATCAGTTCCCCGAAAAGTTAATTCCAAAATTCATTCTTTTAGCTATGAGAGGGAAGCCCCTTCCAATTCACGGGGATGGTTCTAATGTGCGAAGTTATCTTTATTGTGAGGATGTTGCAGAGGCATTTGAAGTCGTTCTTCACAAGGGAGAAGTTGGTCATGTTTACAACATTGGAACAAAGAAGGAAAGGAGAGTGATTGATGTTGCCAAAGATATATGCAAACTGTTTAACATGGATCCAGACAAAAGCATTGAATTTGTTGACAATAGACCATTTAATGATCAAAGATACTTCCTTGATGATCAGAAGTTGAAGAATTTGGGTTGGACTGAGAGGACCACTTGGGAAGAAGGGTTGAAAAAGACCATGGAATGGTATATCAGCAACCCTGGTTGGTGGGGTGATGTGTCTGGAGCACTGCTTCCTCATCCAAGAATGCTTATGATGCCTGGTGGAATAGAACGAAATGTTGACGGAGCTGAGAAATCCGATTCTGGGAAGCCTGAGTTTTCAGGCAAATCTAATCAAACCCGAATGTTGGTTCCTGCTTCTAAGAGCAATAGTACATCTCAAAAACCACCCTTAAAGTTCTTGATCTTTGGTAGGACTGGATGGATTGGTGGTTTCCTTGGAAAGTTATGTGAGAAACAGGGAATTCCATATGAGTTTGGAAAGGGACGCCTGGAGGATCGCTCACAGCTTTTGGCAGACATTCTAGCTGTTAAGCCAACGCACGTGTTTAATGCTGCTGGTGTGACTGGTAGACCCAATGTTGATTGGTGTGAAAGTCACAAAACAGAAACAATTCGTACCAATGTTGCTGGTACACTAAACTTAGCAGATGTATGCAGAGAACATGGGCTCTTGATGATTAACTTTGCCACTGGCTGTATATTTGAATACAATGCCACACACCCTGAAGGCTCTGGGATTGGATTTAAGGAGGAAGATAAACCCAATTTCATCGGTTCTTTCTATTCTAAGACCAAGGCCATGGTAACTCCCCCTTTCCCTGTGAAATTTTTCTTGCATAAGAATTATGTGTGTTTTTTCTGTTTATATTTGAATAAGCATGGATATATGCTCTATTTGTCTTGCTAATCAGGTGGAAGAACTACTGAAAGAATACGACAATGTTTGCACGCTCAGAGTTCGAATGCCTATATCTTCAGACCTGAACAACCCACGCAATTTCATTACTAAGATTTCTCGGTACAATAAGGTTGTCAATATTCCCAACAGTGTGACCATCTTGGATGAGCTGCTTCCTATTTCAATTGAGATGGCAAAGCGGAACCTGAGAGGCATATGGAACTTCACAAACCCTGGCGTCGTCAGCCATAATGAGGTTTTGGAGATGTACAAACAATATATTGATCCGGATTTTAAATGGGCTAACTTCACACTTGAAGAGCAAGCTAAGGTGATAGTTGCTCCTAGAAGTAATAATGAAATGGATGCCTCCAAGTTGAAGAAAGAGTTCCCAGAGTTGCTGTCAATCAAGGAGTCCTTGATCAAGTTTGTTTTTGAACCCAACAGGAAAAACCCCGTCAAATAAGCACCTTGGACTGTCAACCCGAGTGCTGGTACTGGATTTTGTACCAGTTAATGTGGTCCCCATTACTTTTTTCTATGTTCTTAACTTCAGCCATTATTAGTTCTTAGTTACAGCTTATTTTTGTAGCTTTTTTTCCGGGTTTTCACTTTACCGTGGATAATGTTGCTCCTATGTCTGTTTTCTATTAAAATACTGGAGTGTAACATGTGGAGTCCTATTATTTGAAATTTTTTGTACTTCATACTATTACTCCCAGTCTGTATGGGTGTAAATTGGGATTTGCCTATGGAAAAAATTCTGCCTGATTTCTGAAAATTAAAGGTGCGTTACAATGTTGCTTTTCTTAAAGCGTAATTCGCCCCCACCAAAATTGATTATGGTATGCACAGCGTTACAATGTGCGCCAACAATATGCCCCTAGCGACCAAATGCCCGCACCGCACGCCCAAGCTCGGGCTGGGGCTGTGGTTGCCACCTTCCTCCATAGTGTACTTTATTGGGTCACCATCGCATTTTATTTGGCTAGTAGTAAGCATGTGCATAGCACGTTTTATATATAAAATGAATGATATGAATAATATGTTTGAAGTACTAATATTATTATTTTTAAATAGTTGAGGTAATTGATTTTGTTAGAGAAAAATTAAACTTGTATATATATATATATATATATATATATATATATATATATATATATAAGTTTTTATGAAATTATGTATATAATGTGAAAATGTTGAATAAGAGTTGATTGCTCTTATTTTTCCATTTCAAAATCGTGTGTTTTTCATTTTTCATGGGAAAGAGCTTTTCGATTATGTCCTTTAACAATGTAATTTGGAAATTATTTCCCTAAAAACATTATTAAAAAATTGACTTATTAGTCTAATAGTGAAGTTTCTATAAGAAAAGTATTGACTAATTCTAACATTATATAATATCTCCCTATTACATAAAATTAGTATTAAAACTTCAACATGGTCATTTTTATTGCTGTAGATTTGAATAGAACATTTTTGAAGTATGGATGCTTTTATAATTCACTCTTCTTCAAATGCATTCAGTTGTCTTATAAAGATATAATCACAATCTTTGTTTAGTGACATTAATCCTACAAATATGAAAACAAATTTAAGATATGACAACAAAAATATACATTGACAATTAACAAAACGAAAAAAGTAAATATTTTTCAAATTAAACTGACACCTGACAAATTTTGTTGATCTATTGATGAATCAGACCTTGTTTTTGTTTGTATTTTCGACGATTATATATTAATCAGTGATGTTTCTAGCATATAAAATAAAAAAACTCATTGATATTTTAGTTTAGTAATTAATTTATCAATGTTGAAAAAAATTATATAGCAAATATAGAACATATCGTACAACACGTCTTTACCAAGAATGTGATTGTGCTCAGATGCCAATATAATGCAGTGACACGTGCTAATTATAATTAACACTTCAAAAAAAAAAATATATATTAATACCGAAAATTGGGTAAACGTGAAAAAAAATCTCAAATGATTTTATATAATATAAAAATCAGTCAAAAACCAGTACAAAGTGGTTGTTGTTCATGTTTCAACAAAATCTTAATTTCCAAAATTTAATATAATTGCACATATGCTGATATCCCCTCATCTCTCCTAAAATTAATTATTAAATCATAGTTTAATAAATAATAAAACATCTAAATAAAAAATCATAAAATTAGAAATATTAAAAATCTAAATCGTCAAACCAAAGATGAATCACACTAATGAAAATAGATATAGCATATAGATGTTCAGCCAAAGATGACTCCACAAATTGATAAATATGAATAAAAATAATACATATTTGCATGAATACGAGGAGACAATAGTATTGTCGGGCCGTCACGTGCTTAGAATGCCTCAAATGTCGTATATATAAAATTAAAATGATTCGTGGTAATAAATTAATTTAAAATAGAAATTTCATACAACTAAATCCGTGATATTAGAAATCTATTTACTATATTAAAGAAGGATAGTGCAGCAACAGTATTCCCGCCCAAAATCCCGCCCAAACCATATAAGTGGTCCCTGCAAAAAAAGATGACCGAACATCATTTGGCTGCCAAGTGGAGAAAGAAAAATAGAAAATTCAAATCATTCTTACATCTCAAGCCCTGCCCAAGAATCCCGCCTAAACCATATAAGTGGTCCCCTGCAAAAAGTCCAAGTAATCCCAAATGCTAAAATAACCCGCCAAAGGTCGCAGCTTTCTTCAACAGCTCAATTCAATTTTCACCACGACCAACCTTCAAATAGCTCAACCATGGAGTTTTAACCTAAAATCTCGACAACCCAACCGATGCTTCAAACAATTGCCCACCACTGCACCACCTTCATCTCACCACTGCACCACCTTCATCTCCGCACACGAAGGTACCAACCCAGCCTCTGCGTGCGGAGCGACCTCCGACAGAGGCACAGCGAAAGCCCTCCGCGTGCGGAGGTTCCGGCCGTGCGGAGCGACCTCCCGCACGGAGGCTGGTGAAAGCCTCCGCGTGCGGAGGTTCCAGCCTCCGCACAGGAAAGAGGTGAAAGCCTCCGCGTGCGGAGGCTGGAGCCTCCGCACGCGGAGGATGGCGTGGCACGAGCTGCCCGCTCAAATGGTGAGATGACAGGAGAATTTCAAACCCACCAACAAGGCTCCACTCGCCGTCCGTCGGGAAAGAAAGAATGAAGAAGAAACCGATTTTTTTTTTCCTTCCTTAATTGCAATTCCATTACCCACAAAACCAAAAATCGGCAGAGGCGAGGAGGGAGAGGACCGACTACCGACGGGGGCGCTTCATACGTATAAAACATTCCACCGCCAGATTTTGTTGTTTGCTCCATCGATCTCGTGTTAATTCCTTCAGATTCATCTACTTTTCTTTGCCGGTATACATACATATCCAGTCCCGACACCAATTACCTCTTCATGGGGGACTATGTCGGTTAGTTTACCAGGATTTTTGAATATTTGTTGGGGAAAAAGATGATTTCTAATCCGTATCTGTTGGGATCTTTTAGTTAGTTATTGATGAATTTGATATTTTGCGGATTTATTGCTGTATCGTGATTTTGTTTTTGCGGTGGTTTTATTGGAAACAAGAAGTAGAAGAATTGATCTATATAAAGATGTCTAAATTATTGCTCTGGGTATTGCACGGTGATGCCTACTTATGTTTTGTTGAGATATGTTACAATGATTGTCAGATATTTGATGATAATTTAACGAAAACTGATGTGGTTCTATTATTATTTTGATTTATATTAGGGTTGTGTATTTAAACAATGAAGGATTATTTATTGAGGTGTTGGTGGTTATGATGTTGTTTAGTTGTTAAATTAATGTTTCGATAGGCTTCCATATGAGTGAGATATTTGATTTCATAGGAGTTGTTATGTGAACTTAAAATGAGATGGTGGAGTATAGATATGACCAGAAGTAGCAAAAAATGGGGTGTTGGAATTGGAATAGGAAAAATGAGTCATGGCTTCTGTTGTTAAGTTTTGTAGAATTCTTTCCCCTACGAATACTGATTTTATGATAATCAAGGCAGATAGTTTTATGTCATATGACCGTTTTAGGAGAATGTTACTATTTTATACAAAACTTTTGATTGAATTAGTAGTCAAAATTGCTTGCTTGAAAGATCTATCCTTTTACATTCAATTCTCTATGACATAATTGTATTACTTTTGCAAGTTTTCCATGTATCGCTAGAGGTTGACATCTTACTTTGTTTCTTTCGTGCAAGCAGTACAATGAACATACGTATAACCAAAATGGCTTATGTGTATTGGGTTTAATGGATGACCATTACCCGATTCGAAGTGCATTCTCATTGCTCAACCCGGTAGGTTTGTACCTCATTGGTGAAATATTATATTTTGCGAACTCGTGAATAATTACTAATATGCAAGTTTACGTGAATTAATATTTATCGGGTTACGGATGAATACCAAAAGAATTTCGGCGATTCCCGGAAAAAAATTGTGAAAGTGATAAGATTGATGGTATTGATTTAAACGATCTTTGTAACTAAATTTCAGGTATATAAGGTCTCTCATTATATTATTGGGTTAGAAAATGGATATGTTTTCGGTATCGACTTAATTTTTTTATGCTCCGACTCTTAAGGACCTTCTTTGAGGTCGCCTTTTTTCCTCTTCCTTTGTTTGCCAAGTGAAGGGAAGATCCGCTTCAAGCACGCCCTTTTGCCCTGAAGCTCTAGACAGTGTTCGTTCTCTTCCACTTTGTTTTTACAGTAAATATCAAGCAAGTTTTGTTGTAAATTTGTCTTCAATTTTTTAATTTTATATTTTGAGCTGCTCGATCTTATCATAGGTCTTATCGTAATTAACATGATAATCTCATGCTAGATATGATTTCGGGATCTTGCGAGCGACAACTAACTCTCAATTAGCATATGTTCCTCATATTAGAATTGTGAATTGTTTATCACTTAATACGTTTCTGTGTCTAGAGTTACAAATTACAAAGGGTTGAAGATTTTGATTTGCGATAGGGATGAAGGACGGACAAGACTATATTTTCAAGGAAGTTTTCCAAAATTTGTAGTGGTTGGTTGGAACATCAGTTTAATTTTTTTTATGACAATTGTAACGCAAATATGATACTTATTTCATATACTTTTATAACAATCTGAATAATTCTTTTTAAGTCAAATGAAATATTTAATCTCAACATTTATAAATTTATTTTTTTTAGTACAAAATCCGTGCATCGCACGGGTGACACACTAGTTAAATTGAAATGCGAATAAAGCTTGACTAATCAGAAAAAAATAAAAAATAAATTACAACACTCATCAACTTATAAGTGGTTTATGTTTATCTTTAGATGAACATTATTAAAAGAATTAAAAAAAAATAAAAATAGAGAGAGAGAGAGAACTACATTATCTTCTAGCATAATAAAAAATTTCGTCAAACACCAAAACAACTCTTTTTTTTTTTTTGTAGCATTTGTCTCAAACGGATCGACTTCTCCAAAACTCTAATGCCTAATATGAATTATTAATTATCTAGACTATTTTCGAGTTTTGAGAAACTCTAGCTCATAACAAATTGTTTTGATCGACAACCGTTTTTATCTTTAGCCCACAACAAATTGATATCGTTGACAACCGTTTTTATCTATAGCCCTAGATCTCCCCTCTCATTTATTTACATTAATTATTAATTATAAAAATAACCATCTCCCAATTCCTTTCACGTGCTCTCAATTGCCTGGAAATTAAAAAACGTAGCCTCCAAGACGCTCCCCGTCTTTTTTCATTGCATGTTCTCTCTGTACATTGAAATTTTTACTCTGTTAATGTTGTGTGTGGATGGTTTATAATTTCAACATATTATAATGTTACAATAATTTATTTAGTTTCATATGATAACTAGTGAGAAGCACGTGCAAGGCACGTGGCATGATATAGTTGACTACGTAATAGCGTGTATAAAAAAATAATTATGTCAAGCATTAGTTACATAAAATTTTCTTATAAGTTGCTAAATGTTTCAAGACAACATTGGAAAATGCGGTTCATATGAACAATAAAAGAAGACCCCACTCAAAAAAAAAAAAGAACATGCATGTACTATTCATATGAACTGATGAACAATACAAATGAAAACCAAAGTGACAAACAAACACACTCTTAAAAAAAAGAAAAAAAAAATCTCATCTCTCCATGCTACAAGGAGAGAATTCTCCTTGCTGCAAGGAGAATATTTTCTCCATTCTCAAAATGGAGAGAATCTTTCCATTCTGAGAATCCATGCCACATTTTTTTTTATTTAGTCTCATCTTTATATTTTTTTATTCAATCAATGTAAACATGCTACTATTTTACTTTCGCATTTTCACACGCAAACGTAAAGTACAAAAAATGTAGACGAAAGAAATGGCGAAGCTGAAGACAAAAAGATAGCACTCTGACAAATATAGCTTCATTTCTCACGCAAACATCTAAAGTACAAAAAAAGTCAAACAAATCATAATCGTTTATTAGAAAAGAGAAATAATAAAGAATCAAACAAACAAAATAAATACAGCTCGAGTATATGTCTGATGCATTTTGAGACTTTAGTGTTCGAATTGAGACTTTGTTGAAAGTTTGGTGATCGCAGATAAAATTTACCCTAACATGTTCAACTTTATGAAATAAAGTTTTATTTCTCAATTTGGATTGATTTCCATAACTGTGACAAATTTCTACGAGGACCATGTAAAGATTTATGAAAAATTAGATGATTTGTATGATTGGAGATTGATAGTAAAGCTTTAATAAAAGATTAAGAATCAATTCATTTATTTTGAAAAGTTGCAGATCAATTTACTACTCGATTAATTGGTCAAGGACAACTAAGTAAGGGCAAATGATTCCTTAAATCCAAAAATGCAGATAAGTGACACATGTTGTGGACCCAAAAGTTCACTAAATGTGGACCCATTTCTACCTTGAGATTGAACCAACCGTTACCCCTTGACTGCTTTAGTACACAAAAGATTTTGGGTTATTGAATTTGTACAGTAGCAGCTGGTCTAGAGTGAGAAAACTACATACATACAAAAATCTAGAGAGAGAGGAATGGCATTTATTGAAAACTTCAGTGTGTTGAGGATAGCAACTTCGAATTATTCTTCTTCTGTGTTTCATAATCTCTTCAGTGCCTCTGTTAGACGCATTTATAAATTTATATTTATCCCATTTTCCTCTCTATACATACACATATGTATATGCATTTTCTTGGTTGCAGCGAGAGAGCACTAAAGTGAGAGCAGTGTAAGTATAAAAAAGTTAATAGGGCAGGCATTCATAATCTCTCCGTTCTGAACGGAGAACATCTCTCCCTTCTGTTCTCCTTTCAGAATGGAGAGGATTCTTCGTGCTTTGCGAAGAAATTCTCCGCACTATTTTTTTTTTATATTAACTTTTCCTCTAATCATATTGTTGTAGAACACTAAACAACAAGATATAATCAGGATCATCACAATGCTTACATATGTTCACAGTCATAGATTTTTGGAAGTAAGAAATTGAAAACAGCAATAGTATCTTGTTGAAGAAGATTTGGCCACTGAAGAGCGCGATATAGAGCACAATATAGGCGTAGGTTACAAACCCTTCTCCTACCCATTTACCGTTTCAAGCCGCCACGGCTACTCAGTAAGTTAACGCGTTTAAAAAGGGAGAAATATTGCATTGCGTGTGAAAATGGAGAAATATTGCAGTGGGGGTGATGGTTGCATGAAAAAAATGAAGGCATGGAAGGAATTGACGTGAATTGAAGTAAATAGCGAGGTATGGGAGGTAGAGTGTACAAATAGAGAAGAAAAAGATGCTTTGCTTGGAGTAAATAATGAGTTATGGGAGGTAGCGTGTACAAATGGAGAAGAGAAAGATTCTTTACTTGACTAACGTGGCTCACTAAACTCGGCTCAGCTTAGGTGGCCAATTGGCTTATGAATAGTAAAAATCAAACTGACTCTTTTATATAGTAGTGATAAGAATAAAACGAAAAATAATTGAGAACTTAACTGTGAAAATGAGCAACGATTATACCCTATCCTTTATCATATTAAAGGAAAAATAATTTTATATTGATCTTCGACGAATACGAGAATCGAACCTACATCTTCTCCTTGGCAAAGAGAGATGTGCCCTCCCTAATCAATAAGCGAGAGAGGGGGACGACTAACCAACATCACGCGCTTTTGCATCCACAGCAACTTTCATCATGTCATAGAATCCAATTAGTTTATTGTAGTTATAATATTGTGTAGTTAATAAAAATTTTAGTGGGAATATAACTACCAAACCAAATTAAACAATCATTTAAATAAGGGACTATGATTTTTTATTTTTTAAAATTGACTAATTCAACCGAGAGAAGAAATTTAAGTTATATTTTTATATAAAAGTTGTTAATAAAATTGTTATAATATTAAAAAGATTAATTTAAGAAATTATTGACAAATGGAAAAGAAAATGATTTTTTTTTTTAATTTCATGTTGAATAAGTTGAATTGATATTATTAATTAATTATTAACAAAACTAAAATTAAATAAGGGTATATTGGGATTATAGCTAAATATGTAATGAATTAATATTCTTAATTAATTATTGACAAAACTAAAATTAAATAATGGTATATTAAGTGTGTGTGTGTGTGTATATATATATATATGTATGTATGTATGTATGTATGTATGTAAGAGTAAATAAGGTATTCAAAAGTTTCTCCTCAATCCTCCATTTTCATATATTGTTGATAGATCTAGATAAATATAATATTTAGTTGTTAGGATATGTGTGAGACTAAAGTATCTCATAAGACGAGTTGAGATCTGCCTCGAACTTGTTATCCATCTAATGATTCATTGTCGAGTCACTTTAAAGTAACACGCCTAACTTTTCTCTCACTACTACTTGTGCTTTAAAATATGTGTAAAATGATGTATCAATAAATCATTGGTGGACAATAAGTTGGACAACCAATTTTTTATAACAGTTCTCAACTCCTCATAAGACAGATTTTTTAGATTCGAATAATGGGGACGTGATAAAAATCCGTAAGAGATAAGATGGGTAGAGATTCTTTCAAAGCGGATCGTAGATATGATAATTAGGATAATTAGAAATGATCTAATGAGTACCGGTGCTCATCTTATCCTAAGCACCGATGAGTTGGCACATTAATTCATTGGTGAATAAAGATTTTGTGAGTTCCAATCCACCAATGAATTAATGTGCCAACTCATCGGTGCTTAGGATAAGATGAGCACCGGTGCTCATTAGATCATTTCTGTTAGGATAATTACAATTGAACTTGGAAACTTGCCAAAACTAATGGAAATAAGATGAAGGCAAGAGGCAATTGTGTGTCAATCCTTATAGCCCCCAATCCTTCCAATTCAGAAGCTGAGATTCAAGAGGCTCATAGTCCAAATTACGTCAATAAGGAGAATCCCAATTTGCAGTAAAGCTATCAGTCTGATGAAATGTTTATGCATTCACTATAAAATTATAGATACATTGGACTAAACGCAACAAGAATCCGAGCAGTGCTCACGTAGATGGTGAAAAATAAACGTAATGCCAAACCACACAATACTGTGGAAGAGTATGCAAGTAGGACTAAAATTGTTAACAACACCTAAAAGTTGTTAATAAAATTGTTATAATATTAAAAAGATTAATTTAAGAAATTATTGACAAATGGAAAAGAAAATGATTTTTTTAAAAAATTTCATGTTGAATTGATATTATTAATTAATTAAGGGTATATTGGACATATAGCTAAATAATTAAGGAATTAATGTTATTAATTGATTATTAACAAAATTAAAATTAAATAAGGGTATATTATGTATATAGCAAAATACATAAGGGTAAATGGGATATTCAAAAATTTCTCATCAATCCTCCTTTTTAATATCTTCTATATATTAAAAGTGGCTATGTAACGGAATTTCTTGTTTTTAACGGAAAAACTAAGGGAATTTGTTGTTTTAACGGACTATGTAACGGAATTTTTTGTTTTAAACGGCAGCTGCACCTTCTTTAAGTGTTTTTATCATAACTTTGTATTCCGATGTCTGATTGATGTGATTCAAAATGCGTTGGAAAACTAACTCATCTGGCTACAACTTTGATTCATACATCATTCTCCAATTCGATCACTTTCTATGCTAAAAATAGGTCTCAATATGAGACTAAAACATCGGAGCATAATTTTTCGGTTGGAAATTGATTTATGATCATCTTTTTACTAAATTTGATTCCATTGACGTCTTCCTTTATCCAATTGACTCCGAGCACTCTCAAATCTTCATCGTGAGATTCGGCACAACTTTTAAGTATTTACATTTTAATCCCCGAACTTTGAATCCCTTACAATTTAGCTATTTCTCCAAATTTGTCAACTTTTGCTTATTTTCTTCGATCTCACCAACTTACATCACAACATCAAAATCACGCATCTAATTATTTAACAATTACAAAAACATTACATCATTAATTATTTAATTAACCAAAAAATTATATATTTATTAATAACAAATTAATTATTAAACAAAACTATTAAATATAAACTAGACAAACGTGCATTGCACGTTTCTTGCACCTAGTATGGTAGATAAATGTCTAAACAATGTAAGGTGAATCGGATGGTAATGAACGATTGCAAATAACATTTTTAAAAGAGATTGTAGCTCACTGTGATTGTAACTTCTCCGAAAACTTAACAGTAATTTTTTGGGTGTAAAAAAAATGGATTTTTATTTTTATTAATATAGTGTGTTTTTTAAGTTCTCCTTATTTTATTATTTTTGAAAATTCTTTCATTTTACTAAAGGTTCACTTTGGAATGATAATCATGTCAATTAGACTCAATTTCTAGCATTATCTGTCCGGCAAATAAATACCTTAATTGCATAACACAACCACAAATGGCCAATCGGTTTTACATTGAAAATTTCATATTTTGACCATTTCCAATCTCTACCTTAAAGTGCAAAGATTGTATTGGAATTTCCAATTTCAGGACGGCATGAAACAACAAAAGAGAGTGGAAATTAATATTGCATTAATGGATCTAAAAATAAACTTGTCTTCAGTGCTATTCTTCATCTTGTTTCTAAAATTCTATCTCATCCTTAATTATCTTTGATTTAATGGCGAAACACATTCGGTCTCGTAGCTCTCACATTCGGTTGCTTTGCCTTTGCATTCGAGCCTTCACCTTTACAAGATTTCTGTGTCGCAATGATAATTTCTATGCTTCTTTTCAGCAAGAGTAAATGGGCTCGCCTGCAAGAATCCTATGTCTGTTTCGGCGAATGATTTCTCCTTTAGTGGGCTGCATTTGCCTGGTAACACATCAAACCAAGTGGGATCGAGGGTTACCCCAGTGACTGGGCATTTCAATGGTTCGTATGGATTATGCACCATGGGGAATCAACCCTCCTCACACTCACACCAGAGCCACGGAAATCCTAATCGTGCTTGAAGGTTCTCAAGTTGGATTCGTGACCTCCAACCCTGATAATAGCCACATTACTAAAGTTCTTCAAAAGGGTGATGTTTTTGATTTCCCGATAGGACTTGTTCACTACCAACGCAACGTTGGAACCACAAATACTATAGCCCTTGCTGCATTGAGCAGTCAAAATCCTGGTGTTATAACCATTGCAAGTGCTATTTTTGGATCAACACCAGTCATTGCTAATGATCTTCTTGCCAAAGCATTCCAAGTGGATAAGAGCGTTGTAGATCAGCTCCAAGCCAACTTTTAGAGCTGCAATTTGTGTGGTTATGCTTTTGGAAATTCAGTGTTCCTATCGATATTTGTGTTCTTGTTTATTTGACTTTTTTCATTGGTGTATTTTGTTGGTTTCCCTCGTTAGTGCAGATTTTGGGAGTACAGTGTTTATGAATGAAGCTTGCTACACGTTCATGGCCACGTCGGCCTTGTACATTACAGGGAGACAGCTGTCCCCTTGTGATGGGGGAGATACGTGGCATTGTACGTGTAGCCTTTTTTGTTTAAGAATATGTGTATATATAAGTGTGTACACCTAGTCCATAGATAAGAGTACTATGTGGTAACTTCTGTTCATCACGTAGCTTGTGAGGTGGGGTGGCTCATCATTATCAATATTTATGTTATAATTATATTGATGTCGATCTAATCCTACTTGAAAGTCCCTAGATCATCAACTTTTTCATAGATATATCCAAAAATGTTGCTAATAAGACTTGAAATTACATCTTAAAAGGCTAAAGATGAGTAACTTAATTCATTGTATAAAAATTGTTTATTTTATTATCTTTTGGTCTATAATTTATTCCTTACAGTCGCTTCTAGCTTGAACGCATAATCTTGACCGCCGCTTGCAGCCTCAGTGCTTGATCAACTGGATGCACGCGACACATTTCTGATTAATAGCACACTCTGTAACTAGTGTTGAAACAACAATATAGCCTCTCATCCTCACGCATCCAAGTTCACTTCAATCCTTTGACCATTTGTTGCTTATTTCTTTCTCTTTTCTAACTGTCTCTCCATGAAGAAGATAATGGCATCGCAGGGGGGGTTGTCGCAATGTAGAGGGCTGGGGTTTTGAAGGGTCGGAGCAGGGAAGGGGTTTGGGGTGCTGTTGAGAAGATGTATTTTTTGTATTTACCTTTTTTAGATTTATTCTCTCTTTCCATTTATATTTTGTTCATTTAAATTTGAGGAAAGAGTACAGGACATTAATGCCTTCACTTGTTTAAAGCACACCCTAAGTTAAGAATGTGATGAGCTCATGGCAACTTGCACATTTTTCAACAGAAACCGTCATTAGGGACTACAGGTGCCAAAAAATGGAAGATTAAAGACAATACTATAAATAAATAAAATTAACTGTGAAAGTGCAAAATGGAGAGGACAGATGCAATTTTCCCATTAATTTTGTATCTTGGACAAATTCTTTTTAATCAAATTTCAAATCAATATAAATTCCATTCACATTTACATTCATATTTATTATGAGGCCAATTAGTCTATCAAAAAGAGTCAGTCTCTTATATGGATCAACAATTTCTTTGACTATATTCATGTAACTTTTACTATATCTAATTTTTTTTTTTTTTCAAAGCTTTATCATGTCTTGCATATCTCCATGTATGTGTGTCTCTTATATAGTATAGGGTCGTATTAGTCAAAGATCACGTGATTCTGGATTGGAGTCTTTATCTTGAATCTATCTCTCGTGCATCTCCAAGACAAGAAACACGAAATAATGGTAACACATCAAACCAGGAGGGTGAGGCATAAAAATAGGAAAGCTATTGTAGTCGAGAGTAAATACTAATCTACATTAACATTGCTTTTCAAGAAATTTCCAAACAAACAAATTAAACCAAAACTGATCTGCTTCCATTTCCACTTCCCGTAGCTGGCTCGTCTAAGACATCCAAAAGTAATGGATTTAAATTTTAAAAGTACATTCAGGAATTCTGCTACAACTACATGCTGCAGAGAGAGAGAGAATAAATTTGCTAAACCATACCATGGATAGGTCAACTTGTTTCCAGATAAAGTGGCAGAGCAGAATGACTCCAGGATAAGCCGGTTGCTGTACAAGAAAAAAGGATTATCAGCTTTTCTGTAAAGTACAAGGGTATATGCAACAATTAAGAAATATTATTACCTTCTGGCTCCATACGCAACCAATCTTGGCCACATATCAGAGCTTCTCTCAAATCTGGACTCAGTGAACTCCGATGATGATCAAGCACTCTACCACTGTTGCTAAATGCTACCTCCAGTCCAAGAGTAGACATAGGAATACCCAAAACATCGCGTGCCATCATAGATAGGATGGGATACCTGGGGGTGTGAACTTTCCACCAATTTAATATGTTGAAATCATTATTACGTGGAAAGACGGGTTCCTCCAAATACTTGTCCAGATCTGATGTTGTGTTCTGATTTTGTGAGGTTTCATATAAGAACTTGTCAAAGCCCTTAAGCTTATCTCTACTACTATTGCTAGTACTGTCTAAGCTTCCCCCAGGCCTAGCTGATTCTTTGTCCAGAGTAGTTGAGCCAATAGAGTACTCAATGAAAAGTTCCCTAATACCATCAGAAACTTCTTTCACATGATGAGGAGCATCATTACCATAAATCTGGGGATAATAATATTCAACTAATTTCATTTTGAAACGAGGATCTAAGATTGCTGCTACAGCCAAAACCAAACTGCATTTGCTCCAATATGTGTCAAATTTGTTCTTCATCTTTAATGCCATTGAACAAAGAAAATCATCTGGGTTCTTACACCACTCAATTAAACGAACGTGCATATCACATATCTCTGGAAAATATATATTGGAGGTTGGAAATCTGGCTCCCGAAAAAATATTGGTATACTCAACAAGAATTTTCATATAACCTGTAACAGAACTTGCCCATTCCCATTCCACATCAGATAAAGCCATTGTGTAGGCAGGATCATGCTCTTGCAGGAGAGAAAAGGCACCCCTGTATTCTAATGCTGCTTCAAGCATCATATATGTAGAATTCCATTGCATTGGGCAGTCAAGAACTAAACGTCTCTCAGTAGTGATTCCAACTTGTCGGGCAATCTCATTTAGTTTTCCTTGGACTGCTTGTGAACTTCTAATGTGCCTTATACTTTCTCGAATTTTATGGGTCACATTTCGAACTGTTTCCATGACATCTAGAACGAAGGATTTCAAAAGTTGTGTCACACAGCGTATATCAAACAACTCACCATTTCTCAAAAGCGGTTTGTTTTGAGATAGCCAGTCCTTGATCCTGAAGACCATAAAGTCATAGGCTGAACAATCATCGAATGTCATAGAAAATAACTTTCGGTCAATGGCCCAGTCCTTCAGACATTTAACAATAACTTCTGAAAGCGTGTCACCAGTATGAGATACATCCAGTTTTATGAAGTTGAGCATCTTCTTCTGTAGCCTCCAATCAAAATCAATATAATTAGCCGTCAGGCACATATGCTCAGAATTTTCAGGCGAACCCCATATACCAACAGCAAGGTTAATTCTACCATCCAAATGATGTATGACCTCAAATACCTTCTGTTTCTCCTTCCTGTATATGGTCATGCAGTCAAGCTCAATAGCACTATTATTCATGATGTCAAATGAGGGCTGCAGATTCTTCACAAAAATTTTGAATCCAACATCATCGACCATATCCAAGGGATAACCATGTAACATAATCATATGGGCAAGATCCAACTGACTCCGAACTTGATCAAAGTTAGCACTTCCTACATTCACCGGTCGATTGATTTCTTCTCTCTTTTGTTCCTGAACAAAGTTATATGGTATGGCGGTAATGATTTCTTCTTTTATTTTCCCCTCTTCAAAGCTGACTGTTGCAAGACCACCAGTACTTTCTTTTCTCTTCTTCACAGGAAGTAATTGAGAAACATCATAATTGGACCTCTTCAGACATCGTATCAAATGATTCCTTAGATGCGTTGTACCACTGTTACTAGATCCGCTTAATTTCTTTTTGCAATGGACACAAATAGCATAGCACATGTCTGCCTTTCTAACTCTTTCAAAGTGATTCCATACGACAGAAGTCAACCTCTTTGGTTTCTTGGAAGGAGTTTCATCTGATATTTCCATGACATGGACTTGATATTAGCAGAAAACTATCTGCATCAGTTAAATGAAGAACTTCAAAAATCTTAATATGCTTCCTCTAAGATAAGAGAACTGCAAGAAACAACCACAATAAAATTTAACAACAGAACACAGACCACCATTAATAGTGTGTATAATGGATGGGGAGAGTGCAGGTCATAACAAGGACCAAAATTCTTAGACATACAACACATTGGACTCAAAGCAGACAAACAGCGCGAAAGCAGCATCCCACAATTAGTTATAAGACAAACAATATCTAATTATAAAAAAACTAAAAGTGAAGTTCTATAGTACAGAAGGCCAGCACGATATATCTTTAAACTCAACTAACCCTTCATGAATTGATCAGGACTTGTACCAGAACTGCCTCCCCAAGAATTTTTTTTCATTCCCTACCCAAAAAATTACTCTAGAACAAGTAAAAGAAACGAAAATACAAGAGAATAAGAAGGTTCAATTTGATTTCAAAATTGTATGGGTTCTATTTAAGCAGGGTACTATAACAATTGTACCCATTTAAACATTTCCAAACGAAAATAGATAATTCCCAATTAATTCCACTTAAAATACAGCAAACCATCCCAAAATACTCATCAAGAATTCAACTATTTAGCAATTGACATCAATTTAACCAATTAAATGTTTGTAAATCAAGGTACCAAATTTATATAATAGGACATATAGAGCAAAATCGAGCTTGAAGTTGCATTGGATTATGTAAAGTGGATCGGATCTAACATAAAAAGAAAGGAATTCGAACCTGAAAGTCAGAATTTTGTGCGTTGGAGGAGGTTACGGAGAGAATCCGATCCGAGGATCCGAAAGAGGATTAGGGTTTGGTTCCCGGAAGAGTTTGGATATGATACGAACCGAACTTTGTAGACCCGGAAATTGGGTCTGGGTGTGCGATTCCTGTTGTTTGGTTGAGCCATGTTACTTGTACAAAGTTAAGTTACAAAATTAGTTTACAAAATACGTGTTGGCAATATCTTCGCCAATAATTTAAAAAACTATTTTTGAAATCAATAACCTAGATATTGCTACGTCATTTTGTCAACACACTTTTTTAAATTACATTTGTACAAGTAGCATAATTGTCATCTGAGTCTTAAAAAAAAGTAGCATAATTTTGTTTGGTTTACCTAAGTTGGGGTCCGGGGAATTGAAAAAGGTCGGGTTGGATCAAAGTTAAGGTGATGTTCTCTTTATATTTCAATTTTGTGTTTTGAGTTTTAAATTCATTTTGAATTTTGTGTTTTAAGTGTTTATTTTGAGATTGTTGAAAATGTATTTTTTTGACATTTTGAAAATTATTTTCAAAAATTGGAAAACCAGTTCTCTTTTTTCCCTTCTCTCTCGTCTCTCGCTCTTCTTTCATTCTTCTATGTCAACGTGCAGCGACAGGTGGCCGCAATAGGTGCGTTGTATGCGACGATGGTTGGTTGTGGCTGAGATCGTCGGCAGCTTCATCTCTCTCTTCTTTTTTCTTTTTACTCTGGTGATGGTGTGTGGTAGTTTTGAGTGCGTAGTGTTGTGGTGTGGTTGTGGTGTTTGGGTGCGTGGCTATGGTGGTGGTGTGCATGCGGTAATGGTAGTTCTGCGGCGATTTTGGCGGTTTTTATGGTGGTGGATCTGGCAGTTGTGTGGTGACGGTTTTTGTGGTAGTGGATCTGGCAATTGTGTGGTGGTGGTATGGTGCAGGCGACGATGGTGGTGGTTGGGGTGATGTTGTGGTAGCGAAAGCGACAACAGTTTTTGTGGTGGTGTGGTGTAGGCGGCGATGGTGGTGGTTGCGACGGCGTTGGTGTCGTGGTGCAGTCCTGAAAACACCCAAAATACGTTTTGAAAATTTTGGCTGATTATAACTGAAAACACCAAAAACGTTTTGGGTTTTTCTTTGTAAATTTTTAACTTATTTTCAAAAAAACATTTTCGAAAATAGAAAAAAACGCGTTTTCACTGTTTCGAAAAATCAAGAAGAGTAAACAGTAAAGAAAACATGCCCTTAAGTCATTTAATTTGAGGTCTACATTGATTGGGTCAAAATTGGAGACAATATATTGGAGGTCCCCAACCTATTGCTCTTATTGCATTTCCATACTCAATTTCAAATGAAGCATTTTGAAATCTCCACGGATAAAATTGTTCCGGTAGTGACAGTCTATTACTTCACCAAACAGTTACAGAAGCCTTAGCAAATATCTTGGGACCACAAGCACAAAAATTGGTATGATAACATTAAAATCTTAGCCTGGTTGATTTTTTGAGAAGTGATTTTGTTAAAAGTAATTTTTTTGAGGAATGTTGAGTTAAAAGGTGGAGAAAAGTTACTGAGAAATATGAAAAATATTTTTTTTAGAATATATAGTTGGAAATGAATATAGTGACAAAGTGGTTTTGAAAAAAATAATGGACTTTAATCACTCTCTTTCTACGACATTATTTGGATGTAAATCATTATATAATTTCATTATTTACTAGTATTATTCATTGAAATAAGTTGAGCGATGTTCTTTAACAACTTTAATTTTTGCACCCCTTCCATGCCAGACAAACAACAGACTATAAAAGGTTAAGAATCTTAAGATGTTACGTTGAAGAATTTATGGGAGATTCTCGTCACCCCTATGGCCAAAATCATTCATTTCAAACAATTTGCATTACAAATGAAACTTATGCGGATATATGCTAACATGTAGGCGTTTGAACATACGCAGAAAAGATGAAAGAACGAAATTGAAGCCGTGAACACGTGGAAAGGAATGCATTTCTACTCAAATCAAACCCTTGCATCAATGAAGAAAAGATCGAAATTGTTGAACAAAAATTTTGACGCGTGCAAGCCCATACTAATTGCATTGCTGTATTGCTCGGTTATCAAGCCATCTTTACAAGAGCGAAATCTACTGGTCCATAAATGCACTTTTTTTTTTCTTTTTTTATGATTTCTTTTGACAAGTCAACTTAAGGAGGACCGCACACAAGAACTGAAAGGCTACAAAAGTTGGATGGAGCAAAATGAGCTCTCTCCGATCTACAACCTGGATAACCAAGAATTGACGATGAATTTAGAGGTGCTCAAATAGTTAAGTGCAATTAAAACTTAGCAGCTTACGTGAACATTTGAGGACGACTACGAGAGAGCTGAGGCCGCTTTATTGGTGAAAGGATAAGATTCCTTAGAGTCATCGAGGGATTGCTAGCTATTCCACTCCCACCGCCAAAAGAAGGGCGAGCACCAGCCATCCTGTTTCCGGCATCAATTGGAACTGTTGAGTGTTTCCCAGGAGAACCATTTGATATGTCAAAGGGCCCAGAGTTGGAACTTTTCTGTCTTGCTGGCCACAGGTCCTCTCGTGGTCCTGGAGTTTCAGGAGTGCGAACCCACCAATCTGCAAAAAATAAGTCAACTATACTTTTTTGGAAGAAAACAATAGACATGGTAAAATGTTATAACATTAATGAGGAAAAGACAAATTTAAAGAATTCGGTCAAAACTTGTTCAGATGCTAAACATGATTTTTTTATTTTTATTTTTTCAGTTTACCAATCTAAACCACTTCATAATGACCTGCCCATGCTTTAAACAGAACGGAACTACCTTTTCTAGTAGCATCTCTATTCCCCACCATAGTAGCAGGACTTGAGAACAAATCAGGCTCTACTCTTGTATAGAAGCTGTCTGCAGGTTGAATTGCTGATCGTTTCATCGACTCATATTCACTTTTTAATTGATCGTACATTTCCTCAAGTTTCCTTTTTTGCCTGTCAGAGATTAATAGTTCATGAGTTTTCATGCACCACAATGATGGACTCCAAAAGTTGAAAAGGTCATTGAGAAATTGCATAGAAATTGACCTGGATTTCTCTGAAAATTTTTCTTGCAGCTCTTGCTTGTCTTTAGACAAGCTCTCAAGCTCTTGCTCCATCATCTGGCACCTCTTGGCCATTTTCTGGTATGCAGTATGGATCTGCTCCATTTTCTCCGTGAACTTCTCTTGCATTGCTACACATTTCTGCCGGCATTGACCTACTATTTTGTTCATCTTAGCTTGCATCTCCAAATCCTTTTGCCCAATATAAAACATTACACTTCTGTAAGCAGTCTTCATTACTGGGAATGTCGTAGGAAAATGAATGGGACAAACACATACTCTGAGAAACATATTCGAACTAAGAAATAGATGTAAATGAAACTTGCTAACAAGATATTCACATGCTCAAGTGAATAACTAGCCAAATTTATGATTCATGGTATTGAAAATATGAAATGAATTGCTGAGGATACATATCTGAGGAGATATCCCAGCCATGACCATCTGCAGGAGAGTGTCAAAGAATCAGCGAGGTAGCTGGTGCAACATAACTTAAGGTAATATCACGTACAAAAGCCGAGAGAGATGACAAGGGAGTTTTCAGGAGTGGCCGAGTGGCTTCTTACATTTATCCATTCATCATTTGGATTGATGTCCACAGGTTTCATAAGACTGCAAGTGAAAGACCAAGTCATGTAAAAAAAAAAAAAAAGTCAAATCAAACAAACGCCATAAACAAATAAAATATAGAGCACAAACTTATCATTGACGACTTAGTTACTCCAAGACTAAGGAACGCCATATGAATGATTTTCATATCATATACAGCACAATGCAACAAAATTCTTGACCTACTGTAGACAACGATCACGTATGTCATTTGCCTAACAAAAGCAACTTACATGCAACTCCTCATTGACAACCTACAAACTGGTGGTTGAACAAACGTTCCAATACCTTTTAGAGAGCACTTGATCACATATTGGGCAAGCAGCATCATTGCTGAGAATCTTATTGGCATCTTCAGGGCCTTAAAAATAATTAAGGAAACCTTGTCCTAGTGAATCGAGTCTCTGCAGTTTGAAGGAAAGAAATTATATGCATAAATGAAGGTATTTCATCCCTTTGGATACAAAAAAGGTGGCCACAAGTGGTGGTGACAGCCCGTCCGTCCAACTCTCGCCAGCATGCATTACATCTCATTTCAGCCTTCAAATTTGATTTTTTAGTTCAATGTACATTGCGAGGTAATACCTGGAGTTATAACAATAATCTTATGTAAATTACCTGACAAGTATGCTCAATACTAAGTTCAACATTATTATGCAATGACAATTACTGAATTAAGAATGTGAGAACCTAAGATAATAGTGCAGTTTATATCTGGTAATGCTTGGGAGAAAGACAGTCCTCAGCAAACTGGGTGTTGACAATTAAAATCTTCTTACCTGATGTCAAAGTTGTCCTACTGACCAACTGTACTTCACTAATTTGAATTCAGGCAGATTACAACTTGTCATTTTATAAGGTCGCCAAACATATATCATGTCTTTCCCGGATACAATATTTGAGAGAACAAAAAAATAACTCAGTAAATACATGATCTCCACTCCTATCAAAAAATAAATAAATTTAAACAGCGGGGAATTTGGTGCCAAAGCAGATCCTTGTAAACAATTCTCAGTATTTCAATAAACGTGCATGGGGGTTATTAATCGAAGGATGTCATTTTTGCATGCATTTGACTATTTAAGCTAATCTATTCACCTCAGAGAAAGAACATAATATTAAGGCGAATACTGACCAACAATAAAAAGAAACCACAGGAAAGGAAGGGAAGATAATGGATCGGGCACCTATAGCTGTTCAAATGTTAGGTAATAAATAACAGGTAGATACTTTCCAAATCAAAATTCAGATTTTTCAGGACTATGATATAATATGCAAAAACCTAAAAATTGGCATAGATAAAGAGGTTAACCCATATAAGTAAGAAAAATTAAAAAATGTTTTCATTGCAAACAATATTATTAAGCTTCCTACAAACATATGTAAAGTATTGAGCTAGAGATGAGTATAATCCCCAAACCTCTACATCATCGTGAGCATATAAAATCATGAAAAAAAAAGATGAATACAGTTGAGCGCTTGAGCCATACAGTTGAAATTATGTGTTATTTATGTCGTGTTATGAATATTGCGGTAGAAAAGCAATGATTTTCAGTTTCCTTTACTTTATTGTTTACTTTTTCTAGGAAATCAAACATTTAATTAGACTTGCCTGAACAGATGAATACAGCTGAGCTTCTGAGCCATGCAGTTGAGTTAAATTCTGTGTTATTTATGTTGCGTTATGAATATTGAGGGAGAAAAGCAATGATTTCCACTTTCCTTTGCTTTATTGTTTACTTTTTCTAGGAAATCAAACATTTAATTAGACTTGCCTGAACAGATGAATACAGCTGAGCTCCTGAGCCATACAGTTGAGTTAAATTCTGTGTTATTTATGTTGTGTTATGAATATTGAGGGGGAAAAGTAATGATTTTCAGTTTTCTTTACTTTATTGTTTACTTTTTCTAGGAAATCAAACATATAATTAGACTTGCCTGAACATCAACAGAATTCTTCATAAAAACTTTAAATTTCTAGAAGACTAGTTCTCTGCATAATGATGGATCAAAAACCTGAAATTAGCTTTAAATTGAAAAATTAATTCGAAGATATCCACAACATAAATACAAAAAAAGGCTTAGAATCAAAAAACGACCTACCTAAAAAATGATTGTTCTCCAGAAGAAATTCAATTTTCAAATCCGATTTACTGTAATTGTATATAAAAGAAATTGAAACTCAGAAAATATGCAGAATCAGAAATGGTAATGTATGAACATAAACCTGGTCGGAAATATGAATTTGTGTAGTAGGGCTTTATACTTTTTGTAACAGTAACAAAAATTCGATGAACTGTAACGTTTGCATGTTCTGAAATGAAAAATTCAAATGTGAACGGTTAATTTTGTACAAACCCTAAGCTGAAGTCTTGAAAGTCTCTCTCTGCGTGTTTCTCTCACAGCTTCTCTTGATTGATTCGAGATCGACTAAAATGGCGGCAACAGTGTTGGTTTAAAGTCGGAGCTTCATTTTACAGCGGGTCAGTATCACGGTGTAGTGGCCCGATTTTATTTTAGGAATAATTGCAGAAGAGGTCCCAAATATTTCAAACGTGTGCAGATTACATCCAAATCTTTAGATCGTATAAGTGGAAGTCCCAAACTATTCAAAAATGCATGGCAAAAGGATCTCTGGACAGTTTCTATCCAAAATTTGTTAGTTGATCAAATGTCAAACATATAACCCTTCATTTTAAAAATTTTAAAAATGACGAAATAATAAATCTATATTTTTCACTTTAAAAAAAAAATTAAATAAAAGAAACAAAAGAAAGAGAAAAAGAATAAATAAATGTCTTCATCTTCTTCCCCCCATTAATTATATTTATTTACTCTCCTCCTATTTATTTATCCATTAATTGTATTTAGTGATTCTCCTCCTTTTTTTCCTTGTTTTATTTTCTATGTTGCAAGTGTTATCTATGACTACAACGAATTGTATGTTCATGTATAAAAATATATATAGTTCAATACTTGCAATGATTGACAAATTTTGGTCAACTTGCACATATACAAAATTATTAATGATTCCTAGACATTTAGAGCATTTTTTTGATAGCTTTTGTTTTTGTTTTTGTTTTTGGTTTTGATTTTCATATAAGAGTTTCTTAATAAAGTCAAATTTCATTATCTTCATCTAAATTTTTTTCTAACAAGTCAAAATACTTTTCAAAAAATCGTTCAAAAACAACTTTTCAATCTCAAAAGCTAGCTTTGACCTTATAAAAGCCATGCAAGATAGACCCTTAGTATCCGTATACGCATGCATAGAGACGGTCATAACATTGACCTATTTTTTCTTTATTTTCATGAAAATCAAATTAAATTGTGGGAGTGCTAATAATCTTCAAAACAATAGTACAAGTGGTTAAACGCAGTTGCGACTATTGTATATGATTTTATGGTTTTCTTGTTTACTTATTGCTTCTACTTCTATGAATCTCATGTTTCCTGAGAGATGACTGAATAGATAAATTGAAACTTCAGCTTAATGGTGAAAAAAAAAAAGATGTTAGGTAGGGCTGCGTTGGATTGGTTTTAAGTCCAACCCAACATATTCGGTTTGACAATAATTCAAGTGGAAATTACATTAGACCAGTTATTTAATTTTAACTTTCTAAAAATCAGGTTTTCCCTTTATTTTTTCAATTTTCAGGTTTTATCATCTTAATTAATAATAATATTATAAAATTAAAATAACCTACCTACCCCACCCTACTACCTACCCCACCCAAGTTTATTTTAAATATAAAACCCTAATTCTATCAAAACCTAAACTAACCCTCTCCCCATTTCTCTCAACCCGCCGCCACCTCATCCTCTCCCTCACCACCGCCGGCCACCTCCTCCATTCCGGCCACCTAGCAGCAGCGCTGGTCGAAATAGCTGGGACTGCAACCCATCCCTACTGCTGCGTTACGCAGCAGATAGCCCACTGCTGTGTAGCGGCGCTGGTCACCCAGTGTCGTTGCACAGAAACGCTGCAGCCACGAGCTGCGCTGAAACGCTGCAGCCGGCCGAATCTGTCATGGACGGGCGATTTGTGGTGGTTTTGGATTTGGGGTTTTACACTGATTGTAGATCTGTGATTCAGTGGTTGGTGGTGGAGGTTGTTTTTGGGGTTTTTTTTGTTGATGGCGGATCTGTTGTTGGTGGAGGATCTGTGTGTGTGTGTTGGATCTGTTGGTGGTGGTTTGGGCTGATATTGTTAGTGGGTGGATTAGGGTTGGCGGTGGATCGGATGATGTGTGTGACCAATTATTTGGTCGTTCTGTGATCTGGTATTGTTAACTATTTGGCCGTTCCGTGACCTGTGACCAAATATTGTTGGTATACTGTGATTGGGAGATGGGTACGGCGGATGGGTCGAAGTGTCTGACTATTTATTTGGTCGATCTGTGACCTGTGACAAAGTGTGGTCATGTACGAGAATGGGGAAGGGCGTTTGGGTGACTGTGACCTAGCTATTGTGGTTCTTTTTGGTATCTATGACCTTACTATTGAACTGTGACTTTGAAATTGAAAAATTGTAACTTAAAAAAAGAATCTGTGACCTCAATTTTTTTGGTCTGTGGCCTCGAAATAATTTGTGACCTATAAAATTTTAAATCTGTGACCTCGAGATAATCTGCAATCTACAAAAATTTTTATCTGTGATCTCAAAATAACCCGTAACCTACAAATGTTTTGATCTGTGACCTCGAAAAAGTCGCCGGATCGGAGCAGTCGGCAGAATTAAGTGTTGCCGGAGTAGTCGCCGGAGCAATGGGTGGGGTGGGGTGGGGTGGGTTGGGTTATATTACAGTTAAATATTTAATTTAATATAATAATTCTGAAATGTAATTAATTAATTCAAGAAAAACTTGAGTTTTGTAATTTAAAACTTTGGTACCTGATTTTTAATTTGCTGAAAGTAAACCCCTGAACCATAAACTTTTCCCATAATTCGACCCGAACCAATTCATTCACACTTAAAATCCAACCCAATCCAAATCGATCGGACTCGGGTTGGTTTAGGTTGGGTTGATTGGCTTGGACTTGAGTCCAATTCAAGTTGGGCCCAGTTTTTTTTTGTTGGACAATTTTTTATAGGCCCAATGGTTGGGACTTTTTCGTTGAATTTGAATAATTTTTTAAAGTTTGATACAATTTTAATTTGGACAAATTTTAGTTACATTAAAAAGTGTGATTTGAAAGGTCTTAAGTTGATTGAAGTTGGATGAATGGTCCGTGGAGTTAAGTTTCTTTCCAATAGAACAATACAAATTAAAAATTTTGTAAAACTCGTTAAATAGATTATATTATAATCAAATTAAATACATATTAAATCAATCTAAATACATGTTAAATACCTGCATATTATACATATTGAATAAAATGAAGGGATAATTTGAGTAGCGGTACCAAACCTTTCATTTATTAACTAACTCTGTCCAAACATTTCATTTGTGTCACTCATAGTACTAAACCTTTCAAAATGAAGTAGCTGAAGTCCAAAAGAATGGTTTTCGTTAATTGACCAAATAATTAATATTGACAATAATTTTGACTAATTTTGAAAGGTTTAAATGACAATTTTACATATTTTATAATAAAATAATTAAAAGTAAAAATCCATTTACATCTTCTTCTTCTCCATCCAACACACTCACCCCTACCCCAAATCTGCTAATCCCGAATATGGGAAATCAAAAGAATCAAAAAAGCAAGAAATTCTACATTAGCACATGCTTCCATTCTTGGATTGAAACCTATAATTCCCGAGGCGGGAGTGGCTGGAATTAACAAAGAAGTCTCTGCTTTTATATTCAAATTCCTCAACTCCTCCTCCAACACCTTCTTGAACATCTCAAGTTCGTCCAGTTCAAGGTCCTCCACCTCCATATCCCACCAGAACCCACCACCATCATTCACCCCACCCCACTGGAGCCTCTTCTCCGCCTCCAACTTTGCAGGAACCACAGAATAATCCCTCTCAAAATCTGGCGTTTTGGCGTAGTTTTTCACAGAATCATCAAAAGTAATTCCATTCTCAAAGCGAACAATTATGGAATCCACACTGGAGTACCTAAAAGCAAAGACGCGTTTGTCAGCTAACGATTGTATTATAATGGCAATTTCAGCGCCTATCGGATCACATATTTCTGCTCCATTTCTTGAAAAGCCCAACTGGGCGTTTGGAAAAAGTCATGTGTCCATTGCTCAATTTTTCTATTTTCTTCATTTCAATCTTGCTTTTTGATTCTTTTATCATTTCCTTTTGATTCCCTAATTCCAGAATTTCTTGCTTTTTGATTCTTTTGATTTCCCAGATTTGGGGTGGAGAAGAAGAAGATGAAAATTGATTTTTAGAGCCTGTTTGGTTGTGATTATCAAAATCAATTCTCAAATCAATTCTCATTTTCAACCACACATTCTTCAATAAAATAATGTTTTCCATCACATCAATAACTTTTTCTTCTTTTTCAACCACACATTTCCCATCATATCACTATTCAAAAATCAATTCTTCCTCCAAAATCCCTACCAAACACACACTTAATTTTAACTGCTTGATTTTAGTTATTTTACTGTAAAAAAATGTAAAGTTACAATTTTTAACATTTTAAAATTAGTCAAAATTATTGGCATGATCAATTATTTAATCAACTAACAGTCAAATTAATAGAAACCATCCATTTGGACTTCAACTGCGACATTTTGAAAGGATTGATACAGTGGATGGCACAAATGAAAAGGTTGGACAAAATCTGCTAATAAATGAAAGGTACGATACCGCTGCTGCAATTATCCCTTAATTGAATTCAACCTAATACTAAAAATGTAAATAATCTAAATTCAATACAAAATTTAAAATAATACATCTATCCAATAAAAATTAATAGAGTCATCCAACCTCAATAAATTTGAAATTTAAAGTAGTATAGTCATCCAAATATATTGCAATCATCCAACAATGATAAAATATTTCGTGTGTAATGAATTAATTCTGGAGTCTCAAAGTGCATTCGCCCAACAAAGAAATGTACATTCCTACATCAACACAAATCAAATACTTAGTGAATAATAAGTCAATTTTTGAATGAAGATCTGGAGGGCGATATGTCAGGTACGTTTCGGGCGGTACTACAGATTCCCTCTCCGCCTACAGCATCGGGGCTTTATTGGCCAAAGAATAACCAGAAGCGTTCTGATGCTGCAGTCTCTGTGCAAGACAGTCTCCTCGCCCTTGCAGAACTTCATCGTCGCCAATCAGATGGTACTCTAAGTTGTTATCTGATCTTCGTTACTTTAAATAGCTGCATAAATCTTTACAAAGGTCATGACTCTGATGCTTTTAATCTAATAAGTGTGTTACCTTTCTAGAGCTAGAATTGTAATAGAAGTTATGATTAGGATATTGCTTCCTTATAGTTATGTACTAGTGTTCAACTGCCAGGCATATGCCACCTTGTGTCGCAACTTTGATTGTCTTAGTGCTATGGTTAAGATATGATCCCAACTGCAGTTGTCTTCTCGATGTTACTCAGAAGCTGGCAATTCTAACCATTTGTGGTGGCGGTATTGTATTTAAAAGATTGAGACGCCAAAAATTCTAACAATTGTGTAGAAACTTCTTGCACTGATAAATATCAACCATATAATTCTTGTAGTATATACAGTGTCAGGGCAATGTTCAATTTTGGAAAAAATGCACCACTCAAATTCTATGTTCTATGTAGCCGTTGATCAAGTTAAATTTTCATTTAATGGAGTAAATTTGCAAGAGTAGTTATAGCATTAAGTGGTACAGTAAATGTAATAAACATATACGCACAATGCTTTCAATAGGACCATCCCACACCCTAAACAACCCTGAATAATCTAATCGAACTAAAATTTGAATACAAGAAAGCAGAAAGAACAAATTGTCTTCACATCCTCATTTAATTATTGAAACTGACATTATCGCATGAAACATAATTGAACGCATAAACCTTTCTTCTGATGCATCTCTTCATCTGCAATATGAAAAATCAAGTTTCAGGATAAGATAAGTATGTATTTTTATGTTCTGTACAATGAATTTAATATGGCAATGCACCTGGTTTTTGAGCTTCCAAGAGTAAGCTCGAGACCATCTGAACCACACTCTTCATGGATCCTCTCTCCTTCCCATGGCTTTACAAGGCCTGTTGTGTTGCTTCCAAATGCAAACTCATTTGAAATCGCTTCGGCCATAGGAACATCAGCTGTATGATCGGAACCAGCAGCAATTGCAGGGGAGCAGGTCCCACTTTGTCCTGGAGTACACATGAGAGATCCACCTCGGGTCAAATCTTTCACTTTGAAGCCAAAAGGATTTGATGAAACAAGGCTAAATGTTGGAGATGTTGGTCCACTTGGAGGGATTTGAACTGCAAACCATTTTGAATCTGGAAGTATCGGTCGACCAGGGCTTGGCGGTGTAGACGAGGGAAAGAGTGAGTTGTGGGGTCCTACCCATCCGGAGCGAGCAAAAGAATCATCCCAGTCGGTCCTGATTCGTGGGGTTTGAGAAGTTGGGGAGCTAACAGGAGGGGTAACAGGAGCACTAATAGAACCTCCATGCATATACTGATGTAGAAACTTTGAGGATGAAGTAGATGAGAGGTTTCTGAGCCATGGGATTAGGGAATTCCCATCTCCATTTATGCTCGCAGCATACGAGGAAGAAGCTGGGCTCGGGAACGAAGAAGAACCTGGGCTCGGGTTGTATGAAGTGCACGGACTTGGTTGGTAAGACGAGCACGGAGTTACTGATGCAGAACCACCTATAATATCCATATTCTCGACTGGTTTGCATCCCTGATGAAAAAATGGAAAATAATTAGATAAATTTGAAGAATAGCTGAAAATTTAGTATGTTAGGATAAACTTTCACTGTCATCAACTTTCACCGACGGTTCTCTCAAATCTCAGCTCATCTATAACCAGCGTGACAGCGGAACAGAATTAAAAAAAAAAAAATCTTGAAGATTATAAAGGATTTCGGCAGCCTCTCAAAGTCAATATGTCCATTCGTTGAGAGAAGATAAGAGGGAATTGAAAGAAGAATGAACATTGGTGCAAGACCCTACTAAGTACATACTAGCCTTCACCTAAGAGTTGCAAACACAAAAATAACAAACATTCTTCTGTACAATGTGGCAAGTAAAACCTGTCGTATTTAATTTCACAAATTGGTTCGGTTTCTTGCTTTTGACAGCACAAAAGCATACCTACGAGCTGAAATATAGTATCAAGCATCTTCAAATTTCTTAAATGAGCTATCCAAACAAAATGACTATTAATTTATCAGTTCTCAAGCACAGGCACTTCAACCGAGAGAGAGATGAACAAATTAACATGAATAGCATTATTCATGCTCATGTGTTCTAAAAGCGAGATTTTCAAATATTTGAGCCTATAAATAAAATCCATAAAGGGACTTTAGTTAAAGCACATGGACACCTAATCTTCGTAATTCACGCGTCAACAAAGATAAAGAGGAACACAGAGAAAAAAGTGAAGAAAACACTACAGTTCCGACCGGATCTAAAGTACAATGGTGAAGTAAAAAAACAGAAAAATCGTGAAGCACAAGAATCTCACTCGATGAATATCATGAACTGGTAAAAAACAAAATTCACAAGGGACATAAAAATGGAGTAGATAAACAAAGGTACCTTGCGATAGGTGGTGCCGTCGGGCTCGACGGTCCATCCGGCCTCATTGCAGAGGGCCTTAAGGACCTCATTGTTGTCGCAGTGTTTGGGGAGCTTGTAGTTGCCGTACATACGTAGGCCGGCAAATATCTTGGCTGCTATAGCCCTCCTCCGCCTCTCCCGCCGCTTGTTGTTCTCCCTCTCCTTCCACGTCGGCAACCGCGTCCCTGTCATTCTCCCAACTCCACCCCAATTAACTGCCCCCTTTTATCTTCTGTTTTGATCACTCAACCCACTCGCGTTCTCGTAAAATTCTAGATTACTGAACGAAATTACGCAGTATCCAAAAATCAGAATCAGAAAGAAAAAAAAAAATTCAGCAAATTCCCAAGAAAAAGCTTTTTTAAAGCAGAATTTGTGTTGAAAAATGCAGGTGAACAATGAAGGAGGGTGGCAGAATTGCAGAGCTATGAATTATGATCTACATGAATTCGAAGACTCATATGATTAGTGCAGCAACGACTGAGGACTATGTCTATGACTAGCCAGTGGGGCCTTTGATATTTTAAGGGCTTCATTGCCATAAATACCCTTTTACTTTTTTAAGTTAAAAAGTGAAAAAGTGAGAATTCAAAAAATAAAAGTTGATTGAAAGAAGAATGAACGTCTTTAAAAAATAAGCCAATTATCACTTTTTTTTCCCCTGGAATACAATATTCCCAAATTGCTAAGAACGTTTATTCGAATAAGTTACATGTTTTACTCGTTAAAATATTTTTATTAATAATAGTTCAACGAGCAATGCTAGATTGACAGGGAAAATTGATAGGAAAAAACAAACAGATACACTTGGCGACAATTTATTGGGAGATGGAAAAATTTGAAAAAAAAAAACCGCCCAATCACAAGCTGTCAACTCTGTCTGTTTTCTTTCCCTATTTCCAATTCCCTGTTTGAGTAGATTAATTCATAGTTCAACTGGTAGAGTACGTTCGGTTTAGATTTAAAGTACGTCAAACTTAATTTTAAAACAATTTTTTACTTGTTTTGAGTACAAAATACTTTGACCATGGTCTAATTTGCTTTTCATTTTGTTTTACTGAAAAGTTAATAAGGTGAACAACTTGTTTAAAGGGCATTTAGGAACTTTTCCTTTTTTCCTCCCATCACCACCGAAAACAGAAACAGCGACAGAAGTAAGTGGGATGAGAGGGACCACTTGCCGGAAGCGTGACTTGCTGACATCATGTCAACGTGGCACTACTTCACCTGCCGCCGCACGTGGCGAACGCTCCGCTATCGGCGTGGGAGACGAGGCAGGAAGGAAAGTACCCATTTTGCTCTCACTTTCACGTGACCCCTGTACGATTAGACTACTCTACGCTTTCGTTACGCCCTATGGCCCTACCATTTTGATTATTATTAATTCTTGAAAAAGGCTGGATGTACAGTCTTTTTACATGTACATTTTGACAGCCCTCTCACATGAGAATGGACCCAAATGCATGTGTAAAAATACTGTGAAGGTAGCATTTCTCTTATTTCTTTACACTCTTTCATGTGATAAGACCCTTACTCTTGATTTAACTTTTGTACGATTTCTTTCATATAGAGAAGGATATCAACTACATTGTCAAGAATGATGTACATATAACTTAATTGTTGTTCCATTGCACAATTGATAAAGATTGACAATGATCGAAATACAGACAAAAATTCGGACCTACATTATGGGAATGGCGAGGAAATCATCAAGTCCACGTCAACAGCTTTATATTTTCTTTTATCTTCAAGAAATAACAACATGGCTCAAACAGGGGATAACTGCGAATGGAGATTGGTCTGTGCCACCTCACCTGTTTAATTCGAACTCCTATAGTCGGAATAAGTTCGAAATCTCGACCTTTTTCTCTAGTAATTCATCTTCTTTGGCGCCATTCATATAAACAAGGATCAAACAAAACTCTTACAATAAGAGAATAAGTTCAACTTATCACCAAATCGATCTAATTATTATGTCTTCAAGCTTTGATCAAAACTTCCATAATCCATTCACAAACTGCCTCAACCGGTGGCGGAGCCAAGACTTGATTATGGATAGATTTTGCGTAAAACACATTTAACAATATTCGCGAAAAATCAAACATGCTTATCTTATTCTTAAAGTTCAAATAAGCCAAAAAAAAAAAAATTGGTTGCCTCCAATAACACTCAACATTAGCTAATGAATTGCCGACAGTGGCAAACTAGGAATGCAAACAAATTGTGCAAAAAATTGAACAACCTAATATACTAACACGACATTCTTCTTAATAGATGACAACATGGAAGCCTTGCATTAAAATACATGAAATGAGGTGAGATCACCTCATCAAACACATTTCAACTAAGGTACATTTCAATTTTCAATTCTAGAAAATCAGCTATCCTCATTCTTAAAACAAAATTGTCATGAGCAGATGAACTTGAATATATTCTTCACAATCTCCTAAATTCAATTCAACTGAAAAGCAGCTTACACATGGAATTTTTGCCATTACAAAAGCTTCAATTAGAAGGATCCAATTAATGAAATACATTAATTAGAATTACCACATTTAAAGGGAAGGGATGAACGGAATGGGGAAAATGGGAACTGGGTAGGAAAATGAGATGTGAATTGGAAAAATGGGAATTTGATTTGAGAAATGAAATGAGATGAGAATAGGCTGGAGCAAAATGGAATTAGGGGAAATATTGATAATTACTTTATGTAAGTGTTTTGCTAAAAAAAAATAAAATAAAAATAACACTGTTCCAAAATCCAATAGCAGCAGGGGTAAGTGCACCCACTGGCCGCCCTTCCCTCGTCCATCGTCTATCTAATGGTAAAGCTCACTGATTTTGAGCATAAAATGGTCAAAGAAATTCCCTCATAAAACAAAAGCATTATGCTGTATTTTCTAATTTTGTGAGCTGTACAGTAGTAGACAATAATCATGAAACAAAATGAAAAATTAAAGAAATATGAACTTAAGCCTGTAAAAAGCAGACATGCGAAATGGAGAAACAAGAAATCTAACACGACCAAATTCATATCTTATCATTGAAATTGCACACACTTGATGTTCTGCAGTCTTCTTGTGTTAATAGCACCAAGAGCAGTCAACAGTTGAAAAAATGACGAGAAGTCTTTCTCGCTGACAGATTACGAGAAACAGATACCAGTACCAGCAATAAGCAATTATAATAGTTTTGTAAAATCACCCAAATGTGATTGCCTACGTAATAAACATGTCCTGTCCAAGGAGGTAGTTGGTATCAAAAAATTCTAACCGGTAACAATACAAGAAAATATTCTCAGTAGAATAATGCCATATATTATTATATTCAAAGAGACAATTGAGAAACTATGGCCACAGATATAAACAAATTTCAAAAGCTCAAGGTAAATCTTAACTCGAAACATTTGAATCAACAAGTAGAAAAAAATTGGTCAAAAAATAACACTCTACCTTGTCAATGTACGTTGGTAAAATCTGGTAATTCCAAATATGATTTGACGTTATCCAAAGGGACAATCTAATTTGCTCACCAGTTTATGAATGATAAATCAATTCATAGATAGATTGTTTTATGTTTTGCTGGTTTTATGAGTGTACGATAGCATAATCGATCTGACAGTTAGAAAATTTACAGGGAAAATAGTACTTCTTCAACAAAATAGACTGGGATTACCCAAATGCTGATGCAAATAATGGATTCTAAAGAAGCCTTATGATACATTACAACCGAGACGGATGACCTCCTTCAATAACCGATTAACAGAGTTCTTAATTTCATCAGACACTGTCAACTCTGGAGGTACTGACTCCATAGCATACATAATGATGACTTTCATCACATCAGCCAAATATAAAATATTGGTATCATCTTTCAAGCCAATTTTATTTGCAAGCTTGCATGACATTTTAAGGGGGCATTTCTGGCAAACCTGAGAAAATCGAGTGAATTTTAAAATCTAATTGGTGAATGTGAAAGATAATTGACAATGCATAAAAACAGACATCATAATACTTTTAAAGTGCAATGTACAAAGAAAGAAATTGTGAAGGCAATATTTAGAGGGGTAAAATTGACTCACTGTATTCTCCTGTATATTGAAGAATCCGCGCAATCTTTTAGAAGAAAAGACAGTCTTCTTTCCAAGGGAAGGGCATCCAAAAAGAGCCACCTTTTTAAGATCACTAGCAGACAACCATCTGATACACCAATTTACAAGATTAGGGATATATACGACACAGAGTGGAGAATTTAGTACAGAATATTGCATTTACCTTAACTATACGAGCCTATCAAGAAAATATCAGGTTTTAAGAACCAGCCTGGCCATGGACATAGAAAAAGTAAAAAGTCAAGGGTCAAACTGGTGGTCGGTATGCTAAACAGCCTCAAAATAAATTCCAAGAGTTATACTGCCTCTCTCATGCGGAGGGGATGAAAGAAAAAAGAGAACTTGTGGAAGTAGGTGCAGAAACGAAGTTAGATGGTTGATTCTCTAATTCACTTAACATGCCCAGCTAAAATGGTGAGATAGCAGATTATGAAATGCAAGGAGGACCATTTCTCAGTATGGTGGAAGTAAAATTGAATGATAAGCTCTGCAATTAGGACCATAATTTTACTGTATTTTCTTCTCTTCTTCCTCTCTTCCTTTTTGGGTGGTATAAAGTAAATAATAAAAGCTTATCAAGTATACACTCATTACCAACTCAAGTTGTAATGAGCCAATATGCAACAGAAAACATGTGGCTATCCACCACACGCCATCACTTTTCTTCACTTCTAATAATCTTATTCAACCTCTTATGATACGGTACATAAAAAGAACACTCGATTCCTCTCGCTTTATTTGCAGGACACAAGTGAACCTTTTGAAGTAGGTAAGGAAGAGTATCAAAATGGTAAGGTGGGGGGAGAGAGGGAGTAATTCACACATGCACAAATTAGTCCAACACAAATGATAACCTTGACTCTTTAGCTCACAGCAAAGAAGGGAAAATCATTGACGTAGCAAATAAAAAGCCTACATTCAATAGTAGATGGAAATATGCTATTGTTTCCCAATTTTGTGCAGTTATCTTCACAAGAGAATGAAAGATTTTCCTAATTTATAATGAAAGCAACCTCACCCTGGAGGGATGGAGTGGGGATAGGATGAAAACAGTTCGCGCTTCACTTGTTAGTACAACAGAACAAGACATACCCACGTGAGGAGAGGAATGCAAAAAAGAGAAGACTGCAAATAAATGAATTTTAATATATTCACAAATTTTAGGATGCCTTAATATGTTCCTTGTATTCTATGTAAATGAATCTTTGAGCTCGTGATACCATAAGAGTAAAGTAACTCAATCATCATATTTAAAATGTAGAATATAAGAAACAGCAATTCAAAAATAAACAGTTAAGATAAAGAATACACCAAGTGCAATAGAACAAATTCTCACTTTGCAATCTCCTGGTTATCTTTTCCAAAAGTCACGGCTGCGTGCTTTATAAATTCACGAGCATAACCGTTCTCGAAACAAGTGGGATCGTACTTATTCTTCCGCAAGAAATTTGAATTCTTGAAGTACCCATCCTTGTACAGATGATACACGAACGATTCCAAATCAGGGGAAAGCTTTTTGTAAACTCTTGGATCTTCAATTCCATAAGCATATATCTCACCCGACTTTTCATTTTTTTTCAACCCATTATTCGTAAACAATGTATATAAACGCGATTTAACCTGATTTTTCGAAACCCCGTCTAATGATGGAATCTTTGTCTTCAAAATCTCTCTCGGTTTTTCCTCGTTCAAACCCCTCAGTTCTTCCTCCAACTTCTTCAGTTTCTTCTTCAACTCCGCATTATGAGTGTCAGTTTCAATTTCACTCTCGCTATTTCTAATATCTCCTGAAAGCCCAACAGCTTGTTTGAAGTAAACGCTCAATCGTTCCTTCGCTTTCTGACTCTTTTCCTCACAATTTCCAGACTCTTTGTGCTCATAATGAGCTAAAAGAGAGAAGTTTCTTTGAAAAATAGAAGAAAGGAATGAAAAATAGATGCGATTTGTAGAAATTGAGGTTAGTATACGAGGATTTGTGAAATACAACGAAGGGCTTCGGAGCTTGAAAAGTGTGTGAACATGGCGACCGCGAACTGTTCTCTGTAAAACCATTCTGTGTTATTGTGAGGGCTTTATTTTGTGAAGATTTTGGTGTTTTAGACTGGAAGATATGAGGTTGAAGAGTTCAGCTGAAGTGCACAGAAATAGTGAGCGTTTTAGGAAAATGATAAATCTTGCAGAAGGCTTCGAAACGGACCACAAAATGAACTTTAACCTAAAATTTGTAGTAAATAAAAAATATCAATAATCTGGAGTTTATTTTCTGTATAAATTTTCTATATATTAAAAGTGGTTATGTAACGAAATTTCTTGTTTTTAACAGAAAAATTAACGAAATTTGTTGTTTTAACGGACTATGTAACGGAATTTCTTATTTTAAACAGACAGCTGCACAGCAAAAGAGAGGTCAGGCCAAGAGATGGTCAAGTATAAGAGTCTGCCAATTAATCTCCTGTAGGTGCATGGTTCTGTGAGGAGGACTCCATCTGTTTTACTTAGTTTAAAATTCTGATCAAGAGGTAGTTTAAGAGGTGTACAACCAAGCATTCCAGAATCTGCCAGAATGTCTAATGCATATTTTCTTTGAGAAATATGAATGCCTTTGGAAGATCTTGCAATCTCTAAACCAAGAAAATATCGAAGGCAGCCAAGGTCTTTAATTTTGAACTGATGATGAAGAAAAGTTCCAATGGAATCAATAGAGGCTTGAGAATCACTTGCAAGTAAAATATCATCCACATAAACTAATAGGGCAATGAATGAAGAACCATCTTGCATTGTGAATAAGCTATAATCAGCTTTCGATTGGGTAAAACCATATTCAAGAAGAGATGAGGTAAGCTTGAAATTCCATTGTCTGGAGGCTTGTTTAAGGCCATAAAAACTTTTAAGTAATTTACAAACATGGTGTGGCTGTCCTTTAGTGTAGCCGGGTGGTTTCTTCATGTAAATATCCTCTTGTAAATCACCATTAAGGAATGTATTGTTTACATCAAAATGATGCAAAAACCATCCCTTGATGGCAGCTATAGCAAGAAGACCCCTTATAGTAACTAATTTAGCAACAGGAGAGAAAGTCTCATGGAAGTCTATACCCTCTTTTTGCGTATATCCTTTCGCAACTAGTCTAGCCTTAAGCCTTTCAACCGATCCATCAGAGTTGAGTTTAATTTTGTAAACATACTTGCAGTCAATGGCCTCTTTTCCAGGTGGTAAGTCAGTGAGTGTCCAGGTTTGGTTACTTTCCAGTGCATCAATCTCAGCTTCCATAGCCTTACACCAACCGGGATTCTTTAAGGCTTGTTTGTAGGAATGTGGCTCAGTATGGGCAGAAAGGGAAGTAGTAAAAGCCAAGAAATGTGGATTAAACTTATGATAAGATAAGCAATTTTGTAAGGGAAAAAACTTATCACTTGGAGCAGGCGCAATCTGGGAAAGTGACTGTGAAGGATGATCAAGCATGATTTGTGAACAGTGATATTCTTTGAGAAACTGTGGTGCTGTTCGAACTCTTGTAGATCTTCTAAGACCAGGTGGAGAGTGATTTATAGGAGTACGAGGTGGGGAAGAATTAGGAGGAAGTGATGGGAATGTGAGGGAAGAATGGGATGATGTAGAGGGAGCATGTGGTGGAAGGGAAGAAGGGGTAGTGGCTGTGGGAGGAGGGTCAGAGCTAGATGAATAAAGATTAGGATGAAAGATAGGTAGATGAAAATCTGAAGGAGGAGAAGTGGAGGAATGTGATGATGTTTGGTGGAAAGGAAAAATAGATTCATGAAAAATGACATCTCTTGAAATAAAAGTGGTATGTGTGGATAGGTCTAATAATTTGTATCCTTTTGTGCCAAAGGGGTAGCCTAAAAAAACACACTTACGGCCTCTAGTATCAAAGTTTTGTCTACTATGGGATAGAGTGGCTGCGAAACATAAAGAGCCAAAAACCTTCATGTGAGCATATTGTGGTTTCTTATTAAAAAGGATTTCAAAAGGGGTTTTATTTTGTAAAATGGGGGTGGGAAGTCGATTTATAATGTAGGTTGCTGTTAAAATACAATCACTCCAGTATTTTAGAGGAAAATTGGATTGGAATCGTATGACTCGAGCCACATTAAGCAAATGTTGGTGCTTCCTTTCAACAATGCCATTTTGTTGAGGGGTTTGCACACAACTTGTATGATGGATGATGCCTTTTTCATTAAAGAAGTTGGTCATATGAAATTCAGCACCATTGTCACTTCGTAAGATTTTAATTTTGAGTTCAAATTGTGTTTCCACCAAATTGTAAAAGGAAATAATGCAGGACCTCATCCACTATGGTTAAGAAATAACGTGAGCCATCATAAAGAATTGTAGGGTGAGGTCCCCATAAGTCACAGTGAACTAATTCAAAAATTCGAGATAAAGTGTGAGTACTATGGGGAAAGGGGAACCTGTGAAATTTTGCAAGAGGACAAACAGTACAATGATTTTCATTAATATCAGGAAGATGCTTGCTTACAATAGGATCAGAAATCATTTGTAACTTAGAAAAAGGTAAATGGCCCAGACGAAAATGCCATAAGTTTGTCCGGGTAGCATTGTTTGTAATGGATGTTTGTGCAATGAAGGGTGTGTGGGCTGAAAGAGACTGAACAAGAGTCGAAGGGGAGATATCCAAACGCATGAGATGATATAAACCATGCTTGAGTTCACCCTTCCCAATCATTTTCCAAGAAAATAGGTCCTGTATGAAGTAGTAATTAGAGAAAAATAGCATACAGCAGGTTAGGCTATGAGTCAATTTTGTTGCAGAAATTAAATTGAAAGAGAATGATGGCACACAGAGAACATCTGTCAAAGTGATTACAGGATTGAATTGAACAGTACCAATATGTGTCACAGGAGCTAAACTACCATTTGGAAGCTTAACAGAGTAGGCGACAGGAAAAGGAATGTTGGTAAAAAATGAGGGGTTGCAGACCATGTCGTCTGTGGCACCCGTGTCTAATATCCAACTTGAGGAATCATGAGGAAAAATGCCGTGTGTAGAAGAGCAAGAGTATATACCAGACATTTTAGAGGCAGGGACAGATGAGCAAGAAAGAGAAGTTGAAGAATCCTTTGGTTGTAGCAAAGATATCAGCTGCTGGTATTGATGCTTGGTCAGTCCAACCCTGTCATCAGCAGAATTATCCATAACAAGATGTGAGGCCTGATTGGCGAGTATGGTAGATTGTGTCTGCTGCTTAGTATGTAGCCTGTGATTAGGTGGGTAACGATTTAATTTGTAACACTTGTCAACAGAATGGCCAGTGACATTACAGTGGGAACAAACAGGGGCAACGGCATTGCCAAGCTTAAAACAGTTGTCGATCGAGTGGCCAGAAATTTTGTAGTAATTGCAATATGGTCGATCCTTCTTGGGGTTTTGTTTGGGCAGGTATTTGGTTGTGGGGGAAAAATGTTTAACAGCAAGGGCCATGAACTCAGTAGGTGATATAGTTGGATTCATCTGAGAATGTCATTCTTGTTGCTGAATGAGGGAGAAGACTTTGGTTATAGGTGGAAGGGGATCCATCAACATAATTTGATCTCTGATGGGAGAATATGATTCATTAAGTCCCATCAAAAACTGAAGAACACAATCTCGTTGATATCGATCCATAAGAACTTTCAAGGTACCACAGGTGCACGTAGGAAATGGATCATAAATCGAAAGTTCATCCCAAAGTGATTTCAATTTACCGTAATAGACACTAACAGAATCTCGATCTTGAAGAAGGCTGGACAAATCCCTCTTTAGCTGAAAAATGCGTGGGCCATTTTGTTGGGAAAAACGATCACAGAGGTCTTGCCAAATATCGTTAGCATCATCAACAAAAGCCACAGAAGATTTCAGGGAAGGGCTAATAGAGTTTTGGATCCAGGAAACAACCATATCGTTGCACCTCTCCCATAGTTCGAGCAATGGGTCTGTGGGAGAAGTGGGTTTTAACAGGGCACCTGAGATGAAGCCAATTTTGTTCTTAGCACGAAGTGCACGGAGCATAGCTCTTGACCATGTGGTGTAATTGTCGATGGTTAGAAGCTCGGGAACGAGAGTAATGGCTGGGCTATCACTGTGGTCAAGACGAAAGGGGTTGATTGGGTCATTGAGATTGAGGTATGTGGGATTGAGAATGGAAGAATTGAGGCATGGGGAGGTAGGTTTTGTTCCATCGTGTTTACTTCTCAAAGCTCTGATACCACGTGAGAATAAAAGAAAGAAACTGTAGCAGAACAGAAAATAGAAGCAGGAACTGATGGTGAAAGAGATGAAGGAAGGAAATTCCCCAAAATCCTTATCAATTCATTAATGAGCTGTGGAATATAAACAACTAGGAATACAACTGCCTAACAACCTGCTCTAATGATCTTATGACATGTGTAAAATGTAAATACAAATGAAATGCAAGTAAAATGTAAATGAAATACAATTAGAAGAAAGTGTTGCAGTCATTTAGCATTAGGGTTGTCTTCTAACAGTAATTGACCTCTAACCTGAGTAAGAGACTCATGCAGCCCCATTAAAAAAGACATAACATATTCCATCTGATAGTGTTCTACAAGCCTTTTAGTGCCTTCGCAAACACATTTTCCAAATGAACACATAGGTCTATAATTACTTAGCTCATCTCAAATCGTTTTCAGCTTAGTGAAGGAATGACCTTGTGTGTGGTTTATCAATTCTTGCCTTAACTGAAATATGCGTGGCCCGTTCCTTTATTGAAATTGTTCCTTTAGATACATCCAAATCTTATGTGCAGATTCAGAGTATTTAATACTTGCAGAGATCTCTTTGGAAACAGAATTGAGGATCCAAGATATGACAATATTATTATTTTGAATCCACGAATTGAGCAGTTCCTGATTATCTTCAGGCCACAAGATGGATACATTGATGAATCCTAATTTGTTTTTCACCGAAAGAGCAATCAACGTCGATCGACTCCAGGATGCATAGTTATCTCCAACCAATTATTGCGAGACTAGGATGAGGCTTGGGTTATGTGAATGATGAAGGAAATATGGACTAGCTCCATCATCAATTGCTGTTGATGAAAAATTATTTGATAATGGATTTTGAGGATCTGAAGCCATTGTTGTTTAGAAACTTCAAACGAGATCTAATGAAGGTACATTTGCTTTGATACCATATTGAAGATCAAGGCTATGAAATGGAAGAAAAATTATTCATTCCAAAATTACTTACAAATGTATTACTAGCCGGAGTATAAATAGGAAAAGGGAAAGGAAAACAGAAAAACAGAAAGAAACATGATACAAAATATTTACAGCTCATTAACTAACTAAACTTGCTAACTGAATTACAAACTTCAAGTTGTCGATCCTAATTTGTTAGGATCCTAATTTCTAAGGTTTAAACTAGTAGATTATTCTTTACCTTTTTACCTTGTCCCAAGTCACTATTACATTTGTATCAACCTAATTTTCTTATTTCTGCATTATCTATTTTATCTTTTTATTTTGTGATAGGGGAAATTAAGAAATGAAATTAACAAAAGTCATGGGTTAACATGGTATTACAGTAAGGTTGTAATTCTTAAACTTGTGATGTCTCGTGCTCATTGCACATTAGGAACTTTATTAAATTAATCTTCACAATAAGTTTGGTGTATTGGATTGGACAATTCAAAGAATGAACCTATATTCTTAATATGACTTTGTTTAATATTCTTCCGTGTTACATAATAAGCGTCATTAAGCATTTGATTGGGAGAGATTTTTCTAAGTGAAAATGAAAGGTTTGAAAAATATGTAGTTGAAAATGGATAAATTATTTTAAGAATATATTTCCCAAAAGAGATCTAAATAGATGTCATGTCGAAACATGGTCAAAAAATATAATATAGATGCAAAACCGTTAAATGGGATGTACTAAAACTATAATGAAAATTAACCATATAAAATCTACAGACCATTGCTGTCATAGGACCGGACTTTCCCAATTGCTATTTGATTCACAAATCTTTAAATCCTACATGAAATTCTCTGGATGACTTAATTTTAAAAAAATTGGTATTTTGAGGACTAGTATGAAATTTAAGAAAATAAAATATCTTTGTCATATTGAAAAATGGGTCAATTTCACAAATGATCACTGAAGTTACAATAAAATAACAAAATGGTCACTGAAATTCGAAACTTGCATTAACGGTCACTCAACTTTCAGGCACTTTAAAAAATGGTCACTGAGGTAAGTTTTTGGAATTTTTTGTTCTAATTGAAACCTGAATTAACAAAACACGATCCCTTCAAAATTTGAGGACCTGAAGTGCAATTCCCTTTTTTTATAAAACACCAAATTGACGTTTGTTTTGCTTTTTTTTTTGGTTGCCTGTTTTGCTTAATTTTTTTTTTTTCATTCATAATAAATAACCTGTTTTGCTTATTTCTCCTTAGAATTTATTCTAAAAACACTAGAGTTCATATTCCAGTTTTATAAAACACCAATTTCACCAAAACATGCAACAATTTCACCATAGCAATTTACATTACAATTTCATAGCATACAACTAACAATTTTCCACATTTCACCAAAAAGTAGCTGTGTTTCCCCATACTTCAACATTCGCTATAACAATGTAAATTACAGCTTCATAACATAGAACGACTTAGAATGTCCATTTTTCACCAAAAAGAACTATGTGTACAGAAACACACACCACATAATTTGCCCAAAGTGTACGATTTCTAGCTAAATACTGTGATCTGCTTTCTGTAACTGGGGAAAAAAAATTAGAGTTTGTTGACAAAAAAGATATAATAGACTTCAATCGACGTCATTTCGTCATCAAGTTGTTCCCTGCTTTGCTAAAAGTTGGCAACTTCCACTGGCTCCTGGCCTTGGCTGGGAAAGAAAATGCGGTGCTACAACTTGTTCAAGTCCATCAACAGTAGTCAATTGTGAATAGGCAAATTGCTATCCAAAGTGTAAATTATAAACTCTATCATAAATAAATGATGATATAGAATAATAAAATTCTACCTCATTTGTTGTGTAGCTTGCCCGTGAAGCATTATTCAAGTGATATTTTTTATTGTGTCCCTTTTGATGGCAAAAACTACATTTCAATCTCTTCTTGCCATCACCTCTCTTATCAATCTTTTTCAGTTCTCCTTCGACAATACAGCTTCCTCAACCCCTCTTCGGCTCCTCTTTCCCAAGTTGGGGGTTTCACTGGGTCGAAGCCACTAGAAGGCCACATTTTTGGTCCATTTATAGGGTATATGCAATTCTTGTAAGCTTTTACGTAAGTTGCAACTTTGTTGCTCTCGTACACAAACTGTGAGGGATCCTTACCCCACTCACGGATACAAGCTATTGCATGTGGACAATGCACACCTGTTAGATCCCACTTTCTACATGAGCATGCCTCCTATTTAAATCTACCACAAACTGACCATTAGAATACGTTCCAGAATTGCCTTTCAAGAAGCACCCATCTATGCAAATAACGGGTCTACAACCACCCAAGAAGCCCTTTTTGCAAGCATCGAAGCAAACATAAATCACCTTAAACACGAGCTCGTCTAAAGATAGTATAACAGTTGAGCCCGTGTTTGTTCTCCTAACCTCATATGCATACAAACCCAACAAATCAAATTGCCAACTAGCGATCCTCTAAGCAACGCCTTAGCATGTCTCCTAGCCCTCCATGCCTTTGTGTCACTAATATTCACACCATACTTTTTCATAACAGTTGCCTTAAACAGTTTCACATCCCACTTTGGCGCAATATTAAATGTCTCAATGTATCTACGGGCTAACCAACTAGCGGATACACTTATATTCTTCAATGCTCTACTATAGGTATGATTCCATTCGAACAATTTAATCTGCCACGATGAATCTTCCTCCAACGGAGAAACCCAAAAATGCCATGGACAATTTTTCTCTTTGCAACGACCTTCTAATCTACATCTATCATTATACGAGAAGACCACCTCAAATCTATTGTGAATGCTGAAGGTTTTAACCACACCCTTTACCTCCTTTTTGGACCTAAACTTCAGTCCAACCTCAAGAACGGGATCCACCATATCTACATCACCATTAAATTATGGGTACGTAACAACTTCTTCGTTACTATTAGAATGAACGCTTCGAAGGTCATCTGAGGGTCATATTCAGAATTTTCAGATTCATATGCTGCTTCCAACGATACTATCTCATTCCTTATGTCAAGTTCAATATTCTGGGTAACATTTTCCTGAAATAGAATGTCGTCTTCTTTACCAAGGCTGTAATCGGAATCATTAAAGGTGACATCTTCTTTATCCGAAGCACTGTTCAAATCACCCAAACAATGGGAAATTATAAAACAGAATTAGCTTACTGTACAGTGCAAAATAATAATCTGTAGGAACATATGATGAACAAGGTGATAAACTGTAAGTATTGGTTGTATGCAAACATTGTTTTTCTGTTTCATGTGGCAACAGAAAACATAATATTGGATAAATAACTTAATGCTTAAATATAGTGTATCAGCTAAGGTAAATTGAAAAGTTATAGTAAGATGTAAAAATATTGATGAAAGTGATTCCTAGATAACAGACAACACAATAAGAAATGGGCAGATCTGTTCTTCACCAAGTCATACACATATTTTGTCTGCCATTATTACCTTACGTGAACTGACAACATATTAATTGGAGACTTTATTCCATTTCAACCCAAAAAGAACCAATTAAAATGGACCCAAAATCTGTCAAAAGTACCTTTACGCGAAAAACGTTAAAACCAAGATGCTAACCTTCATCTTGTTCATCCACATCCGACATGTCGAATATATTTTAGAAGATTGCGGTCGTCCCCACACTTCGATTTTCGCTGAAAAAATTGCAAGTATATTCACGGTCCCATACGATTTTTGAAGAAGAAATTGATGATTAAGGTTGATTGGAAGCTTACCTACGATTTGGGAGTGTCGAGGCTCACCTTCGGCTGGTGATTCTGTATTTTCTTCTTGCTGGTTGGAAGTGTGGCATAAATCGCCGGAAGTTTACAGACAATTATGGGTTTGGTGTTTTATAAAAAAAGGAATTACACTGTAGGTCCTCCAATTTTGAAGGGGCTGTGTTTTGTTAATTTAGGTTTCAATTAGAACAAAAAAGTCCAAAAACTTACCCTGGTGATCATTTTTGAAAGTGCCTGAAAGTTGAGTGACCGTTAATGCAAGTTTCGAATTTCATTGACTATTTTGTTATTTTGCTGTAATTTCAGTGACCATTTGTGAAATTAACCCATTGAAAAATATAAAATGAAAAAACAAAATTAAAATCAACAATTTATTGGGCCGATTATTAATACGACCAAAAAATCTACAAATGGGCCAATGTCAGATTGGACCACTAATACCAGTTGCATATGTACAGACTTAAAAGTCATCGAGGCAAATACCAATTCTCTGTTGACATATCCATCTGGGGATTCAATTTTCTCTGCATCTCGAATTTGACGTACGTACAATTCTACCGTGTTTATTATCAGATTTAAATGTTTATAAAACTGTAATTTAGTTTCCGTTTCGTTTTTTTTTTTTCTGAATTATGTTGGGGTTTTTGTTGTTGTTGGAAAATGGTTTTACTACTAGCGAAATGGGTCAACTTTGAGCCCAAATTTCAGTGGGACTCGTGCCTTAATATCAACGGGACCTAGCATATTCATGTTCTACTCCGCAAGAGGATCAACATGATATATTTATTTGTCGAAAACCATTTAGTATTGAATGAAATATTTAATGTCAAAGTAACCCACTTGAAACTATGAACTAGTGACGAATTTGATTTATTGGAAAATTCCCACACACTTGTCCCACACAGAAAAGTTATAAAACTTTGATGTGGTTTATATAGTGTAAGGTTGGGAATTGGGTTTGGGCCCCAAGGGGTACCAATAGTCTTTAGAAGAGGGGAGACCTATATCCTATGGGAGTCGGTCCAAACCCCACACGCGCGCGCCGCCGCCAAAGACTTTGAACTTTCCCTAGTAAAATCTATCGGATATACTTAGCCAATTAGTAGCAAGATGCTTTGAACAGTCAGCCGTTATTGTACACCTAGACAATAGAAGTCACACAGTTTCCTTCGAACACAATTGGTTCTCACGTTTGTGTCCATTTTGGCATTGGACACCTCCTAGTTCATGAGCGGTTTTTAGAGAATTAATCTTCACATAACTCTCCTAGAAGCGGCCCCTTCTCACCCACATAGGTGATTTCCATAAAGAGTATTCTGCTATACTCCACTTGAACGAATCAAGATATAGAAGTCATTAAAAGCGTAACTTATCCTATTTCGCGGCAGTTATGCACTGTCTCATCATAGGAATGGGTAGGAAAAATTCCCCCAGTGCGCACTAAGTTTTTCACAGTTCGGTTGTCCCATTGAATCTAGATCTTGGGATCTCCAATCAATTAGGTTGGGTTGCCACCATGAAAACTTTTGATTATTTTATCAGTTTTAATCTCATTCCCTTCGATGAACTTTCGACTTGCTCTCTTGTTAAGCCTTTAGTTAGCGGATCCGCGATATTCTCTTTTGATTTCACATAATCTATAGATATAATACCAGTAGAGAGCAACTGTCTAATGGTATTGTGTCTACGACGTATATGTCGAGATTTGCCATTATACATAGCATTCTGTGCCCTACCAATTGCTGATTGACTATCACAATAGATACATATAGCAGGCACAGGTTTTGTCCAACACGGAATATCTTCTAGAAAATTTCGTAGCCATTAGGCTTCTTCCCCAGCTTTGTCCAATGCAATGAATTCTGATTCCATTGTTGATCTAGCTATACATATCTGTTTTGAAGATTTCCATGACATCATAAAGACCTCCAAGTGTAAATACATATCCACTTGTTGACTTGGAGTCTTTAGTATCTCGATATCCAATTTGCATCACAAGATCCTTCAATGCTTCTTTGGATATCTTGAATAGTGCAATCCAAAGTTTTTGGTATGTTTTAAATACCCTAAAACTCTAACAATTGCCTTCCAATCTCAGTGCTTGGATTACTCGTATATCGACTTAGCCTACAAATAGAGTAAGTAATATCAGGTCGAGTGCAGTTCATGACATACATTAAACTGCCAATAATACGAGAGTATTCCAATTGAGACTTACTATCACCAGTATTGGAAACAAGATGCATGCTTGCATCCATAGGTGTTTTCATATGGATAATGTTATATTTCTTGAATTTATCAAGAATCTTCTCAATGTAGTGTGATTGAGATAAAATGAGACCTTCCGATGTTCTAGAAATTTTAATTCCTAATATAACATCGGCTATTCCCAAGTCCTTCATTTCAAACTTACTTGTCAACATCTTTTTAGTAGTTTGAATTATGGTATCATTATTACCCATAATCAGCATGTCATCTACATATAAACATACCATGACATATCCATTTAGAGTGCTCTTGACGTACACACATTTGTCACACTCATTAATTTTGAAACCATTTGACATCATTACTGTGTCAAATTTTTCATGCCATTTTTTAGGAGCCTGTTTTAATCCATAAAGTGATTTAACAAGTCGACACACTTTCTTTTCTTGTCCTGGGGCCACAAAACCTTCAGGTTGTTCCATATAAATTTCTTCATCTAAGTCACCATTTAGAAAAGCCGTTTTAACATCCATTTGATGTATATTCAAGTCATTTAACGCTGCTATCGCAATAAGCATACGTATGGAAGTAATCTTTGTTACTGGTGAATACGTATCGAAATAATCAAGACCTTCTTTTTGCTTGTAGCCTTTAGCGACAAGTCTAGCTTTATATTTGTCAATTGAACCATCCGCTTTCATTTTCTTTTTGAAAATCCATTTACACCCCAATGGTTTATTACCGGGTGGAAGGTCTACTAATTCCCATGTATGATTTTGTAGTATGGATTCAATTTCACTGTTAACTGCTTCTTTCCAAAAGGAAGCTTCAGTTGATGACATAGCCTCTTTAAAAGTTTGAGGTTCATTTTCTAATAAATATGTTAGAAAATCGGGTCCAAATGAAGTTTTCGTCCTAGCCCTCTTACTTCGTCTCGGTTCTTCTTCATTTATTGATTCTTGATCTACAGCCTCATTATTATCACGAGGTCTTTTTAGTGAATTTGACTCACTTTGCAAGTTATAAGGAAAAATATTTTCTAAAAATGTAGCATCCCTTGATTCAATAATCGTATTAACATGCACGTCGGGTATTTCAGACTTAAATACCATAAATCTGTATGCACTACTATGATAGGCATAACCAATGAATACACAATCAATTGTTTTCGGTCCTATCTTAACCTTTTAGGTTTAGGAACCGCTACCTTAGCCAAACATCCCCATACCCTTAGATATTTATAGTTAGGTTTGTGACTTTTCCATAATTCATAAGGTATCTTGTGCGTTTTTTGATGTGACAATTTGTTGAGAATATAATTGGCAGAAAGCAAAGCTTTCCCCCACAAGTTCTTCGATAATCCAAATTTTATCAACATAGCATTCATCATCTCCTTCAATGTTCGATTCTTGCGTTCAGCAATGCCATTAGATTGAGGAGAGTAAGGCGCTGAAGTTTGATGAATAATTCCATGTTCCGAACAAAATTGTTCAAACGGAGAATCATATTCACCACCTCTATCACTTCTTATTGCCTTAATCTTTTTGTTAAGTTGATTTTCAACCTCTAATTTATAGCGTTTAAATACTTCAATTGCTTCGTCTTTGCTTTTGAGTAAATACACATAGCAATATCGAGTGCAATCATCGATGAAAGTGATAAAGTACTTATTACCGCCTCTAGTTTGCACAAACTTTAAATCACAAATGTCAGTGTGAATTAAATCTAGTGGTTCGGTACTTCTTTCAATGAACGAAAGGGTAAACGAGTCATTTTTGCTTCTATACATATATCACATTTGTGATTAGGATCTAAATCGCACTTTGGTAATAAATCCAATTTGATTAGTCTACGCAAAGTATTATAATTTACAGGTCCTAATCGTTCATGCCAAATATTAAATGACTCAAGCAAGTAAGAAGAAGATGTAATTTTATTCATAGGAGGTACAACAGTCATTACATTCAATTTAAAGAGCCCTTCATTTAGGTAGCCCTTCCCAACAAACATGTCACGAGCACGTGCTCGTGCCAGAGCCCGGTCCGGTCCGTGTGCGGGTGCGTCCTTGTACTATATTATCTTTTTGGACAAAATTTATTTAATTTTGGATCAAATTGTAATTAATCAAATTCTTGGGTACATAATAAAATTAATTTTTATTAATGGGCTTATTTTCGGGTAATTATTTTGGGTGGTCTGTTAACCGACCGTTTGGACTGTTAACCGACTTATTACCGAACTTTGCTGTCTGTTCGGTTCTGGGATTGTCTGAACAGTGGCGACTGTTCTGAAATGGCTAGAAGGATGTTCGAATGGCCACGAACAATTCTATAAATAGCCAGCCCGTTGCCAAAATTAGTACACCATTTTCATTGCTATTATTCTCTGCATTGAATCTCATTCTCCCTCTCTCTATCTCGTTCTGATATTATTTTCGAAATAAAAAACACTTCATTGAGTTCGCTGGAACTCCTGCAGATTGCTGTGCTGCTTCCGTAGGAGACGAAATTCGTTCTATCCTGGGAAACGATTGCTGGACGCCTTAAGCACCTTTTGAAGTTTTAAGGAAACATCGTGAAGTCGGTGGGCTCGAATTAATTTTTTGATTCTGTTGATCATACCGTTACGCTGTGCAAATTTATTAAGGTAATTCTGTCAGATTGTTCGAAAGGAGATACTCCAGAAATAACAGTTGTATGATTTATTCTATGCTTAGCTCAAATTAAAATCGAAAAATTAGAAACTAAGACAATAGATCTCATTTTTAGTTTTTAGGTTGATGTTTTAAATCTCTGATCTATCATTGCATGAACATCGATAAGTTGTTTTTGTTCGATTTTAAAGCGATTATTGTCGTCCGATTTGCAATTTAATCTCATATGTCGAGTAGTTGTACTTGGGTATACATGATAGATTTGGGAAAAAAATTATTTTGATTTATGTGCTGGAACTACATTTATTATTTTATCTTTGCTGGCTGATTTGAATTAATAGTTTGTCGATGCCCTTTTTGTTGATAACTACGAAATGTTTAAAGCAAGGATGTGTACGGTCTGATTGTATTGCAAGTGTACTCAATTAACCTCTGAATTCTTGATGGTATACTGAAGCATACATTTCCACTGTCAATTCTATAGAAGAAGCTTATGTTTAGGACCCCTCAAATTATTTTGATGAACTTGTATGTGAATGGTTTGTATTAGGGGGAAGTATGATACTAAACTTGAAAGTTCCCTTAGTCCCTTGCTTATCACTGCTTAAGATCACAAGTGAACACCCAAAGCTTGTATGAACTTATTTATGTTCATTTCTTTACATGTGTTTACCGTCTTAACCAAGTAGCAGAGGTGGTACAAATCTTTATATTTCATTATTTGTACCGAAACTGCTTTCCATGCTAAAACATTTTGTTTTTTAATGTGTTTGTGCAGTTCAGGTGGTTTGGTTTTATCAAAAAAAAAATGGGAGGTGGGTTTAGAGTGCTCCATCTGGTCCGACCTTTTCTCTCATTTCTGCCTGAGGTTCAGAGTGCTGACAGGAAAATTCCATTCAGAGAGAAGGTTATATACACTGTAATCTCCCTCTTCATTTTCCTGGTTTGCAGTCAGCTCCCACTGTATGGTATACACTCCACAACAGGTGCAGATCCTTTCTATTGGATGCGTGTCATTCTTGCCTCAAACCGAGGTACTGTCATGGAGCTTGGAATCACACCCATAGTGACATCGGGACTGGTCATGCAACTTTTATCGGGTTCGTAGATCATTGAAGTTGATAACAATGTACGGGAGGATCGAGCCCCGCTGTAAGTCTACTAAAATTCTTAGGATATTTATTTCTGACTTTCTATCTTCCTCTCTTGGAATAAATGAATCAGAAGAGCTTTAAATTTCCTGGAATTAATCCTTTTCAATTGCCACCTAAAATTCATAGTTTTGATAGATTCTTATCTAGAGTTATTGAGATCCATTTACCTCCTAAAATGATTTCATATAATGTTGTTGTGCTTTAATATCCTGAGTATTTCAAGACACAAAAATTCTTTATTTCCTTATTCTGTGTAATTATCATTTATCAAGTTCATTTCACTGTGTTGTAAACGAGGATCGTTTTTCTCTTCCAGAAATGGTGCACAGAAGTTACTTGGTATCTTGATCGCGGTTGGTGAGGCAGTTGCTTATGTTCTCTCTGGAATGTATGGCAGTGTTGGCCAACTTGGAGTTGGAAATGCAGTCCTTATAATTCTCCAACTCTGCTTTGCCGGTATTATTGTAATCTGCTTGGATGAACTTCTCCAGAAAGGAAATGGCCTGGGCTCTGGAATTTCTCTTTTCATAGCAACCAATATTTGGTAAGTATTTATGAATTTGGTCTATTCTGCATTCACAGGTTTTTTATGAACTGCAAGATGATGATCTCTCAAAAGTTATTTGCTTTGACAGTGAAAATATCATCTGGAAAGCATTTAGTCCAACTACTGTGAACAGCGGGCATGGAGCTGAATTTGAAGGTGCTGTTATTGCTTTATTCCATTTGTTGATTACTCGAACAGACAAGGTCCGTTCGCTTCGAGAGGCATTCTACAGGCAGAATCTTCCAAATGTTACAAACTTGCTTGCAACCGTGTTAATTTTCCTTATAGTTATCTACTTCCAAGGATTCCGTGTGGTTTTGCCTGTGAGGTCGAAGAATGCCCGTGGGCAACAGGGTTCTTATCCAATTAAGTTGTTCTACACTTCCAATATGCCTGTTATTTTACAGTCTGCACTTGTGTCCAATCTTTACTTTATTTCCCAGGTACTGGCCTTTGTTAAAATGAAGAAATTATAAATGCTTTCTTTCTTTACAATATTGACACCCTCATTTTGTGTGTACTCTTACAGTTGCTGTACAGGAAATATAGTGGAAATTTCATTGTTAACCTCTTGGGGAAGTGGAAGGAATCTGAATATTCTGGCCAATCTGTGCCTGTTGGGGGTCTTGCTTATTACATCACTGCACCTTCAAGGTTCCCTTTCTCACCTTTTGTACCTACTCTTCATTTTGCTTGCTTGTATTTCAATGTGCTAACTTATTTGGTTTTGTCTCACTGTAGTCAGTATTGTTTACTGCCTTTTGCAGCTTGTCAGATATAGTGGCCCATCCTTTCCATGGACTGTTCTATATCGTGTTTATGCTGTCAGCATTTGCCTTGTTCTCAAAAACATGGATTGAGGTTTCAGGATCCTCAGCTAAAGATGTTGCTAAACAACTGAAGGTATAATTCATGTTTAATTTAAAAGCAAGCTGAACATTTATATTCTTGGCAATCCATGAATTTTCAGAAAAAGAGTTGCAGAGTTCCTGCATAATTCTCTATCACTAAAATCTTTAAGGAAATTGACAAAGTAATATTTTTGTTACAAGAAAGCAAAGATGTTTAAATTATACGTTGATGATAAATAGATATATCGTTCTTGTATCCTATGTTCATGTTCCTACGGAATGCCGCCGAGTTTTAAAACTGATGGGTAGATGACTTGAGTTTCATGTTCTTAGTACTTCATTATCTAGAAATATAAATTTGTGTTAACAAGTACAGATCTAACCATCGGAAAAGAAATGAACATATTTTCTCAACTAATATATCTTCTTTCCATTATATTTAAGGAACAACAAATGGTGATGCCTGGACATCGGGAATCAAATCTACAGAAGGAGCTGAACCGCTATATACCCACCGCAGCAGCCTTTGGGGGTATGTGTATTGGAGCACTGACCGTTTTGGCAGATCTTATGGGTGCAATTGGTTCAGGAACTGGAATTCTACTGGCTGTGACTATCATATACCAGTATTTTGAAACATTTGAGAAGGAAAAGGCTAGTGAGCTTGGCTTCTTTGGTTTCTAGGCCTCTTTTAGTCTGGTTTAGAAGATTTCATATTTTGTAAGTTGGGAGATGTGAGTGGACAAATACAGGAACATAGATAGGTTAGTCTTTTCTCTTTTCTTAATGCAGTTTTGTTATACTCGGTGCATACGGACTATCTGAAAACAAATCTGAGTTAATTTTCTTTTTTAACATTGTCTTTGAGTTTAGAGAAACAATCGTCACTTTCTATTGAAATCTTTGATATGGGTTTCTTCGGTATTAAGAGGAAACTGTTTGCCTTCTGATATATTTCAGAGCAAAACTATCAAGAGTGATGCTTACAGTTACAGGAAAGAAGAGATTGTCAAAGATTCCATCTTTCTTGAATTATTTAAAAGATGGTTGGGCTTATGCATTCCTGTATAACAGTAAAATCGTTTACTGGCATATAAATTTGATATTAGAGTAGTTATAATCAAGGCTTTGAAATTCTTTTTCTCGTGTCTTGTGAGAATTTATGGCACGGTGGATATCATTCAGAGATTACACTGTTAAATTCAAGGTTTAAAATACACAGATATATCACAAGCTTCAAATATTTTGCATAGACATATTGTTGGCTATTTGCCAGATTGTGTCAAGTCCTTTTCTATGGATACAATAGATTTTATTTTCGAGAAAACTTTGTAAATAAATTCGCCCTTCAACACCATCAACAGCCTAATGACGGATGAGAAAGATACAGGGACTACCGAAGAAAACTGGCATATTTTCAGAATAGAAGTTGAAATATAGAATTAGCTTCAAATGATTTATCTAATTGACAGTGAGAAAATGCAGATGATGGGCTGAAACTGTCAAGTAAAATGAGGTGGGATAGATAGTAACTTCAAAACTAATGAGGTAGCTAGCAGCATTAAGAATTTAGTAAAAGGAGGTATAGATGGAGTTTAAGGATAAAGAAAATGTGGTATGGGAACCAGAAAGTTCATATTGCACTTAAATTTTAAAATAAAAAAAGAATTGACATCATCTGCGAGGGTGATTAAATATATGTTACGGTGGTTTCAAAGAATTTTGTGAAATAAAATAAAAACTCTCTTTTTAAGGTCTTAAACAATGAAATACAATTCAAACTTTTATAGTCCAACATGCTCGCAAATTGTCCTTAAAACTTTCAAATGTAATAAATTTTTAGTCAATGAATTTAATTTATAATGTTTATCCCATTAATCCTTGAAACTAGCTCCACCGGCGGTAGCTTACATCGCATGAATTTTATCCTAGAGGGCTTTCGTTTATGAATGCCCTTCTTTTTTTTTTTTTGTTTGAAAATTTTTATTTTGAGTTGTTTGATCATGTAGGTTATGTTTGAACGAGCTATCTTACATGTTCATGCGGCATGCCATGCTATTGGCCAAATCATTCTCGCTGTTAGTTTTTGTAGACGAATTCATTTTAGGAACTTTAAAAAGGTTAGTTACCATTCATGAGCATACAAATGAAATTTATAAACATGCATATATTCTAATCTCATTATTCTGTGGACAATCATCCTACACAAAATTGGTTCCATAGATATACCTAATTAAACTTGTCTATGTTACTTTCATAGAGACATTATTAATTACATTTCATTCCCTACGTTATTAAACTTGTCTTGATTCAAGCAGCACAGATTGGTGGATTCTGTTTGCCAACAAAAGTAGGATTGATGTTGGCACATTTAGTTGTGATCGGGCCTTTGGTTCCACTGTATGCAAGATCAATATCTCCGATCTCCACATTTTTGCAAGGTTTGGTTTTGCTGCAAGCAAACGTCATTGCCACCGGAGTTTTTGTGGTGCCCTTAATGTTTTTTACAGTCATTCGACTGACTTGGATAAGTGATGGAGACTGTACATAAAAACAAAAAAATAATTCAGTTGTGAAACCGATAATTGACTTTGTATTTGCTGGAGTTTGAAGTTAACTTACGTCTAGCTTGCACTGGTTCCATGGACAATACTCTTGATCGATGATAATAGGATTCTCAACATTGTCCATAATAATATCTTCATAATGCAAATCTGTTATCTTGAGTGTTGCTGGGGCAGAAGGCCATGTTTTCACTCTAATACCATTTTGGGTGCCAATGAATGTGCAATTCTTGACATAAATCCCGGTCACATCTTCTTCGGTCTTGCCTTTACCAAGACTTCCTACGCTAATACCGTGGCCTGGCCCACAAGTCACCTTTTCGATATGGAGTTGTTTCATACCATCACCAATGGAGATGCAATCATCTCCTGTTTTTATGACACAGTCCCTGACGTTAATATATTCAGACTTTGCAATGTGAAGTCCGTCTGTATTGATACTCTCACTTGGCGCACTCACGGTAAAGCGTTGGAACGTAACATTCTTACACCCTAAAACATTGACGTGAAAATTTTTGCTATCTTTTGTCGTCACATCACGAATGATTGAGTTGGTGATGAAATTGAAGCTGAGATTCTATATACATGAAATTGATTCAATTAATCTTGACGATAGATATATAAGAAAACTTTGTGCCCATAAATATATACTTACTATTGGAAGTTTAGCACATTTTGGATTTTTGCCACAATCGTTTTTGGTCCATGCTTTTTTACCATTGCCATCAAAAACTCCACCACCTTGTATTGTCAAGTGGTCGACGTAACTTATAGTGATCCATTCGGCGTTCTTGTTGGGCAAATTAGTATAATCTGAAGGGGCTTTAACTGTGCCCTGGACTTGAAGCTTAATGGGGGCTTTGCAGGGGCCTACTAATTTTATTTGATCCAACTTGAATGTGCCTTTTGGTACCACAACTGTGCTTGGAGTTGTAGCTGAACATGCCTCCTTCCAAGCGCTCGATAAAGCCTATCATATATTTTTAGAAAACTATAAATGCAGAAACAAGAAAATACATGTAACTGCAGATTTTGACGTATACCTTGGCTATATTTGCGTCGGGTTTCCCACCATAATTTCTGATATCAAAAGTCTCAGGCGGATGGGCATTCACAGCCAGTAGTGCGAAAAACAACACTATGAATCTCGAAGCCATGTTGAGATCTTGTTTTGTTTAATATATTTTTAGATCAATTTATAATGTAAAGGAGGAAGTTTGGTGCCACACATTTTCCTACAAAACTGCTTCAAATGCTGTGGTTAAACATGCTTTTTCTTCGCCAACAAACTACCAACCTATTCATCTTCGACCGTTAATTTGTCCTATGAATCAACGTTGGATTTTGTGTAATTAAATAAATATTAAAGAACCAGAATTAACGTGGTTTATGATTCACATTTCCTGAAGATGCAATACAGTTCCAACCTTACCTGGGAATCCAATGCTTCAATTCATTGTTATAGTTAAATGGAAACTTAATCTTAAAGAAAGCAATTCAAGAAAATCAACAATCCTCCCAAATTTAATTTATTTCCTTTCACTCGAGCAGTTAAATTTTCAATCTCATAATTTAGATGGTGTTTGGTGGGAATTAAAATTAAATTTTTAGTGGATTGTGATAGATGTTTTTCAAATGTGTGGTTGAAAAGATGTGGAACCCCTGAAAGATGTGGTTAATATTAATTGTTTGACTTTGATTAAAATCGAGTTTTAATCCGACCCAAACAGACCCTTAATTTGAACGAAACTCTGCTCTGATTCCTTGTTGTCTTTACTAAGGTTGAACTTTCAAATTGTTGCATTACTTAGAGATGTCAAAACGGGAGGCCCGGCCCGGCCCACAGACTGAAAAGCCCAGGCACAGCCCGCCGAACCAAAAACCGGCCCATGTGGGCTTTCCGTTCCGGGGCGAGCCAGGATAAAAAAGCATAACCCGGATCGGAAGCCCGCATGGGCTGGTTTTTGGTTCGGGCGGTTCGGCCTGCTCGTTTTTTTTTTTTTAGTCATTTCAAAAATAAATTGTAAAAATTACATTTTATAATTATAGTGAAAATCGATAAAAGTTACATAAAAATAAATTTTACATTACTTCATTTTTCGATAAATTTTACATTAATAACATAAAAACTTACAATTTTTCGAACAATATTTTGCCTAACTTGACAAATTAAACAGTTTTTAATTATTTATAAATTTATAGTTAAAGTACATCCCAATTAGGTTGGCACCTACTTAGCTATAATTTCGTCATTACAAATCAGATTCTATTCATCTATGGTAAGATTTTTCAAGTCTTGAGCAATATTGCCAGCAACTTTATCTTGCATTCTTCTATCTGCAAGTAACCAGTCTTTCACGCAAATGAGAGCTTCTAAAATATTTTCTTTGAGTCTTGATCTTCTTTCATCTAACACTCTGTTACCTGCACTAAAAGCAGACTCTGATGCCACTGTTGAGACTGGAACTGTTAGTAGATCTCGAGCCATTTTTGATAATATTGGATATGACCGTTCATTTACCTTCCACTATTGTAAAATATCTAAGTTGTCAACATCGTCTTGTGGAATTAAAATGTAGTAATCAAATTGATAATATCTTTCTAATTCAGCTGGTGTAACATTCTCATTTGAAAATGAACTAGTAGATTAAATAAAAGACACATTGCGTTTTTTGGCTATTAAAGAAAATAAAGAACTTTTACTTTTAGAAGTTGTAACAGAACTCGTAGTTGAAGGAACATTTTCATTATTACCATATTTCATATCATAACTATTGTACATTTCATTAATAAAGCATTCTATTTCTCGATTTGTAATATTTATATTGAAATATAAAGTTTCAGAAAGTTGGTCCATAACACACTGAACTCTAAAAAATTTAATACGAAGATCCATTAGAGCTGCAATTGGAAAAATCATTAGCATATTTTCGTAATATTTTCGTCTTTATGACTTGAAAATTGATTAGCAATTTCTACAAATTGTAAAAGCACAAGATTATTTATTGAATAATAAACTCCAGAACTAGTTTTTGTTGCCTTATAGAACGGTTTCAAATAATTCATGACTTTAAATGCAATGTTCTAATCGAAATCATCTATATGAAATTGATATTGCTTTAAATTAACGAAAGCATTAATAACATCTGTATAACCAACACATGATTTTAATATAAGAAATGTTGAATTCCACATATTTGGAATATCATCAATAAATTTTCTTCTCCTCAATCCAAAATTTTCACAAATTTTTCCAAATTCTTGTTGTCTAGAATTTGAACAAGAAATGTAGTTAATAGCTTCTTTAATTTTAAGTATTTGTGGTGCTATTCATTTTAAACCATCTTACACTACTAAATTATATATATGACAAAAACACCTCATATGAAATAATTTAGAGTCAAACGAGGGATTAAGTGTCATTTTCAAAAATTCAATACATGCAGTATTTGCACTAACATTATCAAAACTAATGCTAAATAATTTGCTCAATACATTAAATTATTAAAAACCTGTAATAAATTCTTACACAAATTTATTCCATTGTGTGGATATTCAAGTAAGCGAAAATCAATAATTCTTTTGTGAAGTAACCAATTATTATCATTAAAATGTGTAGTGACACATGTATAACCATTGTGATTACGTCCAGGCCAACAATCAGATGTAAAACACATAACTCCATCAAAGTTGTTAAATTCAGTTTTTAAATTTTCAGTCATTGTATGAAATAATTTCAAGATATCTGAACGAGCAGTATTTCTACTTACAGATCGATAAGCGGGTTGAACATACTTTTGCATAAACTCCTCAAAATATCGATCTTCTGCGGAAGTAAAAGGCGGTTCGCTTGCTGCCAAAAATTCAGACATTCCTACTCTCATTCGATCCTGCAAATAAGAAAAATTAGAAAAAAAACTATCCCACTAGTATTAGTAAAAGAAGTAATTTGAACTTGTTTAGTATCCAAATATCTTCTTTCATTCATGTGTTTATCTTTGTGTCTTCGCAATGTGCCCGTGCCTTGACCTTTAACCCATGCATAACTCTTTATGCAAAGAGTGCATATATTACTCTTTTGTTTGATTCATCCACTGAAAAGATTTTCCAAATATTAGATGTGTGTTTTTTATTCATTCGCTATTGAGAAGATCCAATATTTGGATCATTATCAATTTCTAAATTTATTGGAGAAGAACTATCATGTAAATTGACATTTCTTAATGAAAAATCGTGAGAATTCATAATACTTTAACAAAAAAATTTGAAATAATAAAATGAAAAGAAAGCATTAAATATTAAATATGAAAAATACTTGTTGAAAATATTAAGAGAGTGAGAGATTATGAGAAAATAGAGATTTTAAACTTGTAGTTTTAGATTGTGAGAGTTTGCTTTTTTTTTCACTTCACAATACCACAATTTATTAAAAAATTACCGTTACCATACATCGCCATTTTCGAAAAAAAAAAATAATAAAATAAAATTTCAAAAAAAGGTCACAGGATAAGACCTATGACCGTTCGGGTTGGCTGCAGGCTTTTTTTAATTTTTTATTATTATTATTTTTTAAAAAAACAAGGGCTAGCGGTTAACCGTTGGCCCAGTTTTTCTTAAACCGGCCCGGACCGGTTTTAGGTCCCAACGGCCCATGATTCGGCGCACTCGGTTCGTGGGTCGAATTTCGGGCCGGTTCGCCTTCGTGCGAGCCTGGGCGGCCCGCCCATCCTGACATTTCTAGCATTACTAATGACAATAATTTTCAATATTGAGTAATTAATTAAGACAATAATTCTGGTTACAAGTAAACATTAATTTATATGATAAAACCGTTTGAACAGGAATAATTCAATGTTAAAACCAATAAAGTAGGTAGTTTGTTAGTGAAAGCATTTTTAACCACAACAAAGTACGAGAATTTCGTGGCACTCAATATTCTCCTTACATTATAAATTGAATTCACAGTGATCTAAAAATATACAAAAAAAACAAAAAATAATAATAAAGAGATGAAGATGGCTTCGAAATTCACCTTCTTGTTTCTCCCACTGCTAGCATACATTGTAAATGCCCAAGCGCCTGCGACTTTTGATATCGGAAACTTTGGTGGGAAACCTGATGGAAATATAGCCGAGGTATGCATGCAAATATATTTTCTTGTTCATGCAAGTGCAACAACTAGTTTTTTTTCACACAATTTTCTAAAATATATATGATAGGCTTTATCGTGCGCTTGGAAGGAGGCATGTGCAGCTACAACTCCAAGCACAATTGTGGTACCAAAAGGCACATTCATGTTAGATCAAGTAAAATTAGTAGGCCCCTGCAAAGCCCCCATTGAGCTTCAAGTCCAGGGCACAATTAAAGCCCCTTCAGATTATAATACTATGTCTGACAAGAACGCCGAATGGATCACTATAAATTACGTCGACCACTTGACAGTACAAGGTGGTGGAGTTTTTGATGGCAATGGTCATGAAGCATGGACCCAAAACGATTGTGGCAAAAATCCAAACTGTGCTAAACTTCCAATGGTAAGTATATATATTTATTTATGGGCACAAGTTTTTTTCTATATCATCGTCGAGATTAATTGAATTGAGTAATTAATCAATTTCATGTATATAGAATCTCAGCTTCAATTTCATCACCAACTCAATCATTCGTGATGTGACGACAAAAGACAGCAAAAATTTTCACGCTAATGTGATAGGGTGTAAGAATGTTACGATTCAACGTTTTACCGTTAGTGCGCCGGGTGACAGTATCAATACAGACGGACTTCACATTGCAAAGTCTGAATATATTAACGTCACGGACTGTGTCATAAAAACAGGAGATGATTGCATCTCCATTGGTGATGGTATGAAACAACTCCATATCGAAAAGGTGACTTGTGGGCCAGGCCACGGTATTAGCGTAGGAAGTCTTGGTAAAGGAGAGACCGAAAAAGATGTGACTGGGATTTATGTCAAGAATTGCACATTCATTGGCACCCAAAATGGTATTAGAGTGAAAACATGGCCTTCTGCCCCAGCAACACTCAAGATAACAGATTTGCACTATGAAGATATTATTATGGACAATGTTGAGAATCCTATTATCATTGATCAAGAATATTGTCCATGGAACCAGTGCAAGCTAGACGTAAGTTAACTTCAAACTCCAGCAGATACAAAGTCAATTATCGGTTTCACAACTGAATTATTTTTTGTTTTTATGAACAGTCTCCATCTCTTATTCAAGTCAGTCAAATGACTGTAAAAAACATTAAAGGCACGACAAAAACTCCGGTGGCAATGAAGTTTGCTTGCAGCAAAACCAAACCTTGCGAAAATGTGGAGATCGGAGATATTAATCTTGCATACAGTGGAACAGAAGGCCAGATCACAACTAAATGTGACAACATCAATCCTACTTTTGTTGGCAAACAGAATCCACCAATCTGTACTGATGCTGCTCCGGCTGCTTAAATAAAGGCTCCATCAATTTTTCAATAATGTAGCCAAGGAAAGCTTTCCAATTTTGAATTAGGATTTTGAAGGATGTAATGAATAATGTCTCTATGAAAGTGACAGAGACAAGTTTAATTAGCAGCCACTCGAGTATTTATATATGCATGGATCACCACCGACTAGGCTTGCGACCGACTTTGTCCACTGTGGATGAGTGGTGTTAGAGATTGGTGAAGGCAGTGAGATATAGTGGGTCTATCTAATAATTTAGTACGAGAGTGGTGTCCTATAATTAAATAAAATAAGTACGTGTTAATTGTATAAATTTTTGTCTCAATAAAATCATGGTTTTTTGGATTTAAATTCAATGCATGCATGCATGATTCGTTGACACCAGAGTAATGAGATTTTGGCATTTTTTAGAAATTATGATTATTTTTGGAAATCAAAACGTATCGTCTCTTATGGATGAAGAAATTAACCAACATATAAAAACTGAGTTTTAGGTTAATCATAATAGCACAGCTGCATCAGTCAGCATGTTTTTCCTTTACCCCCACCAAGTTCAAATCCGCTCGGTTGCGTGCACCCAAAACACACCACAGAATAACAATAGGAGCCAAATTCAGTAAGGTCTGAAGTTTGCACTGATAGGCTTTGATTGACTCGTATCTTGGGAAATAAAAGAGTCTTACCGTGGAAAGGAAAAACAATTTTAGTTTAGCAATAAGTTCGTTGGGTTGTACATAGTACCAAGATGACGTGAATCCGGGTAGAAAATTAAGTGCATCTAAAGTGATGTGAGAGAGAGAGAGAGAGAGAGAGAGAGAGAGGAACCTTTATGTGTTGCACGTTTGTGGTTCTAATTTTGTGTAGGAAGCTTCATTCAAAGCAGCCGAATTGCAAAAAGTAAACCGAGAGGTGAACACTCCAGAAGTAAGCTCAACTTAATGCCTTAGAAATCTCATTCTCTCCAATACTTTATTCAAAAAAAACCCACATTGCTCATATTCGACTTTAGCGCTGCTGAAAGTTACAAGTTCGATCCTAAAATCACCTAGATGAGGGTGAATAGGTGAATAACGCGAAATTAAAATTACCAATTAAAATCAAGAGTTTACTTTTTAATTGTTCTAGATATTTAGTCAATCAAGTTAAGTTATCATATGTTGAATTTCCACGATAATAAATAAACTAGTAAATAACACAAGATTTGTTGACGAAGAAAATCCTTTACGGGATTAAAAACTCAAGGATCAAGCCAGTAGCTTCCACTATAGATAATAAGAACTTACAATATGATTCAACCTAGAAAATTCACTAGACTCATTGATCTAATTCCTGTAATCTCTAAAACTCGCTGGAACGTGCTCCACTCAAACCTAATCCTCGATCTTCTGAAATTGTTCATCTCTTGTGGATCACCAAGAACACCTTATTCTTGTACTCTTCATATACTTCTGGTCCAACCTCCCTTAATTTTTAGCAACCTTTGAAAGTTATTGAAAAAGTACATTCCTGATTATATTTAGGAATTGAGTGTTTTAGATTATTTGAATTTGATGTCTTTTTCCAATTTGTGATTGATTAATTTGGTTGGTCTCTAAAAAATATTATGAAGGTAGAAAAATAATAATCAACCACCATTTTCACGAAGTAGGGTTTGGGTATTTATAATATGGAGGTATTGGTTACTATATAATAGATAGAATTCTCGAAAATTGCCAACTATAGTTTCTCGAAAAACACCGTCGCTCGAGCTCTAAACTAGCGACAAACGAGTGACGTGTGTTGCTCGAGCGACAGTGGGGTGATAGACAAGTGACAATGATTCTGTTTTGGATGCTCGAATATCAGCTGGCGTAAATCCGTCGACTTTTTCTCCATATTTCATACTCGAACTAAAAAAACTCCTAATTCATCTATACAACACTCAAAAAAACTCATTGACTTTTACCACTCTTTTATAATAATTATTTTGTCTAAAAAATTGTCAATACAATTAAAAACCTAACAATTTCCTCATTTGACATTCTGTGACAAAACTATGCAATACAAGTCAAGGAAATAAATGAAAAACTAATCTACCCAAACTCAAACTGAAAGTTCGTCTCTTGCATTTCTTCTTAAACCCGTTTCCTAAAATCAACAACTCAAATAACAAGTGTAAAAGCATGTGAAATATGAAATACAGCTATTTAAACACACTATCATAAATACGCTAGCTAGATTGAGAAGTAATATTAATGTTAATTAAAACATCAACTGAAACATTAATATCACAAAATATCAAAACTCAAAAAACCTGTTGGGTTTTGATACTCAATGAATTCCGGGCGATGATGTCAACGTTGGGTTAAATTATTACCAACAACTAAATCCAAATGCTCAATTCGAAAATAACGTGGGCCGTTGAAAGTAACTTAAACAATTAATGTTGCTCATGACCCATATATATTTCCTCTGGATGGCTTTATATTTCGGCCCATTTAACCTCTTTTATTAGTCCAACTAAAGCTTAACATATCCTATATATATGGCGTATTTGCCCTAGCCGTTTTGTGGATGAATTGTGTGTGAAAGGAGAAAACACGACCGCCCTATTGAGAGAGAAAACGTGGGTGCGTTGTGGAGAGAAAAATTCGACTGCCATTACTTCCAAAAACTGATATTACTTTAGTCTCCATTTTATATCTCTTTCACTTGTTTTCTTCTTGCCTTTGTGGTTACAAATCATCATCATTATTTGTCCTTTGTGGGTGAGATTGAGGAGCAACCAAAGTGAATATATTGGTTGTTTGGTAGAGAAATATAATGTGAATCTGAGCTCGAAAAACACCGTTTTGACTACCTTGGAGCAAGTTTCTGCGACAAAAGCCAAGCATTCAAAATGATCTTCTCTCCTAATACTATCATGAAATATTATCATCTCCTCTTTATTTCAAACTCTCCCTAAAATGCAATTAAATTAGTCTAAAATGTAGTTAACGTGCAGTTAAATTAGACTAAAATGTCCCTCTCTCTCATTTTTTGTCACAAATGACGAAGAGAACTAGTTCAACAATATACAATAACTCAAAGATACAGTGGATAGCATGCACAAGCATAATCAATGATCAGTAAACTTTTCTGCATACTCAATACAAGTCTAAATTGAGTAAATTGTAAAGTGGCTCACGTGTGTAAAGTGCCACTTATTCCTTGTAAACAAGAATTCAAACCTTAAATTTGTAAGAAATGACATGCTAAATATCACTGTTAAATAAGTTTATTCCCCTAATAATGAAAGTCAAACTATGAATACATATTAGGGCCTACAAATGAAGCTCATTTTTCATGTATATTATTTTTTTTCCCCTGATTTTGAGCATATATACATTTTCTCACAATTTTCTATTTTTCTTTTCATTTTTTTACATTTTATGAGCAGACACTTTTCTATTAAGTGACTAAGATGATCCCTATGCCGAGTTTTGGGGCCGATAACTCCAAGTCAGTTGATCATAGGGCATTGGGTTATAAGAAATCACATGAGCTTAATTGCTCAAATCAAATATGTTTCGAAAAAGAGTATAAGATGAAACATTTTTTTTTCTTTTAAAGAGATATACTAGAGTTTAGGTCTACCAAATTAAGATCAATCCATGTTCAATATCACATTACCAACACATGAAGGCCATCCCAAATCTCACATACGTGGTCATGACTCACTTACAAAATCATAATGCTTACAGTGCATATGGTACATGAAGAAACCTATACTGCGACTCCACATAAACCTAAACAAGTAATGAAAAATATGCTACAACGCATCAATTAAATTCAGAATTGATCACAAACACATATTCAAATAAATCATATATATCATGCTGTAGTAAAGAAAATCCATTCCTTTTCTTTTCAGTTTTCATTTTTATTTTTATTTTAAAAAAATCAAACTACCTAAAAAGCAAAACAAAAATGAGATGCATGCAATAATAAATGAATCACAATTAATAAGTATAAACATGCATCAAAAACACCTAAAATCACATAATCAGTTATGTATGCAAATGCTCTTACTTTTAAAAGCACAGTGATTCATTTTAAGATTTTTCAGATCACTCTTTTTAATCCAGACTTGTCTAGTCAAAGACTTATTTCAAGTCAATTGTATCATTAATTTGGTCAAATGACTCACTTGATTAGTGAGAAAGTCAATACGGCCATCAAAATCCTGATTTCTATTTCTATTCAGGAATTTATGACATCTAGGTCTTATATGTATTAACTCACCATGATCGAAACAAGTATGGATAAACCTATTTCCAAATCTACGTGGTTCCTGAAATTGATTTCTATTTGGAAACATTCTAAATTGTCCAATGGGATTACCTACTCTCTAGGTCTTATTAGTAGCACGGACGAATGTGGTTTTGAAAGTGCTAGAGGACTATAATTATCATAGCCTAGACCACTCATGTTTTCAGGAGGCTTGTTCATCCTTAAAAGATCATCAAGCTTCTGAGAACCACAAAAGAAAACAAGAAGTTGTGACTTGGAATATTCAAGTTCACTCAGAAGGTATTTAACATGGATTTCTATTTATCATTCTCAATGTTCAACTCATTAACTCTCCTAGAGGACTTCTCAAGTTCACTTGTAAGATTTTTAATCTTAGACTCTACAGATTGATTCACAATATCTAATTTATTGGGGCATAAGGTAGACTCCCGAATGTCAGCTACAAGTTTATCTCTAACTATCTCGAGTTCATTGATCTACTTAAGTACGGCTTTATTCACTTTCTTAATCTTAAGACTCTCTTCAAATAATTGTTAATAAACCTCATGAATCTCGTCCTCAGAGTGCTCACCACTATCTACTTTATCATCATTTTCATTGTCCTTATCAGATTCACTTTTAATCCTAGCAATGAAGACCATAAACTTCCTAATCTCATCATGAGTGAACATCTTACTATGATTATCCGAGTTAGACTCGTCATCAATGAGAGTTACATTCACTGCTTTACCTTGATTTTTCTTACCATTAGGGCACTCACTTCTATAGTGCCAAAACCTTGACACTTATGACATCTCGCAGTATTAGATTTCTTTCTAGACTCACAGGGTCTCCTCTATATCTCTCTTTAGTCTTCTTCTTATTTCTAAACATTTTTTGAATATTATTAACAAAGTAGGCTATTTCCCAATCATTACGTGATTTCGAAGCAGAAGAATCATGATAATCATCCCTAACAATGTTCAAAGTCAATTACTTATCTTTCTTAGGTTTAACTAATGTTAGTTCGTAAGTTTAGAGAAATCTAACCAATTCTTCAATCTTGATAGCATCTATGTCCTTACTCTCCTATATAGCCGTGATTTTAGGCTTAAATCTCTCAGGTAAGGATCTCTAAGGATTTTTCTGACAATCGTAGGTTCAGGAATTTTCTCACCTAAGTTGAAGTTAGAATTAACTATATCATTCAAGCTCGCATAGAAGTCATCGAAGGTCTCATCATCTTTCATCGTAACCTCTTAATTAGCAGCAGTGAGTTTTCGAAACACCAATTTGATCATGTTTGCAACCATTTCTATTACGGGTTTCATTCTTGCATTTTTATTTTTTTTGTACAATTATAGTGACTTATGAGCATGTGTTCACGATCTTGATTAGAGCAAGGAAAATCTTTGTGCCTCTCTTGCTGGGTTTACGAGTCATCACATCATTGCGAATTTTTGGATTCTTCACTGTAGGTTTCACCCCATGGTATGTAAACTCATTTTGTCACTAATAATAAGTTGTACTCTTATGTATTGAAGTTGCAATGTATTGAATTATTGTCATATTTGAGCCACATTATTTTTCTCATTCTCATTCTTCTACTCATTTTCAAACTCACATTATTTAATAAAATAATATTTTTCATCACATCAATAACTTTTACTTCTTTTTCAACCACATATCCACCATCATATCAACAGTAAAAATGCATTCCTACTCCGAAAATATGTACCAAATAGATTTTGGAATTGGCAACCGACATACAACAGCAAATCTTCTGTTTTCCTCTTGAATCATGCTACAATTATAGAAACTTTATTTCTGTAAAAATACCAGTTATACACATGGGGGTGTTCCCCATTTTTTATAATAATATTTTATTCACATGGGGCCCACCCCCATGTGAGTAATCTGTCATTTTAAAAGAAGAAATAGTTCTGTACAAGTGAAATTTTTCTTTCCTCTTATTTTTGTGATAATTGATTTTCAGAATTATGTAGGCCAATTTTCCTCGTGTTCTATTCAGAATATGCATAACCGCAAATCTTTTATGGGAAAATTGCAGTTAGGATCTCAAACATTTGCAAATGAGTTCCAAACTTTTATTTCTTGATACCGCCGTCTCAAACCTTTTGACTAATTATGCTGCTAGAGGGAAATAGACGCCTAGGTCCGATCCGAAAGACCATTCTGATTAACTCTCACTATGTTTCTTTATGGATCTGTTTAAATTCACAACATACCGTGCGACTATGCAAGTGTAAACGAATCGCTGACTTCATTTTGACATCCCCAATTTGATATCACGCCGGCTTTATAGAATGCTTCCAATTCAAACCTTAAATGGCACCACGGACCGCTGGCCGAGTTTTTAAATAGCGTTGAGAAAAGACAATTGGAGCTGAGTCAACAATTCAAAGAAGGACCCCAATTTACAGACAACAAAAGAAACAAAGTCCCACTCTTCTACCTGCTGTCTAGGGGTGGGCGTGGGTTGGGTTGGGTCGATTTTTTGCTCAACCCAAACCCAACCCAACATGGTCGGTTTGATCGAAAATCAACCCAACCCAACCCATTTAAGTGTTTCAACCCAACCCAACCCAACCCAATCAAGTTTCGGTCGGGTTGGGTTGGGTTGGTCGGTTTTGACTTTGCGCAAAAAAGACCTAGATTGTTCGTAATATGCATCATCAAAAGCTCTAAAAGAAAAATCAATTAGGATATCATTACCAGTTATTTTCTTGTTCATAGTAGCATATACAAACAGTTTTAGCCCCACTCCCAAAATCAAACTTGTTTTCTGAAAAAAGAAATGATAGAACCAGAGGCAGGAACAAGACTAAAATCTGGACATTCCTAAAAAGAAATGATGCTGTAAAGTAAAAACTACATGTAAAGATCATACAGCAAAACCTCGGACTCACTCAAATCAAAGTAAAACTCTGATATCATATTCAATATACTATTATTTAAACCCACACTTCTATTCACTGAAATTCTAATATAATAATAAAACATTCAATCAAAAGCTATTAACAGGATATGAATTCTTTACTTGAAACTAATCATTAAATCTGTATACAACACATGGGAGCTTAAATAAGAAAGAAAGCAAATACCTAGATGGGTCTCCATGAGCAGCCAACCATGTATGAACCGAAACCATCAACAATCTGCTGCCTCCTCCCTTCTCGTCCCAATTTTCTGATACCTTCACCTTCAAACATCATGTTGAGCCCTATAAACTAGAAATTGAAACGAGATCTGGAATCCCTCTCTCGCCCTATCTCCACGAGCCCTAAAATCGGCGATTTGAGAGGAAAAAATGACGGGAGTAACGGAAAGTTGAAATGAGATCTGGAATCTCGCTCTCGTCCTATCTCTATGAGCACTAAAACCGACGATTTGGAAGGAGAAAATGACGGGAATCGCGGCCAACGGGACAGAGAGAATTAGGAGTGGAGTGAAACTGTGAAAAGTCTTAGGTTTGGTTTGGTTGAATAAATTTTGAGGGATTTTTTTTTTAATATGTGGGACGGGTCGGGTTGGGCGGGTTTTTTGGTTCAACCCGCAACCCGACCCAACCCGACCCACCTTCAACACTCCAAACCCAATCCAACCAAAAAAAAAGAAAAAACCCAACCCAAACCGGTCGGTTCGGGTTGGGTTGGGTTGGGCGGGTTGAGCGGGTTGGACGATTTTTTGCCCAGCCCTGATGCTGTCACAAAATCTCAAATTACAGTCAATACATAACTTTCCTCATCATTTACGATAATCATTATTTTAAATTTTTTTTTTTTATATACTCATTTTCAATTATTATGTACTTAAATCCAATAACCACTGCCCCAAAACTTTGCTTTTGATTTTCAAACAGGGGGCTTAATTTCAAGACACAAGCGGGTTACTGTATCTCCGTATTGATTCAAGAAAATCTCATTTTTCTCACTCCACTCTCTCTCTACGGATCCCTCGCGCTTCTCTCTCTAGAAAACGAGATGTCGCTGCGACGTTCTTTTCTCTCCTCAAAAATCTCCCATCGTTCCTTCAGACTGTCCAAATCCTTTAAAGAATTCAAATCCCCAGATACCCAAATTAGTTTTAATTACAATAACAAAGAAGAAATAGAAACCGCAGAAAAGGGAAATGAGTGTAATAAAGAACAGCAAAACGGCTTCGTTGGTAAGTCGGGTTCGTGGGCAGGTTTGTTGCCGGAGCTGCTGGGGGAGATAATACAGAGAGTGGAGGTGAGCGAGGAGCAATGGCCACAGCGCCAAAACGTTGTTGCATGCGGGTGCGTTTGCAAGCAGTGGAGGAAGGTCACAAAAGATGTGGTCGAGAAGGCGTCCGTTAATCCACAGGCTGCAAAAATTACTTTCCCTTCTTGCCTCAAGAAGGTTGAATTTTTATGTTTTTGGTCTATTTTGAAGTACTTCTGTTTCAAATTAGTGATTTGGGAATTTCGTGGATTTTGATATTAGTGATCTGAGTCTGGTTTGGGAACTGTTGTTCATTTAATAACTATACAGAATTAGGGCATCCGAATTGGAATAGAAATAACTCTCTTCGAATTTGAAATGGTTGTTTATGAATGGAAATTGTTATGTTACCAATTGCTTTTGAGAAATAGCTGTAGCCTGTTAGTCATTTTCTAATTGAACCAACTTTAGTTCATTTGTATTTAATTGATTATTCTATTTTGTATAATTTCATTAGACTTCTTGGAATTAAATGATACATATGCTTGCACATGCCAATAGCGTTCATGGGTAAATATTCAGTAGTGAAAATTGCTGGAGTATTCTGCAGTAGTTGATTAAACAAAAGCATCTGGAGATGTGATTTGGGCAAAAAGATTCGATGGTTATTGATTTTTTAAAGTTTTCTATGTTATTTATGTTCAACGAGTTTCGTTGTTGTTAAAAATGTGTGATATCATTAAAACTTTATCCATGCTGAACTGGGAACTTTAGAAATTATGTTGGTTGATACTTTAAATTTCTTTTATGCTGCAGCCAGGGCCTTGGGAGTCTCCACGTCAGTGTCTTATAAAGCGTGACAAGAAGAATGCTACGTTTTACCTTTATCTAGCTCTTTCACCGTGTAAGTATACCTTTATTGGAAGTTTCCAAGATAACTTTTAACTTGAAATTTGCTTGTGTAACTGATGATATTCAGTCATTTTCTATCTGGTGAATTGACTGTTTGAAAACCTTGAAGTTTAACCTCTATTGTTAGGAGGACCATTAAAAATCTGTTGGGCCAGTATTATTAATATCTTATGAGTAGAGACATCATGATTGATGTTTACTAAGTATCTGGACTTGGTCTGTTAATTTTTCTTCACTTCTTGCACTGGCATTAATTGTTCACCTTTCCACTTATTATTTACTTATGCATTGTGTCAAAATCACAGGCTGACTATCTACAAGAACAATCCTTTATTCAATTATTTTAGTTTAATAGCTTCCATCATTCTGAAGCACAGTTATTAAAACCAATGCAATGGGAAAAATTCAAACCTATGCTCCCCTTTGGAATATTGGAAAGCTTGACGACTATGGCATTTGGTGGATGTTAACATCAAATGTAACAGAAATATATATATTCAGTTTTAGCAAAATAATAGATATTTGATTATTAAAATTGCTACAGTGGGAAAGATTTGAGACGCCCCCTTCGAAATTATGGAAAGCTTGACCACTATGGTTTCTGGTAGATGTTAAATTAAATGTAACGGAAATATATATATGTTCAGTTTTAGCAAAGTAATAGATATATTTGATTTTTATTGCAACCATTGACAATCAATGGTCAACAGTCTCCCGTGCTCACTCGACATCATGGATCCATCACTAGTCAACTTGGATCCATCACTAGTCAAAATGTAGAGTTCTTACTTAATTGTTTCACGCTGTCATTTACTTCTAATAGTGCTCCAGATATTCACAAATCATTTCCTTAAGTCTATATTTTAGTTTTTTTTTATATTATCAATATTTTATTCTGAAGTATTTGTACCTTTTACTTTTAAGCTGCATGCAATGACATTAGAAAAGGTATAGGATTCCAAAAAATTGAAAATTTATGATCTAAGGAGAGATAACGGAGGTTTCCTAAGACATAGTATTTTGTTTTTTAAGATTCTAATTCTAAATGATGTTTGGTTCTTGACGTATTACGTACTAGAAGAGGAGAGAATTTAGATGAAGGGTGAGAACAGAGGAGAAAAGGAATAGGAAGAGAATAGACGAAGGGGCTGAGGCGTATAAAAGAGGGAGAAATGTGAGAGAGGGGAGAAAATTAGAGAAAAAATATTTGTTTATTCAACTGATTTGTATTGAATATTAACCCTCTTTATAAAGGGCTTTAGTTTAACCTAATTTAAATAGGAAACTAAAAAATAAAATAAATTCTAATTTCATCCCTGAACAAGCTATGTTTTGAAAATTGTCACGTGCATAAATTAATAGAAATGGTCAATTGTCAAAAGTTCTAAGAAGTTATCAAAAATAGATAAATGGATATACACTAAAAATTGACAAAAATAAGTTAATATACTAAATTAATTATATGTAGTTAAAAGTACTCATTAAACTTACCTCACTTAATTTTCATATGTTGTCAAATCTAAACCAGCCAGTTCGACCGGGAAAGCCCAGAACTGGCCGAAAACTGGTTCTGTTTTCACTTAAAACTGCTCTAATTAAAAATCGTTAAAAACTGGCCTGTCCCCACAGCAAACTGGTTGACCTGGTGATGGAGATACAAATAGAGATATAGTTTAGATAAAAGTGTAAAATAGAATTTAATTCTAATTATGATTGTTTAGATTGGATAAGTTTTAATATTTTGATAAAATTTTAGTTTAGTAGAAGTTCATTTATTTTTAGCTTCCTTTAGATTATTTGTTTTATAAATAAAGAGCTTATTCATTGTAATTGTCAACACCTGAAATATATGAATAATATAATTTCCTTTGCCATAAATTCTTTTGTTCTTTACACTCCTTTTCTTTCTTGTTCGGTGTCAAATATATGCTCCTTCGTCATGTGGGACTAGTTTTGCTGGTTTGTTTTTCTAAGGAATAAATGAAAAACTTTAAACTTCTAGAGCCCAATAATGGATGGAGTAAAAGGTCCAAAAAGGTATAGTTTCCTACCCTATTGCCCCGCACCTTTTATTGTATGCTTCCTCAATTTTCCTGCACTGAATTCCGATGCCCAATTATATAATAAGCATAAAATTTAAAATTCCAGTTACCATCTTTTCTTCATCATTTATATGCACATATATTACTTAAATTATTCTTGCACTGATCGTTGTGTGCTATTGTTAATTGTTATATGAAAAAAATCTATACAAAAATTAAATCCCAAAATAATTGATATTTCAAACTTAATTTCTTTTTTCATTTCAGTTCACTCTTTTCTCATTTCCCTTTGACAGCACAGTGAAACCCTATACATTTATTCAAGCAATTCAATTGAAACTTTATATTTGTTATCTAAATTTCTATCAATACTAGTAATGGTCATAGCTAATTGAATTTAACTAAGTTTAATGAGTGCTTTTATCTCTATATATAGATTAATTTAGAAAATTAAGCCCATTTTTGTCAAAGTTTTGTGGTATATTTATTTAATTTTGATAACGGATTCAACCCTGGTTCGACAGTCCTTGGTCGGTTTCCTAAACCTAGTAATTTTCGTTGTCACTTCTATTATCAATAGAAAATGAGACGACAAATATAGCAAAAGCTTCAGCATATCATGTATCACTTATATTTTATATTGCGTTTTAGTGTGTTGTTAAAATGAAGTAAAATGAGAGAGAGTGAATTAGAATGAAAAAACAAATCAAGTTCAAGAAATTATTTGATTGAAATTATTTATTTTGAGAATTTTTTAATACAATTTTTTCAAATAACAATAGCACAAAATGATAAATCATGAGAATAATATATGTACAACATATGTAATCCTGTACTAAATAATGAACAAGAGATGGTAGTTGGATCTTTGCTCCTTTTATATTCCCACTGCGAAATTCAGTGCAAGAAACTAAGAAAGCAAACTGTGCTGGCCAATGGGTAGAAAACTCGGCCTCTTTTGGCCTTTTACTCCATTAGTCATTGGGCTCTATAAGTTCTCTCTCTTTTTTTTAGAGAAAAGCAAACTGGTTCTGAGTCAGCCGGTTTGCTGTTGGCTGGTTTTTAATTAGCGCGGTTTTAACTTTTAAGCAAAACATTAGAAAATAAGGATCCAAATTTGGCAAGCCTTCAATATGTCTTCGCTAGGGATCTCCATCTGTGCTTCGTGTTCCCCCATACAGGATAAATAAAATAGTAACGAAAAGGAATCAAATGTTGATATATTAAAAATATTGATTGTTCTAAACCATAATAATTTGGCAGTCTAGTATGCTGATTAAAAAACTAGACGTACTAATTGTTATATAGCTTTGAGATTAACATTGGGATTATATAGTCTATGATTGCAATTTTCCTTAACGACCACATAGATTAATAAGGACAGTCGAGGGACTGTTTTACCTAATACCTCTATATTTATCATGGATTTTCCTTTTGTTTGGCTCTTTTATGATTTCATGATCTATGCTCAGACGTCTTCCACTATTTATGACAGCATTTATGGATGAAGGGAAGTTCCTCTTAGCAGCACGAAGATACAGGAATGGTACTCACATCGAGTACATTATATCACTCGATGCTAGCGATATATCACAAGGAAGTAATGCCTATGTCGGAAAATTAAGGTAAGAATTTGATAGGCCCCCGATTAAATATACTTATTCTAGAAGAGTCAAGAAGAATGTAGGAGGGGGCAGTAACAAATTTAGTTAGACGTGCAGGTGAGGTTGAGCAAAGTTGTTTCAAGGGGATCTATAAATAGAATAAGAGTTCTGATGATCGGCATGAAAAAGATCAGTGAGGAGAAATACCTTGAGGAGAGTTTCAGCCCTCTCGAACGGCTGCTTGTTGTCTTTCATTGTAATTCCATTTCTATCCAATTAAATACAGAGATCTTTCCTGTCTTACTCATTCTGTGTCTCTTAAATTCAGCTAGACCCTATCAAACTGGTATCAGAGAGAGGTTAAACACCACCAACAACCATGACTCTGGCAGAACGCATGGCCGAATTGGAGCAAAAAGGAGAGAACCGTTACCAAGAACTTCAGGCAGGAATGGAGTCACTCAGATCAGAGGTCAAACTGTTGCAGACCGGAATAACAGAGATACTGAAACGCGACAGGGATTCACATGAGAAGGATCGAAAAGAGAAGGAAGACGCCACGGGGAAATCACCAATGGTGCCTGTTGATTCTGGGGTAAATCATTTAATACCCAGCAGCAGCCAAAACAATGAAGGAGGTTCGGGTGGTGACGGGAGAAGAGAGTTCCGCATACGACGTTTGGAGATGCCCGTTTTTGAAGGAGGCGATCCAGATGGTTGGGTGTTTCGGGTGGAGAGATACTTCAATGTCAATCGGCTAACGGAGGAAGAGAAGATAGAGGCTGCCGCCATCTGTTTAGACGGCGAGGCACTAGCTTGGTACCAATGGGAGGAGAAGCGCAAATCTATGAAAAATTGGGAGGAGGTGAAGGCCCAGTTGTTGCGGCGGTTTCGATCCTCATAGGAAGGTCCACTATGCGCCCAATTTTTGTCCCTCCGACAGGGTTCTACGGTCAGGGAATATCGCCGGCAGTTTGAGAGCTTAGCATCTCCCGACTGCGATTTCTGTAGAGGTAATGGAATGTAATTTCCTTAATGGGCTCAAGCCAGAAATTAGGGCAGAGGTCCAATTGTTGAGGCCAGTGGGCCTAGATCAGATTATAGAGGTGGCCCAAATGGTTGAGGACGGAAACTCAATTACTCATCTAGCCTTTTGGAATGTTAGCCCAAACAAACCCAAAAGTATCCCATATAGCAGTCCAAATCCTCCCCAACCCACCTCTCACCAAAATAGAAACACGGTACCTGTAAACCTTACCCCCCATCGCCCTAATTTCTCTCCCAGAAATCCCACGACATTCAAACGCCTCACAGATGCTGAAATTCAAGCCAAAAAAGAGAAGGGCTTATGCTACCGATGTGATGATAAGTTTACAATCACTCACAAATGCCGGAATAAAGAGCTACAGGTCTTAGTGATCCGTGAGTTGGAGAAGAACGATTCCCGAACTGAAACGGTGATGTCGAGCGAGTGGGACCCAGGTGATGGCGAGGACGATGGAGTGTTGGATTCGGCTAGAAATGAGGCTGTGTGTCCGGGTCAGCCAGTCGAGCTATCAATCAATTCTGTGGTAGGTCTCACAGCTCCAGGCACTATGAAATTGAAGGGAATGCTCGGTCCAAAGGAGGTAGTGGTACTAGTGTATAGCGGGGCATCACACAATTTTATTTCAGCGGATTTGGTTCAACAGTTGGTTTTTTCCCTATCAGGCACTACGAGCTATGGAGTGGTAATGGGCACATGCTTAACAGTAAGAGGGGAAGGTATATGTCGACAGGTGTCCTTGAAGCTGCCGGGACTGTTGGTAGAAGAGGACTTCTTACCCTTGGAATTGGGCAGCTCAGATGTTATCCTGGGAATACAGTGGCTAAGGACATTAGGTAAAATGCAAGTGGATTAGAAGACTCTGACCATGTCTTTCGACATCGGAGGTACAAAGGTTACTCTGCAGGGGGACCCGAGCCTCAGCAAAATTCCTGTTTCATTGAAATCGATGTGGAAAGCTTTCAGGGAACAAGGAGTGGGCCTCCTATTAGAGTTGGGGAATATGACCGTCAGCTCTGACTCCACCTCACTCCCTCCATCGAAGATCATTACTGGAGTTCTGGAGGAGTTCAAATTGGTCTTCGAACATCCCACACAGTTGCCTCCTAAAAGAGGTCATGATCACGCAATCATACTGAAGACTGGGGCGGAACCGGTCAGCGTGAGACCCTACCGTTATCCACACTTCCAGAAAAATGAAATCGAACAGTTGGTAAAAGAGATGTTGGCTGCAGGAATTATACAACATAGTACCAGCCCTTTTTCGAGCCCCGTACTCTTGGTAAGGAAGAAGGATGGGAGTTGGCGATTTTGCGTGGATTACCGGGCTTTAAACAAAGTCACAGTTCCCGATAAGTTTCCGATTCCAGTAATTGATGAGTTACTGGATGAGCTGAATGGAGCTACGGTGTTCTCGAAGATCAATCTCAAGTCTGGATATCACCAGATTCGGGTAAGGGCGGAAGATGTTTTGAAAACCGCTTTTCGAACTCACGAAGGCCACTATGAGTTCCTAGTCATGCCCTTCGGCTTGACTAACGCCCCAGCCACTTTTCAATCCTTAATGAATTCTATCTTCAGAGAGCAGCTTCGGAAGTATGTGTTGGTCTTCTTTGACGACATTTTGGTCTATAGTCGCACCGTGCTGGAGCATCGAGATCATTTGCAGAATGTCCTATAGATTTTATTGGAGAACCAGCTATTTGTGAACGGAAAGAAATGCTCATTTGGACAAACCGACATAGAGTATCTAGGGCACATAATTTCGGCAACTGGGGTAGCAGCGGATGACTCCAAGTTGTCAGCTATGAGGGACTGGCCACGACCCGGGGCATTAAAGGAACTGAGGGGATTCTTGGGGTTAACTGGATATTATCGGCGATTTGTGGAAGCCTATGGGAAGATGGCTTGGCCGCTTACTCAACAACTAAAGAAGGATTGCTTCGGATGGAATGAAGTAGCGGAGGCTGCCTTCAGGAACTTGAAGGACGCAATGACAAAAGTGCCAGTGTTGGCTCTCCCAGATTTTTCGCAGCCTTTCGTAATTGAGACGGATGCTTCGGGGCATGGCTTAGGGGCTGTCCTAATGCAGAATCAGAGGCCCATTGCCTATTTCAGTCAAGTCCTTCCACCAAGAAGCCAGAAGAAGTCCATATACGAACGGGAGCTCATGGCTATTGTACTAGCGGTTCAGAAACGGAGGCATTACTTGCTGGGAAGACGATTTGTGGTTAGGACAGATCAGAAGAGCCTTAAGTTCCTCCTTGAGCAACGCTTGATAAATGTTTTAGTATCAAAAATGGTTAACAAAGCTGTTGTGTTTTGACTTGGTTATCGAATACAAGCCGGGGCTAGAGAATAAAGCAGCAGATGCACTGTCACGGAAGGGGCCAGGGGTTTCCTTAATGGCTCTCAGCATATCGTATCCTTTACAGCTGGAAGAAATCATAAAGGCCGTCGAGGAGGATCCTGATCTGTGCCGGATTATGTCTGCCTTAAAGGCTGATCCCGCTTCTTGTCCGGGTTATACCCTCGTAAACAGGGCCTTGCTGTATAAAGACCGTATGGCCCTACCCAAAGATTCTCCATTCAGGGCATTGGCATTGCATGAAGGCCACGACAGTAAGGTGGGCGGTCATGGGGGTTTCCTCAAGACATACAAAAGGGTGGCGGAGACTTTCCACTGGGTTGGTATGAAGAAAGATATCAGGGAGTATGTCTCCGCTTGTGAAGTATGTCAACAGCAGAAATACTCTACCTTGGCACCTGCAGGGTTACTACAGCCACTTCCGGTACCGAAGAAGGTATGGGAGGATGTTTCTATGGACTTCATAGAGGGATTACCGAGGTCAGAAGGCTTCGATTCCATTCTAGTAGTAGTTGACCGCTTGAGTAAGTACGGCCACTTTATCGGCTTAAAACACCCATTCACTGCACCCTCAGTAGCTGCAGTATTTATAAAAGAAGTGGTTCGACTGCATGGGATACCTAAATCAATCATATCTGACAGGGATAAGGTTTTTGTGAGCAAATTTTGGAGTGAGCTGTTTCGTCTACAGGGAACCAAACTGAGGCTCAGTTCAGCCTATCATCCTCAAACCGACGGCCAAACCGAAGTGGTAAATAGAGGAATCGAGACCTACCTACGCTGTTTAACTTCAGCCAGGCCAAAAGATTGGTTCCGCTTCCTCCCTTGGGCAGAGCTGTCTTACAACACTTCCTTTCATGTGTCTGCTCAACTAACGCCCTACCGTATAGTCTATGGAAGGGACCCTCCTCTCCTGTTGCGTTTTGAGAAGGGGAGTACACCCGTTTCTTCTCTGGACCAGCAATTGACAGAACGGGATCAGCTTTTGGACGAGCTCAAGCTACACCTAGCTCGAGCACAACAGCAGATGAAGAACTCAGCTGATAAACACCGAAGGGCAGTGGAATTCTCAGCAGGAGACATGGTCTATCTTAAAATGCGCCCCTATCGTCGCAGATCCCTGGCACGTCGCATCAATGAGAAACTTGCTCCACGATACTACGGACCATTTAAGGTCCTAGCTAGGGTGGGGAAGGTAGCTTATCGGCTGGAGCTGCCACCTGAGACACAAATCCATCCGGTGTTTCATGTATCGCAATTGCGTAAGGCAGTAGGGGAACATCATTTATCTGTGAACCTGCCTATCAGTTTGGGTGCAGACTGGGAACTACTGGTGGAACCAGAGGCGGTGCTTGGAATCAGGGCTGCTGCTCAGGAAACATCTGAGGGTTGGGAGGTGCTGATTCAGTGGAAAGGATTGCCCCCACTTGAAGCTACTTGGGAACCCTTCCAGCTCATTAATCATCAGTTTCCTTCCTTCCACCTTGAGGACAAGGTGGCTGAATTCGGGGGGGTAGTTGATAGGCCCCCGATTAAATATACTTATTCTAGAAGAGTCAAGAAGAATGTAGGAGGAGGGGGCAGTAACAAATTCAATTAGACGTGCAGGTGAGGTTGAGCAAAGTTGTTTCAAGGGGATCTATAAATAGAATAAGAGTTCTGATGATCAGCATGAAAAAGATCAGTGAGAAGAAATACCTTGAGGAGAGTTTCAGCCCTCTCGAACGGCTGCTTGTTGTCTTTCATTGTAATTCCATTTCTATCCAATTAAATACAGAGATCTTTCCTGTCTTACTCATTTGTGGCAAAAAAAACCATTATGTTACTTTCTCTTTACTCCAACATGATTGATCCTACTTTTATTGTAATTATCGAAGCTTTTGCTAGATCTTACGGCGAAAGGTTGACAACAACTTATGATTTCATGTTTTTTGAAAGGTACTTGTGCCCATTTGGTAGTGCTTCTGCTTCTTATAGAAATGTTTTCTCTAAAAGCTCTTTTAACTAGATAGGGAAGGCACTTCCAGAAAATTAATCAAACAGACTCAAAAGCAGCTTCCTAGTCCCAGAAGCAGTTTTTGGCGTTTCAAAAGTCTTGCTAAACAGGTGCTTTCCTTTTAAGATGGAGATGTGACTGATGATTATAATTTGTGTGGTCCTTTGAATGAAATTTCTAGTTGATTTTTTTTGTTTGTAGTCTGTTGACTGTTGGATGGAACTGATGGAGATGTATTTCTTCAAGGGTACATCAGTTGCATTTCCTTGTAATTATTGTTTCACAATTTTCTGCTTTCTCTTAAGGCTTTGCATATCAATTTATTTTGGTTACATAAAAATTCTATCGTTGAAATTTTATTTCCTTTCGTCTTTGAGACATTCAGCAAATTGTGTTTTTCCCTTGTGACAGGTCGGATTTCCTTGGCACTAATTTTTCAATCTATGATAGCCAACCGCCACATAGTGGAGCACAGCCTTCAAGCAGTAGAGCTGGTCGTCGTTTTGCAAGCAAACAGATAAGTCCCCAAGTTCCAGCTGGTAATTTTGAAATTGGGCAGGTGTCCTACAAGTTTAACCTCTTGAAATCAAGAGGCCCAAGGAGAATGGCGTGCTCACTTAAGTGCCAAATGTCAGAAGAAATGGCAGTGGACAAATCTCAAGTTAATTTAAGAATGAAGAAACCCGAGTCCTCAAATGTCGGATACACAGTTTTAAAGAACAAAGCTCCAAGGTGGCATGAACACTTGGAATGTTGGTGCTTGAATTTCCATGGTAGAGTGACGGTTGCATCAGTCAAGAACTTTCAACTTGTTGCAACAATTGATCAAAGTCAGCCGAGTGGAAAAGGTGATGAGGAAACAGTACTTCTCCAGTTTGGGAAGGTAGGAGGTGATACCTTCACAATGGACTATATGCAACCTTTGTCGGCTTTTCAGGCATTTGCTATTTGCCTAACCAGTTTTGGAACAAAACTGGCATGCGAGTAATTTATAACTGTTTATCCAGGAACCTGTTAGCTTTTATATATTTGAGAGAATTTTTTACTTTCGCTGTATCTGAATGATCTCATTTGGTTGATGGAAGTATTTGATGTACAGTATGTATTGTACTATTTCAGTTTGAATTATAGCAAACATGTTCCTGGTTCTTGTACAAGTTCCATGGGCAACAAAGGATATTCCAAATTCAGAACACCACCACATTTCACCTCCAATGTCTGATTGACAGATTTCTTTCATGAAAGGAGAAACAACATTATTGCGATGTACAACCATGAGATGAGGGGAATCCTCATATTTTCACTCGAAAAACATCCCCTATTCACAAGGAAAGCCAAATCCATAATCCATAGTAGTAGCAGATGCGACATCAGTTAAAAACAAAAGAAAAGATGTTTCATGTACACCACCACTTTTTTAGGACTCAAAAACAACATTGCAAGCAAATTTTTAGACTCTACTTGCTGCTTGTTTTATTTCTTTCCTCGCAGTTTCACGCCAAGGGCCCTTTCCAGTTTTGAAATAATCTGCTGGTTTGGAATTGCCTTTCCAGATTCATATTCCTGGATGATTTGGGGCTTCTCATTTATCATCTGAAGTCAAGGATTACAAGCAACAATGAATTTCATGTCCTAAGAGTGTTAAGTTTGATGATTCATTTGTATGCTACCAAGGGCTGTAAAACAGACCTGAGCAAGCTGAGCCTGGGTCAATTTCTTGTCCAATCGAGCCTGCATGATGGCTTTCTTCAGTTCACTGGGCACCTTTTCATCTGAGACAAAATGGAAAATATTAAATGGGACGTGAAGGCAGGTCAATAATGAAATGATTAAATAATACAAACCAAACTGCATATGCCTAGAACTTTGACTAATAATTACTTTAGACAGAAGAGCCGTGAAAAATGAAATCATGCTGCCTTGGAGTTGGCTCAAAACCAAAACCACAAAATGACAAACAACAAACAATATAGAATACACCAGATCCATTAAAAAGTAAAAATTATATCGAACAACTGGAACAGGAAACAAGTGCATGTAACAGGCCACAAGTTTGATTAGTAGATTATCAACCAATACTCAATAGTAATAAATTGGATCAGGGTAAACCTAGTGCTGAAAAATGAAAAAGGTTTTCTGGCAACATATCAGAAAATTTTCCTACGGAGCAGTCTCTGTCAAACAGTAACTGAGAAGCTAATTAACAACCGATTGACAACATTTAATAATCTTTTCAACAATGCATTCAAAAAAAAAAAAGTTTCCAGAATTTTGACAAGCATTAATTGAAGCATTTATATGCTGAAATAGTGACCCAACCATTAAAAAAAAGGTTTTAATCAGAATTCTGTAAGGAAATAGCTCAGTCCACCTACCCCACTCCAAGGCAGTTGGTAAAAGAGGAAATGAAAAGGTTCCCTAGGTGATTAGAGAGAAATTTAAGTAGGTACAACAAAACTTAAAAAGAATATATTTATCTACAATTCAATCAACGAAGGACCAAATAATTCAAGTTGCCTTGTTGCTAAGGGACAAAGCGGAGAGAGTGTTCTTAGAAATAAATTGCAAATCATGACAAGGGAGAGGGATATCCAGCTAAACTTGTGTCCATATAGATGGCAAAAGAAGGATGATTACTTGAGAAAACATCTGCAAGTCTGCTGTTCTTCAAATAGAATGAGAAACTAAATCATAAAAAGGAAGTCTAGTATAAAGGAAGCAATTTCATAGGTTCACTCATTTTTACTGATTTTTGTTATCTTCTCTGACAAATATAGGATAAGTGATGTTTCCAGATAAAAATGAAAAAGACTTCATAAATATTATGGAAATGAGGGAGTATGATCTTACCCAAAGGAGGAAGCATGCACGTGACTTAACAATGCAAATTTTTATTTCATAACACAACCATATAAAGGTTCTGAAAAAATACAAACGATTTCAACTTACGAGCCAAATTTTCTGTCTCTTCATCGAGCTTTCTGGTGTTCAACGTGGCGCTGCTTGAGGCAGCCTTGTTTGTCCCCGCATTAGCTGCGGGAAAGAGAATAAATGTTAGAAGCAGCAAACAAAGCTAGATCTATACAAAGGTCATCAACACTTCCTTAAACATCTAGACAAACAGTAGATAAGGGAAAACGAGAACTCAAAAAAGGATTTTGATTTTTGGAGGACAAAAGAGTAACCCTGGTAACTCGTCTACAGATGATAATGATATAATTTACTTTTTTTTTGCATAGAACACAAACTGGGCTGACATCAACACGATTGACAGCCCAAAAAAAGAGATGTTAGCATTTGTCCTGTTAGATATTTTAAGCTGAAGGTTTCCTTCTGGAGGATCCTAAAAACATGTTCAACGCTGCATTGAATCTGCCCTCTCACAATATATAATTGAGAACATAACAGGCATTTGATTTTTCCATGGAACACAAACTGGATCAACATCAACATGATTGCCAATCCAGTAAAGTAGGGTAGAAGAAATAAAAAGCTAGAAGCTTTCTTGGATTGAGAAAGCAGGGATGAAAGATCGGAGCTCTACCAACTGAATCTGATAGAGAACTATACATTAGCGAAAAAATAGAAATATCCCTGGGATAATAATTCCAATTGTTAGAATCATAGGCTTGAAGTTATCCATCGTCCTGGTAGTCTTCTTTTTTTCATATTTACCGCAGGAATATCCATGCATGATATAATCTGCTCTAGTTATTAGCGAAGATTCAATTAAGAAAACAGAAACAAATGATATGTATTTTGTAATAAAAGGAAAAAATAGATATAAAAGACAGACAACCGCGACCACTTGAAATAGAGAAAATACAAAAGTTTTTAGTTTGCAGCAACCCCAGGTTAACAAGACCTTCATTTAAACTAATCCTCTGCTCTGTGACTTAGAATTAGGGGCCGTAAGATTGAAATAAAAAACCTTCCCATCACTATGAATTTTTTTATTCACAAAGTGCAATTTCTAGGCTCCAATTACATGTAGCGAAACCCTATTATACCATGATTTTTAATCAAACCTTAACTTAATATATTGAAATTATTAGTGACCAGGACTAAACTATTTCGACAATTAGAATCTTACCTGAAGCTAAATAGGTTGACCTGAAAAGAGGTTAGATAATATTCATCCGTGGAAGAAAAAATATTTTCATGAATAAAGCATATATACAAAGGAATGAATTAAAGAAGAAAAGAATCGCAACCCTAGCCGAACAAACTAAAGCATATATACACAATCATATTATCATATGTGTACGCAATACAGAAAGATGATCTGAAAGATCCGATGAAAAAAAAAACCTTTGAAAACGTCAATCAATTTACTTCGTACACATACACATCCAGCGAACAAAAAAAATTATTAAAAAATCGTACAGAACAATATAGTAATTTTCCGTCAAAAAAACAGTATGTAATGGCGCACAATATACTCAAAAACTTACATTTCCTGACGGTTTCTATCTCAGCGCCGGCGCGACGGGCGGCGTTGACGGCTTTTTCATCCTTGCGGGCGGCGGCAGTAGGGGCCTTCTTGCGGATCACCACTGGCTCCCAATCCTGTGATATTCCTGACATTTCTTCCTTTATTTTTCTCTGATGAAAAAAATTACGTGCTCGTTGCGTGTGGATACCGGTGGATTGTGCTATGGTAGGGATTTGGGGGAGTGTTTGGTTACGGGATTATGTTGCAAGTCGAAATGGAATATCTTCGTTCTTATCCGGAAAAAATTACAGGTGGGGTCCTTGATGTATTGAAAATATAGCAAGTAGATCCAGACCTATTATATTCGGTCAATAGTCATAAATATAGTTGTCTTTAAATTCCCCTTTTGACTAAGCCCTTTACATGAAAATTAATATCAAATTTTTAGTAATTTTGATATGCCTAAAAAGTTACTAATCTTATGAAGTGTGTACTTAAAATTAATTATTGAATTGATTTGAAATTTTAATTCTAACTAAACATGGACTAAATCTAGTATATTAAAAGTAATCTAACCTCATCTGAATACATTGGCGCGTGACTGATTCGAGTGATATCCCCATCTAAGAATTAGAACCAAGTGGGAGGAGTCTCGACTTGGAAGGGGAAAATAGTCGAGACCCATCAAGCGAACAAATTCAAAAATATCTTCTTAACGTGATTGTTTTGCGAGAAGAGCTTATGTTTCTTCAAAGTCAATGCAACGTAAGTTGATGTACCGAAATATGACATCCTTCACATAATACATAGGCCATGTTTGAATTACATTATTTTTTTTATTTTCATTCTTCTACTCATTTTTAACCACATATTCTTCAATAAAATAATATTTTCCATCACATCAATAAATTTTCCTTATTTTTCAACCACATATTTCTCATCACATAACAGTAAAAATGCATTCTTTTTCCAAAAATGTGTACCAAACGGGGCATAGACTGAAAATTTTGACTCCTTTAGACCGATAAACTTAACGAGAGTTCATTTTTTACAGTTTATAACAAAAAAAAAAGTTATTTCCGTTTAGTTATTTTTAGATTTTCTCATATTAGCCAAACTTGCCCAAAATTCCGATCAACGCCATGTCCTAAATCGGTAAATCCTTCTATCAATGTCTCGTCGCTTACACACGACGGATCTCGGCTGTATGGCCTGCGATGCCTTAACCGATCTCGGCGCCGGTAAGGAAGGCTGGCTCGTCGACAATCCCGATCTTCTAATTTCCCTCGACACCCACTCCGTAGCACTCGCCAATCGCTCCCTAATTCTCATCCTTCATTGGTCATCCTCTAACAATGGCGGGCCTGACCCCGACAATAACCGGGTCGTCAAGATTCGACCCGACCTCTCCCCAATTGAACCTGAGTTAATCTCCGCTGTCGAGTGGCTCGTCTTCGATGATGACGTCAGCAGAGTGCTCGCCGTTGGAACCTCATGTGGCTACCTTTTGATTTATTCTCTCCGTGGCACTCTCATTCACAAACAGGTTGGCAGTTTTGAACGTGTATCATTATGTTTTTTTAATCGTGTTTCTATTTTCTGTATGGGATTTGGTAAAGTTTGGATCTTTAATTTGATTATGGGTGATTCTTGGTAATGATTTGTATTTGATTTCGTGAATGAATGGCTGGTGACTGACTTAACTGACTTTGATATTTGTTTACTCATATCGATAGTATATTGAGACTAACTGTAGTTCTAATTGCTGAGCATCCTCAATTGTTATTATTACCCGCCTACAAGTTCTAATGAAAGAATTTTTTAATGGCTGGTCGTAATTTGCAGATCGTGAACCCAGGAAAGATTCTAAAGTTGAGGGTCCGTGGAACTAAGAAAGATTTAACAGAAGATACATCATCAGAAGAGGTTTGCGTTGTAATGCCAGGCGTAATTGCTCGGTTTGAAGGATCTGACATTCAGGTATATGATTGCTATTACTTACCTATGTAATTTTCAGCAGATTAATTCACTTGGCATATTGGTATCATGATTTTAGCACTAAAAGATTGAACTATATCCTAGATCACCCTTTTCAGCTTTTTTTCTTCTTCTTTACTCACTTCAGTACATATTTTCCCATAAGTTCTGATATTTTCCTAAACTCTGATATGTATCCTCGATGAGATGTAGAATATGCTGCAACGATGGTTTCAAGGGACAGATTCTCAGTATTGGAATGATTCTTTTGATAAGATGGATCCGGATGATTCTGGAATATCTTTTACAAGGCTCCCTTACCAGCTGTGGAATGTTAGCAAATATGGACCATGTTCAGATGCTGCTATTACTGGTGTAATGCCCCCACCTCTGATGGAAATCCAGGTAGTTATAAACTCAAGATTTTCTCTATGCAGAGTTTAGAGTATTAATGAACAATGCTCATCGATTAAGACTGTTAAAACTTTTAAACAATGTTACTATTTTATTTGAAGCTTTAGCATTTTTTTTTTTTTAATCTTTTAGAGCTTTATATCCACTTTCTTTTTTTAACTCTTACTGCCCATTTATTCTTTTGCTTTCTTGCTTTCCATATTCCTCCCTGCTGTGAATAACGGCTTTGTATTTATGTTCAAATTCTTTGATCCAGTGATTTTTGCAAGTTTCTGAATTAATTCTGGTATTTGAATTCAGTTGCTTTTATTGTTGGGCAGTCAAGTCAACATTACTATTGTGCAGTCACTATTGGAGATGATGCCGTAATTTCAGCATTTAGGTTGGTGTGGTGAGCTTTTTGGTTGCATAATTTCCATAGAATCCCTCTCCCCGTAAAATATTTTCTGTTCTCACTATCTATAACTTCTACATTTTCCAATTTTTGTCCTCCTTCCTTGATCTTTCATTTCATATTTCAAGACTTTCAGAGGACAAGAGCAGATCACTGGTGGGGGCTATTCTGTCAAAAGTTGTACCAGCAACATTTTCGACAATTGCTTCATTTTCGAAATTGATATGGCGTAGTGAACAAAAGCCAACAAAAAAGCCAGAGGCGAAGGCTCAACCATTTGCTCGAGGTGACATAATTGCTTCTAATTGTTATATTGTTTTCAAATTAACACCCTCTTAGTTCTTAGTGCATTTTTCCTGTCGAATTTCTGAAGAGAGACAATTCTAATTTCTAAGTCAAAATGTAGGTATACATTATTAATACTTCTAGTGATTAGATTTTGTCCATCAAAGATGCTGACACGCTTGCGCTACAAACTAAAAACTTGCATTTCATGACAGCCTCTCCACTGACTTGTTTGAAGGATCACCCAAGGAAGGGTGAGAAGCTCACATTGTCGCCTACTGGTACTTTGGCTGCAATAACTGATTCACTTGGACGAATTTTGTTGTTAGACACCCAAGCTCTTGTGGTGGTGCGCTTATGGAAGGTTTGTGATGCATATGCTATTTATTTATTTGAGGCATCTATGATATACCTTATTGATCTTTGTTTCTCTTGCAGGGATATCGTGATGCGAACTGCCTATTTGTGGAGATGCTTGTCAATAAAGATACTGCAGCTTCACATTCTGCTTATTATGGGTACTCAAAGAGTGATTATTGCCTTTGTCTAGCTATCCATGCACCTCGGAAAGGAATAGTTGAGGTACTATTCTCTTGCATGATGGCACACCTTATTTGAAAAGTATAGTCTGCACGAGCACTGTCACAGTGAAAAGAAATGCTTAAATCATGTTTTTTCTGGTGTTTGATATGCCTTGAAATAATGATAATCAATACTCAGCATTCGCTTAAGTTGCTAATATCTGCTCTTATCTGATGGATGATGTGGTATTGCGTTTACGAGCATCTCCAAGAGACTCTCTATTTTTTAAAGAGCGTATTTTGCAATTTAGAGAGTAAAAATTTTTAGTTACTCCAACACGCACTCTATATTTAATACTTAATTTTACTACTTCCATTAAATATTTATTGTTTTTCTTTATCTTTTATTTTCACTAGCTTTTCTTTAAATTTTTAAATTGTTTTTCTCCATTGAAAATTGAAATATTTTGAATGCATGTAATTATAGATAGTGGGTTTGTCAAACTCGTTCTCTATTTTAAAATGTTAATTTAAAGAGTCTCTTCTGCTGAATGGTGTTAAAATAACATGGTTTCTTGCAGGTTTGGCAGATGAGGACAGGACCTCGACTTTTAACCATACCATGTCCTAGAGGTAGCAAAATACTACAACCAACGTACAGATTTAATTCGGCAACGACATCATCATCATCACATATACCTTTGGAAGTATTCTTTCTGAATGGAGACTCTGGGCAAATATCCGTTCTCAATCGAACCCTTGATTGACCTTACTCTTGTGCAAAATGCTTTCTTCTGATTTCGTTGAAGTTAGCTGGTTGGAAACGCAGATGCATGTTCTAGTTCGTGTACAATGAGGCAAATGTATGTCAATAAAGTGCGACACATGGGAAATTTAACTGTCTTGTTCTCCGATTTTCATAATGTCTTATATTATTTATATCCTCTAGCTATTCTATATTTTTGCGTGGATGAATTAATTTATTACGGCAGGATAGTAGATTCTTGCCCTCTCTTTTCCTCCGTTTCATTTCTTTCCTTTTTGTTGGGAACAAAATATGTTTCATCAACCTCATTTTCAATCAAACATTTTTTTCACTCGTTTTGAAATTGAGCAGAAATTACCAACATTCAGAACTACACAACACATCAGAAATTAAGCAAGTAGCAAAGCAGAACGCTCCTTTCAATATTGAGCAGAAATTAACATCAATTCATAATTGAGATCTGTTCTCCAATTTTATGTTTACCCAATTAATCATTGACGCATTATTTTAGATTAACATGTCATCAATTTAGTGGGTCAATGGTGAAGTTAATGAGGATAAATTTGAAATGACGTGTTGAATAGATAGCAAATCTCAATTCATTCATAACTACATAATACATATGTCAGCAATTAACAAAACAGAACGGTCAACAACATATTGAAATAAATAAAATCTGAAAAAGGAATTCAAACGCAAATGACCCTTTATCTAGTATTTGAACGACTAGCAATGTTCAAGTCAAACAAACAGATCTTCGGTTTGTTAATTTTGGACATCGATAATTTACAATTGTAGAATTGCAATTGCCCGACAACCTGGCAAGGAATATCATAGAGCACATTAATATATTTAGTGCTTAGTTTTAGTAGTCTTTTTATAAATAAAAGGAGATTATACTATTATGTTAACTAAATATTCTTTTCCCCTTTAAAAGGATAAATTATGCAATAGAGTAGTCAAACAATCACAAATTTAAATCCTTCGTGCAGCACTTGGCTTGGCTAGGCTAGCAGACGAATGATCAACTTAAGTGCATTAACCAATGAGAAACATAAGAAGCATAGTTATAATCTCCAAATAAATACGTACCTCAAAACAGTTTATTTATGTTGCTGGTATTATTTGAGCAATAGTAACAAGACTACTCAAGAGTAGCCATATTTGATCCCTCTTTGTAACAGGAAACACAGAAAATACAAAAGAGATGCAAAATTTTTTTGACGTCTTTAACATTAGAATTGGAATTGGTTTAGCCATTTCAACTCTGGTTGGCAAAAGTGATACCCTTTTCAATAGAGGATTTCAACTCGGGTTTAAGAGCTTCTAGTCCTTGTTGCTCGAAATCAGAAAGTGGGCCCAAGCCTAGGACTTCTTCAACACCATTCTTCCCAAGCCTCACCTGGAAGCACAAACAAGACAATTTTCATAATTACTAATTATTAATGAGCTAACAACCAGAACCTTATATGCAGAATTGTGGATTATATATTGGCAATTGTTTTGAGAACAATTCGTGCCCATATAAAATCAAGCAGGCCAACCTGAATTAGAAAATACGAACGACTTAACAGTATACACGAGGTTTAATAACCAATGCTCAGTTAAATTCGATATCCTCAATTAAGCTTAGGAAATGCTATATGTAGGGGTGGGCAAAAAACCGACCGACCCAACCCAAACCAAGCGGTTTGGGTCGGTTTTTTGCAATTTTTAGGCTGTTTTCGGGTTTCGGGTTGGGTGGTCGGGTCGGGTTGTGGGTCGGCACCCTAAACCCGACCCAACCCGAGAAAAAAAAAGGCAAAAGTGAGAGTAAATCAACCAAACCCTTATCTTCCACTGCGTCGTCTCTCTCTCTCTCTCTCTCTCACTCTAAAAGTGCCTCCCACTACGTCGTCTCCATGGCTGTGGAAGGTCAAAATCCCAAAAAAGCCTTCTCTCACCGTCTCACACTCATTCCCCCCATCACATAAACCTGCGGAAGAGCCTGCGGAAGAGTCTCGTTCTCTAACAACTAACAAGTCCTTGTAATTTGAAGGGGAAAACGGACTGGTGGAAGAGATGGGTGAATCATATCATATTTTCACAGCCAGGTTAGATCTCAGGTTTGTGGCTTGAGCTTGTTCAACATGTTTTACAATTTCAGAACTTGCAGTTGTCTGTATCAGTGCTTTCAAATTTAAATTTATTTGGTAAGTTCTGGTTTTGAACTTTCAATTCCATGTAACATATCATACAATTGGTCTAATTATTTGCTTATAATGTATTTTGGTTCTTATTTTCACGTTACCAAATGCTCAATAATGAAATTCTTAGTTTCACAAAAATATGACTACAAATAGGGCCAGAAATAATGACAGACCTCCAACCAAATATGACTCCGGAATGTGTAACATTTGTATTTGCCAGTCAGGAATTATGGGCCATTCCATTTTTTAATTTATGAATTATGATTTATTTTCAACATGTTTTTCCTAAGCTCATTTGTGTTGTGTAGTGATTGATAATAGAAAGTGTAGGAAATCCCGTTTATATCTTCATTAATATGGGAAGATTGTAATTAGCATATAATTAGGAAGTATTTTTACTTACCTTAGATAGTAGATTATTTTCCTTATTCCCATCTATTGTATAGTATATAATATGGATGTATTGTAACTCGTTAATTATTCATTGATTAAGAAATAAAGGATTCTCTCATTACTTTCTATATGGTATCAGAGCTCGGGTGAACTCAATCCCGGGAATCGATGGCAGAAACTGCCGACCATCAACACTCAGCGTCAGTTGAATCCGGAATCAGTGAGACTGAATCCGTTCACACCATGACGTCCTTTGGAGGTGATAATTCCTCCTTTCAACTCACAGTCGAGAAACTCAATGGAAAAAATTACAGAGAATGGGCACAATCCATTAAGCTCGTAGTAGAAGGGAAAGGAAGAATCGGGTATCTTACCGGCGATGCGAAGCAACCCACTGACCCAGCCCATCTCCAGAAGTGGAAATCTGAGAACTCGATGGTTATGTCCTGGCTCGTAAACTCCATGGTGCCAGCAATTAGCAAAATCTACCTCTTCATGGCCACTGCGAAGGATATTTGGGATAGTGTTCGAGAGATGTACTCTGACACAGAAGATTCATCACAGATTTTTGAAATTAAAACCAAACTTTGGAGGGCAAAGCAAGGAGAACGAAGCGTGACTGAGTACTATATGGAGATGTCTTCTTTATGGCAAGAATTAGACCTAAGTACAGATGAACAGTGGGATTGCCCTACCGACGGTGTTCGATACAAGAAGAGGGTGGAGAATGAAAGATTGTTTGAATTTTTGGCTGGGCTAGACAAGGAGCTCGACGACGTCAGAGGAAGGGTTCTCAGCCGCCGGCCACTACCCTCCACTCGAGACGCCTTCGCCGACGTGCGCCGCGAGGAGAATCGGCGTCTGATCATGTTGAAGAAGGAGCGTTTTGGGCCTGCAATTGACGGATCTGCCCTATTATCTAACACAAATGGGCCTGCTGGATTTAATTCTTTGTCCAATTATAATGGGCCTGCTGGATTGAGTGAAATTGGGCCTACAGGGGCTGCTGCTAATATAAGGAGAAATTTCAATAATGGGCCAAAATCTTTTGGGCCTGATTTGGGAGCCCAGATGATTAGAGGTACAAAAAAATTTGGACCCAGCCCAAGACAACAAACGGGTGGAAACCGGGCCACAAAGAGGATACGTGCTGGGATTTGCATGGAAAACCGTCTGATTGGAAGCCACGGCAAAACACTAGAAATTCCATTTATCAAGCTGCAGTCCACTCCACTGAGACACAAAATTCCACTCCCAGCGGTGCATTCAGTCCTGCACAACTAGACCAACTTCAACAAATGTTCTCAAATCTGCAATCATCTAGCTCTTCAAGCTCTTTGGCTCACAGAGGTAATATCCTAAAAGGTCTTACCACCTTACTCTCAAAAATATCATGGATTATCGATTCTGGTGCGTCTGATCACATGACGGATTCACACCAACTATTTGTGTCATATTCACCTTGTGCTGGCAACCTTAAAGTTAAAATTGCAGATGGTTCTCTCTCTCCAGTGGCTGGAAAGGGAAGTATTCAAATCTCTACTTTAATTACACTCGAAAATGTTCTCCATGTCCCGAATCTATCGTGTAATTTATTGTCCATCAGTCAATTAACAAAGAGTTCAAATTGCTCTGCTCATTTTTTTCCATCTTACTGTGTCTTTCAGGACCTATCATCGGGGAAGACGATTGACAGTGCTAGAGAGTGTGAGGGACTCTACTACTGTGAGTCCACAACGTCGATTTGCTAGTTGTGATTCTGTTTTTTTCCTAAGAATAATGAAATTCTTTTATGGCATTTTAGAATGGGTCATCCCAATTTTCAATATCTAAACCGTGTATTTCCTTCATTATTTTCGAATCAAACGTCTTTTGATATGAAGTGTGACATTTGTGAACTTGCAAAACATCATCGTTCGTCATTCAAAAAATCTGTGTACAAACCATCTAGGCCATTTACCTTAATTCACAGTGACCTGTGGGGTCCTTCTCGCATCCCTAATCGTATCCACGCAAAATGGTTTGTCACATTTATCGACGACCATACTCGACTCTGTTGGGTCTATATGCTTAAAGACAAAACTGATGTTCGCTCTGTGTTCATGAATTTCCACTCCATGGTCCAAACTCAATTTCACACTAAAATCCAAATTCTGCGTACAGACAATGGCACAGAATATTTCAATAGTACACTAAGAACCTATCTCCAAGAACATGGAATAATTCATCAGAGTTCTTGTGTTGATACTCCCCAACAAAATGGGGTGGCTGAACGCAAAAATAGGCACTTACTTGAGGTAGCTCGGGCCTTACTGTTCACTACACATATGCCCATCACCTTTTGGGGCGATGCTATTCTAACATCTGCCTACCTTATAAACCGAATGCCCAGTCGCACTCTCAATTTTGAAACTCCTCTCCAAAAATTCCGGGATTTTTTCCCTAACACTCACCTCACCTCCGACCTAGCACTTAAACTGTTTGGTTGTACGGCCTTTGTACACATACATTCTCATCTTCGTACCAAACTTGAACCTCGAGCAATTAAGTGTGTCTTCATTGGTTATTCACCTACACAGAAAGGGTATAAATGCTATGACCCGATCACAAAGAAAATATTTGTCAGCTTCGATGTCACTTTCTTCGAACACGAGCCCTACTTCAGACAAACCTCTCTTCAGGGGGAGATCCTAAGTGAAAATGAAGATCGGTTCTTCACAATACCTCTTGATCTTGGTCCCCTCAACTCTATCCCAAGCACAGAATCTAACATGCCATTTACAGAAGATGACTTAAACTCAGGGGGAGAACAGAAAGAACAACATGACAAAGAGATGATTGTTTACTCAAGGAAGCCAAAATCAAAGGAGAAAGGGAACCTCACACTCGAAACACCAAGAGAGTCGGAACCAGTAATAGTTCCAAATCCTAGTGAGTTTTTCCCAAGCACTGATGATCTACATATTGCCCTCAGGAAACAAACTCAGTCATGCACTCTTCACCCTATCTCAAAATTTGTTGCTTATAATACTCTATCTCCACAATTTCGAACATTTGTGTCTAACCTGGATAGCACAGGAATTCCAAGAAACATTCAAGAGGCCTTGGAAATTCCCAAGTGGAGAAAAGCGGTAATGGATGAAATAAAAGCACTAGAAGCCAATAAAACCTGGGATGTGATGGAACTACCTAGAGGAAAGAGATCTGTTGGGTGTAAATGGGTGTTTAATGTGAAATACAAAGCAGATGGAACAGTAGAACGGTACAAGGCTCGTCTGGTTGCAAAGGGATATACTCAAACCTATGGCATAGATTACACAGAAACATTCGCACCAGTTGCAAAGCTGAATACAGTTCGGGTTCTCCTATCACTCGCAGCAAATATGGACTGGCCACTCCAACAACTTGATATTAAGAATGCATTTCTAAATGGGAAGTTGGAAGAAGAAGTCTATATGATGCTACCACCTGGATTCTCAGAAGAGAATGAAAGAAATAAAGTATGCAAATTGAAAAAATCTCTATACGGACTCAAACAGTCACCTAGGGCATGGTTTGACAGATTTGCAAACGTGTTGAAAAGGCAAGGATACCAACAAGGACAATCGGATCACACTATGTTTTTCAGGGTATTTGAAGATGGGACAAAGACTGTCCTGATTGTCTATGTTGACGACATAATTCTCACCGGAAATAATACAGTTGAGATAGAGAGACTAAAGGGAGGATTAGCTGCAGAGTTTGAAGTAAAAGACCTGGGACAAATGCGATACTTTCTAGGAATGAAAGTAGCTAGATCGAAGAAGGGAATCAGTGTGTCACAACGAAAGTATGTCCTAGACCTCCTTACTGAAACTGGTATGCTTGGGTGTAAACCATGTGATACTCCTATGGACATTGGAAGGAAAACGGAGAATATTAGAGAATTTGTTGAAAAAGAGAGATATCAAAAACTAGTGGGGAAATTAATCTACCTGTCCCATACTAGACCTGATATTGCATTTGCAGTAAGTGTGGTAAGCCAACACATGCATGCTCCAAGGGAAACCCATCTAGAAGCAGCATACAGAATTCTAAGATACCTCAAAGGTTCTCCTGGAAAAGGACTGTTGTTCAAAAAGGATGAGAAAAGAGAAATAGAAGTATTTACTGATGCTGACTGGGCAGGAGCGACAGAAGATAGGAGATCAACCACTGGTTATTGTACGTTTGTATGGGGAAACTTAGTCACCTGGAGAAGCAAAAAACAAAATGTAGTAGCCAGGAGCAGTGCGGAAGCAGAGTTCAGAGCAGCTACTCAGGGAATATGTGAAGGTCTATGGCTAAAGAAACTATTGAATGAGCTACAGATTCCAACAAAATTTCCAATTAAACTCTATTGTGACAATAAAGCGGCTATCAGCATCTCACTCAACCCAGTTCAACATGATAGAACCAAACATGTAAAGGTGGACAGACATTTCATCAAAGAAAAAATTGAAGGTGGAACTATCTATATGATCTACGTTCCTACTAGAAAGCAGACTGCAGATGTATTCACAAAAGGACTACAGAGACAAACATTCGATGAATGCATCTACAAGTTGGATATGATCAATATCTATGATCCAACTTGAGAGGGAGTGTAGGAAATCCCATTTATATCTTCATTAATATGGGAAGATTGTAATTAGCATATAATTAGGAAGTATTTTTACTTACCTTAGATAGTAGATTATTTTCCTTATTCCCATCTATTGTATAGTATATAATATGGATGTATTGTAACTCGTTAATTATTCATTGATTAAGAAATAAAGGATTCTCTCATTACTTTCTATAGAAAGTGAGGACTGATATTGTTTTGAACTGTCTATTGGGTATGTGTGCTTGTGTGCAGCCAAGATAGACTTCAATGTCTATTTGGTAAGAATGAGAAGCTTGATGTGATGTGGGATAAAGGGCTTTGTGATTCCAATGTCTTGATTACTTGTTTAAGCCGAAACTGCAGTCAGTATCACAACAAGCTTTTGTCATCAGGTATGCTCTATAATTAGCTGTAGTTAATGAGGTTTCTGAACGCCTTTTGCTATTTGCTAAAATCATGCTTTGTGGAACTTATGAAGTTCACCAAATTGATTAGTATTTCAAATGAAGATTTGATTTTCAGAATGTTCATATTAAGAGTATTTTTCTTATCAAGGTGAGCAATATTTTTCGCGTTTGTAGAGTATCAACTGAAAATTTGAAAATGAGAAGATATTAAGCACCTGGGAGGTGCAAACCATGTAAAGAGAGAAGAATCAAAAGAAGTTAAGTACCAGAAATTTTATGCAGAGGAAGTAAGAAAAGCTTAAAGTTTCTGTGATCTGAAACCTCTAACAGTACAAGAAAAAGTGAGAAATTTCAGTGATCTTTGGTAACATATAGGGGTTCCCAGGTGTTCTATCTCTAATGCACATTCACATTTATTTTAATTACAGTAGAGAAGATGCTTCCTCATTTATTTTATTTACAGTAGAAAAGATGTCAAATTTTCCTCACTGAATGGACTTGTAGCATTTACACAATTTATTAAGCTGCTGGTTTCTATCCCTTGAATAGCTTGTTAAACCGACCAACCCAACCCGACCGAACTTGATTGGGTTGGGTTGGGTTGAGTAAAAAACCGACCCGACCCAACCCAACCCACGCCCACCCCTAGCTATATGTATGTAGCCAACCAACAACGCAGACAACATGGCTTCACACATCATCACAATATGCTGATATAAGGCTTTGCGAGAAGGCTCGCACGTGATAATTGTTCAACGAGTCAAGTGGAGTGACTCATTCAAAAAAAATTACAACTCAAAAGATGTGGACCCATGATAACCAGAGGTTTTATCCATTAACAATCATTGTTCTCATATAGCCAAGCAAGTGTTCACATCTTACTGATGAACCAAAAAAGTAAGGTTGTGGTTCTCTTACCTTGGATGCAAAAAATGGTAGCTCAGTGACTGTTGACTGCACAAATGAGCACTCAACAACATCTGGGACCCCATTAAGTCCCTTCAAGCAGGCATCAGCAAATATGGCCCCAGCATAACTGCATAAAAATCAGTGCTTCGTCAGGACTATTTAATCAAATTTGACAAGTCATTAGCACGAAATCACAGGTAACAGCCAGCATCAAATTCAATGGCAGATTTTGACATTCATCCCAGTATAAAATTATCTGTTATGACCGAACAATTGGAAAAATCTTTACTACAGCGTAGGTCCAATTTGTCATGCATCTGGATGATGTACACATCAAGGCACACACCAATCAAGAAATAAAAGGAAATTGATGTGCCATAGTAGCACATGGAGTTTTGTGTGTATACTGTACAATGTACATAGAATAGCATAGGCAACTAAGTCATCTAGGATTTAGAAATAGCCTCTTCCTTTCAAATCTGATCTTCAGTCTCAAAACCACTAGTTGACCAAATACCATGCACCAAAAATTCAACAGAAAAAATAGAATAGTTGATACTTACGCCATTGATAGCGTAGCTGAACCCTTTCCTGCCTTAGCTTCAACAACTTCCGTCCCACCATCTTGAGTTCGTTTCGTGAGAGCTTTAATCTCCTCATCCGGTAAATTGGCTCTTGGTGTGGCCTATTATCAAACATTCAACCATATATTGTATGTCTAAATGAAGCACACTGTTGCCAACTTGAAAAAATAAGACAATATAACAAGCAAAAAAAAAAAAAAGATCAGTACCTGTGAAAACAAAGGAAGAATGGTTATGCCAGCATGCCCACCAACGACGGGTACATTGACCTCTGCAAGAAAGAGGCAGAAAATTTAGGCAGTGACCAGAAATTTCAATATGAAAATATAATTCAAGATTAATTGACTGAACAAGTAAATATATATACACACACCTGCCACATTGACTTTGGCCTTGCCAGCGTAGAATGTCTTGGCCCTAACGACATCAAGTGTGGTCACACCAAACAGTTTCTTCTCATCGTAGGTTCCTGCTTTCTTGAAAACCTCAGCAGCAATTGGGACAGTGGAGTTCACAGGGTTGCTAATCATATTGACAAGCGCCTGATTTTGGAGAAAGTAGCAAAAATATATTTATGGAACATTTCAGTAAAGAGAAGCCATGGAAAATCCAACAACTTGAAAGCAGGAAGACTCACATTGGGGCAATACTTGGAGATTGCAGTGCAAAGAGATTTAACAATTCCAGCATTGATGTTGAAGAGATCATCACGAGTCATGCCAGGCTTTCTGGGTACACCAGCTGGAATGATGACAATGTCAGATCCCTCCAGAGCCTGCCCCAGCTGTTCTTCTCCCATGTACCCAGCAACCTATATAAGATTCAAGAAAATAGGTGTTTTATACTTCATGACCACAGATAATAAGTGAAAAAACATGCAGTACACTGAAGAAAAAAAGATCACATCTTCATAGATTATGAAGCTGTTGGAATGAGACATGAAGATCAAGTATATGTGTAGCATGAAACTTAGAGGAACAAACCTCAAAACAACAGAAATAACAACCAAAAATTCAATACTTGAAAAATCATAATGACCATAATGGAATTTAGAATGTGAGATCGAGGAAAAAATGACATCTATGATTGAAATATCCCTGCACATTTCACAAACAATTCACTTGTGAGTTTAATTTACTGTTTGATACTGGAGAAAACACAAGCAAGCTAGTTTTCTTGAAAAACAATTTTAGAATTATGTTTCCTCCACAAACTCAGGTGGTGTTGAAAAATTTCCAATCCAAATTAAATGAAAATGAAATTCGATATGGAAATTACTATGAATCAAGATCACGGGGATCATTTAATTAGTCATCTAAGCTTCCATATTAAATCTAGAGAAACCGTATCTGTTTCGAATGTGACTCTCTGAATAGACACATACCAAATTTTTAATGAGAGATCATTTCTCATGAGTAAATGTATTGGACATCTTGAAGAAACACAAAAAGTATATAACTACTTTGTCATTTCAAATATTAAAAGTAATGGATAAATGGACTTCTTCTTTGTCCACACCACACCCTGATGTCTCCCTACTTCTTTGGTAGTGTAATCAACCATTTTCAACTGTTGCAATTGGTATTAAAATTAAGAGAGCCAACAGAAACAAAGAAATAGCACAAAATTGAAAAAAAGCAAATCACACTTTGATCCAAAACCTAAAAGTGAGAGAGAGGGTATGGCAAGTAGTCCAAAACCCTAAACAGATACAAATGAAACTCCATATAAACAGAAATAAGGAATAATTTCACTAGACACGGAAATTGATATATATATATATATAGAGAGAGAGAGAGAGAGAGAGAGAGAGAGACCTCAGATCTGGTGTTGATGTGGCTGACGTCAGCGGCGACGCCAGGAGTCCCGGCAATATCGTAGAGAGCGAGCTTGGAGACGAGAGGATTAAGCTTCATAAGCAGAGCCAACGGTTGTCCGATCCCGCCGGCAGCTCCCAAAACTGCAACTTTTCGCTCGGGCGCAGAGTCCGATGAGAAGCCGCGCCGCATTACGTGGGATGCCGATGGGGCAGTGGTGGAGCAGCTCCTCTTGAATACAGATCTCAACATAGCTGCCTTCATTTTCAGCTTTTCTTCTCTAATCTAGTTGTGGTTTTTAGATAGAAACTGTATAGTAAATGAAAAGGCGAAAATGAATTTTATATGGTAGGGATTGTGAATTTCGAGTACTCCGGTTTTTACTTTTATTTTCAATATTTTGAAAATTGATCCAAATATATAGAGGATAGAACCAAAAAGATGAAAAATCAAGAGTGAGTGAACAAACCCGTGATAGGACGGACCGTTATACCTCTTGCGTGATCTAAACCGGACCAATTTCTGGTGCAGGTTTCAAAGTTCCAGTTGAATTGACCAATCGATTCGATTAAACATATTTAGTGCTTGTTTGGTAAGAATTTTTTGGGGAATAATTGATTTTTGAATAGTGATATGATGGGAAATGTGTGGTTAAAAAAGAAAAAAAAATTATTGATGTGATGGAAAATATTATTTTATTGAAAAATATGTGGTTGAAAATGAAAATTGATTTACCGTAAAATTTGAGAATAAAAAACAAACAGGCCTGATTGTAAAAAGTAAAAATTGATTTTTGCAATTTGATGTTTTTACAAGATTTACTGCTACAATCACAATAAATTACTTGTGCATCTAAGTACTGCAAGGTCCACATACATTTAAGAAACAGAAAATACTGAAATTCTTCAAATAATATAAACTAAAATCTCTTTAGTTTGAAAAGGTAAGCTCCACAAGGCACTGGATGATGATTTGTTCTACTATCGTCCTCAAATGTTACCGAGTTCACAAATTATCCTATCGGGTAATAACGTTGGACGTCAGTTGTGTTATGCTTTTTTTTTTTCTTTGTGTACGAAGAATATTTACGACCCCTTATGCACAAGTAGTATAAACAAATTTATGCTCGTCCCCAACAATATGAAAACGAGACTTTTATATCATGATGCCATTGGGTGCCCTCAACTTTCGTATGTCAATATCATCAAATCAGAAGCCATGCAAACGATTACAGACGCCATTTTGAGCAAACATGTGAAATGTTCAGTATGCATTTCATAATTAAATGCATGATGATAATGTAAAATTTCATATTTAATTTCAAATTAAAAGTCATACATAAATGTTATAGATTTTCATCAAGGTGGAGGATTCTAAATTTACGGTATAAAAGATTAAGAATTTTTAGTTTTTGAAACAATTTGAAAAGATTTCTCCATACATTTTAGTCCAAATTTCAGCAACAAGAAAGGGTAGTTCTTTAAAATGTATTAAAAATCTGATTTTAGTCTCAATCGAACAGGGTGTAAGTAAAATATATTTTATATTTGTACTTATTATTTATTTATTGGTTTACTTAAATTAGAATGATATTTAAATGTCAAAATATGTGCCAAAAACGTGCTCAACTAATGCAATCCAAACATGTAAGCCAGCCAGTCGAGATTGATTGAGTGATATAGGAAAAATAGATTTCTTGACTGTGTTTTTTAGGGTTTCCATGAGATGCAATGCAATGTTTACTTTCCATGCAGCAACATATATAGAAATATATATTTATCATATTGGACTAATTTGATTAGTTAAATAATTAAAAAGAATGAAAGATTGATTTGACAAATCAAATCTTTCCTTAATTTAATTATTGACCATATTAAACATATTCTACGCGGTTCTTATCAGGCAAAACTTCCATATTTTAAGTGAGACATGTTCGTGCCTTGGAGGAGCATCTGCATAAGTAGAGAAAATCATTAAGGGACGTACGGAGGCTTTGAGAAAAATCTGTTTATATCCGGCGAACCTGCATCAGTAAGTTCTGTCTGACCATCTCCAATGAGTTCTGACCGGCTAATGTTCCAGCGAAGTATCTCAAAGCAAAACAAGTGTTCTTCAATTGTAATTGAAGAGAACCCACTTGTGTGTTAATGATATAATCATACTAAAAGACCGGGTTACTTGGCATGAGTTAAGATTGATGAATCTTAATTCAAATGGTGGTTGTGGCTAAATACAATAGTGAAATAGCGATAAGTCAAAATAGCAGGATTTGATTTTACTTCTCCAACAAGTCAAAAAGAATAAGAAAATGAGGGAATTATTCTTTATTTACTTTTGATTGTTTTAATTAATTTTGCGAAATTACTAAATCGAAATTATTGTATTTTTTAATCTTTGATAATGGATTATTTTACCCATGGCATGGGGACCCGTTGATGTTTTCCTTAGGAGTTTACCACATTATATTTAGTGTTCATTTTCATTTAATTTCGCAATAGATTTTCATTTAATTTCGCAATGGATTATATCTTATAGAACACAAATCTATTAAATTGTCTTAATCAGAACTGCGATCAAAATTGTCTATAGGAAGTTCTAATTGACTGGCATACTCTGGTTGAAACAAATAATTGAGACAAATTGGTTAATTAACTAGGTTTTAGTACTTAAAATTGGTGTTAGAGTGGATTCACTTTTAAAAAGTGAGATCTACATAAAACTTAGTATGGATGGAGCACCGTTTATACCTCCTGTCTTAGACGGGAGTAATTATTCGTATTGAAAAATACGAATGCAAGTCTATCTCCAATCTTTAGATGAGAAAGCAGGACACTCAATCGTGGATAGCTATAAAAACCCCACCGTAATTGAAAATGATGAAGAAAGAGAGAAACGAGCAAATGAGGAGTTGGCTACGGATTATAATAGTGTTAATTGGAATTCTAAAGCTCTAAAAGGTATTTTCTCATTCTTTGATGCTAATCAATTTTGCTTGATTTCGACATGTAAGGTGGCTAAAGAGGCTTGGGACATATTGCAAGCTGCTCATGAAGGAACCTCGATTGTAAAATTTTGTAAACTCCAAATGTTGACACTTGAATTTGAGCAACTGACCATGACAGATGATGAGCACTTCAAAGATTTCAATGCAAAACTAAGTGACATTACTATCTCGGCTTATTCCTTGGGAAAGAAATACTCAAAAGGCAAAATTGTGAAAAACATCCTCAAATCATTGCCTGATAGGTTCCACTCCAAGGTAACAGCTATCAAGGAAAGCAAGGACATAGAAAGCATGAAAGCGGAAGAATTGGTAGGATCCTTAATGATCTATGAGCTACATCTTCACAAGAGGAAGAAGAAAAAATGATTGTGAATAGCCTTTAAAGCCAATGAGATTGAGATTGAGGAAGAAAATGATGAAAGTGAGAATGATGATCAGATGCCCATGCTTACTAAACAATTTAAGAAAGTTTTGAAAAAGAATCAGAAAGGAAAAAGCTCAAAAACTAAGCCACCTCAAAAGAAGCTCTTCACTAACTCTAGGCAAAATCTTACCTCATTTGTAAAAAAAAGCCACAATCGTATCCAATGTCAAGAATGCGAATGGTTTGGGCACATGGCGACTGAGTGCACAAACACTTTAAAGAAGTCTCGGGGCAAGAAAGCTATGAACATAACATGGAGTGAAGATGAAGACAATGAGTCAAACTCCAACAAGGAGGGTAGAACTAACGACAACCAGTAATCTCTCTAACTGTCAACTTTCAGTCTGATGCTAATATGTCACATCCGTTGCCTGTAGTTCAGAAACTACTAAATACAGATACAACTGGAACCAGCAATGCGTGTTCAGAATGCAGAATACGGAAAATAGATTTGGAAGCTGGACAAGAAAGAAATATCACTCTTCATGCTAAGATATAGTTAGTTGAAAAGAAATAGTTGTAATTGTTGCAGAAAAAGAAACTCCCACCAAATGCTTAGCAAAGAAAGAAAATCAAATCTTAAAACTCCTTACTAAATTAAAACGCACTAAGGAGAGATTTAGACAGTTGACCACCAAATCCGTTAGCCTAAATGAAGTTCTCAGCTATAGAAGAACTACAAATATCAAAGAATGCTTAGGTTATGAAGGTGAAGGAAAAGAGAAAGAATCCACCCAATTGAAGTTCCTTATAGCAACAGTAGGATTTGAATCTGCTGTCAAAGTGCCAGATAGACCACCACCGTAGGATAGTTCCACTGATAGACACTTTGCATCATGATTTGACTACCTCGAAAACTTGGTTTAGATCGAAGGATAAGGTAAATAGGTAAAATATTAGGTAGATAATTTACATCACACGATCAAATGTAGTGTTTGTGGTCAGTATGGACCCAATTTGCACCATTGTCTAACACAAAGAAAATTGAATTGCACTAAAAGAGGTAACTTGCTTGCTAACACCTTAAAGCAAAATTCTAATACTAGAATAAGACAAGTTTGGATATGTAAAAGTGATCTTAGGAGTTATGTTGATAATGTTGCTTATAAATCTATTGTACCTAACTTCTGGTACTTTGTTAGTGGCTGTTCCAGACACATGACTGGTAATCGTTCTATGTTAACTAATTTTAAAAGTCATGCAGGAGGAATAGTTACTTTCGGGGATGTAGCACATGTTCAATTACTACGGTACTAATCAAAACTCTCTTACCATATTCAATAATAATACTAGGGCCCTGTTTGAACCACATTATTTTTTTCATTTTCATTCTTCTACTCATTTTTAACCACACATTTTTCAATAAAATAATATTTTTCATCACATCAATAATTTTTCCTTCTTTTTCAATCACATATTCCCCATCACATCAACAATAAAAATGCATTCTTTTCCAAAAAAGTGCACTAAACGGGGGCTAGAATCATGTTCATCATTTTAGGACTATGCACATTGATATTCGACATCATTTCGTTAGAAACTTAGTTGAAAAAAATTATATTGTCCTAAAACATGTTCATATAGTAGGATAACTGGTTGATTTATTTACCAGGCTTTAGTTACTGTCGATTTGAAACTTTGTGAAAAGTAGTTGGCATATGCATGATATATTAAAAGTTAATTCGATGTATAAATTTTTTTTGTTTGGTTATGTATGTTCATTTTGTTTGATGTGTTTTACATTTATATGAAAAAAAAATGAAAAAGACATAAGAAAATTGTGCCTTTTTTTTTTTTTTTGCAAATGACACGTGACGTACATTTTTGGTTGGTTTGAAATTATTAAGATAAAATTTATATATCCAATCTATGTGGTGTTCTCACTTCAACTTATGGTAAAATATTGTCAGAACGCTATTAAGACATTGTAACTACATTATTGTGGTCATTTACTGACTTGGTTTCCATCTTAATGGGACATATGTTATAGAGTAGAAGCATAGTTGGTATCTATGTTTCTCTGCACCATAATATGTTGTTATGTAAACTGACAAGTTCATTGGAAGAGATGGCTACCACCATAGACGAGTGAAGTCGTCCTGATAATGAACATAAATCATGAGAGAAAAGCTACCCCTATGATTATGTGAAAGTCAACTCCATTAATTTAAAAAACTGAGAAATTAAAAAAAAATAGAAAAAGTCATCATATGAGCATGCAAAAGAAAATGAAAAAAAAATTGTATAGATGCTCAAGTTTGGCACGCACATATTTTTATATCTACAAGGACAATTTTAGATGATGGCTGGTTTGAAACACACTATTGCATGTTGTCACTACAAGTGTCAATTCTGGTTAGGTGATGGTTCATAATTAATCATGTCTAAAGTATCCTATCATACACTCACTTTTCAGTCTAGAACTTAATTGAATTAATTGTGAGCAAACATCTTAATGAAAATTTCATGCTTATCTTGATAAATTTAAGCTAATTGTGAAATTGATCTGATTGTGAAATTTGTCCAAAAATATTGTGATTAAAAGTAAGTGTGATTGACATGTGTGGGCTTTTTTTTGTGGATTTTCTGATCAACATTCTAAACTTGACATAAACTCTAATATTCACTGCACAAAGGAAAAACTGAGCGAAAATGTTTAGAAACAAAATTTAGGTCGAATATGATGGGTAAGTGAAGTCTTTGCATGTAATCTAGAATTTTTAGTTTCAAGCTATTTTTGTAGATTATAGATGGCCCGTGTGAGTAAGGGGGAGATTGATTATCCTTATTACCATTTAGTTCCACTCATGCAATTCTAAAGAGACCAAGTTCTAACCTCTTATCACATTAGAATAAAGTAATTGTGTTGTTGTTACTACTCCTACTAAGAGAGAGTCGGGTCTGACCCAGTTGAGGAAGTCAAGAAAGACACAGAACCTCAACTCTAGACAACCAGTCCGAAACTACCTTTTACGGGCCAAAAAGTCCACTAATTGAATTGTTCTATCATTCTGACTCTTAACATTCTGATATCATATTTGCCTATTTGTTTCGCTTTATATGGTGGGCCTGTTAATTTTAAGAAATGGGGAGTAGTAGTTTTTTATTTTGATGTGTGGTGATAATGGAACATGAACACTAATTTCAGTATGTAGGACGCTTGATTTGTGCCAAGTTTTACAACTTCTTAGTTTGTAGATGAATTACTTCATATTGATATTGTGATGCTGTATATATGTTTAGTTTTTGCATGTTATACATATTATGTGATACATTGATTAGTTTCACGAAGTTAGGGGGAGTTGTGTGTGTTACTTGAGAAAACTAACTTAGGGGAAGCAGTTCATGTACTTTATTTTGCTAACACTCCACGCACACAAAAATGATATTAAAAAATCAAAAAAATGTTTTTGAAATTAAGTTAAGCAAAAGGGGGAGATTGTAAATAAAATATATTTTATATTTTACTTATTATTTATTTATTGAACTTGCTTAAATTAGAATAATTTTTAAATGTCAAAACATATGCCAAAAACGTGTTCAATTGATGCAGTCCGAACAAGTAAGCGAATTTGTCAGGACTGGCTGAGTGCTACAGGTGAACAGATATCTTAATTGCGTTTTGCAGGGTTTCCATAAGATGCAATATTTACTTTCCACAAAGCAACATATATAGAAATATATATTTATAATTTTGGACGCGTTGATTGGTCAAATAATTAAAAGGAAAGAAAGATTTCGTTAACAAATCAAAACTTTCCTTAATTTAATCATTGATCATATCAAACGTATTTTACATTTATTTACCATTTTGGCTAGTTTGATTGGCCAAATAATTAAAAGAATGAAAGATTGCTTTGACAAATCAAAATTTTCCTTCATTTAATTATTTGATCATATCAAACATATTCTACATGATTCTTACTGGGGTAAAACTTTCATATTTTAAGTGAGACATGTTCGTGCCTTGGAGGAGCCTCTGCATAGCTAGAGAAAATCATTAAGGGACGTACAGAGGCTTTGAAAAAAACTTGTAGATGTCTGGCAAACCTACAACGGTAAGTTCTGAAATTATTTGACCATCTCCAGTGAGTTTTAACTGGCTGATGTTCTAGTGAAGTATCTCAAAGTAAAATCAGCGTTCTTCAACTGTAATTGAAGAGGACACAAGTGTGCATGAATGATATAATCATAGTCAAAGATCAGACTACTTGTCATGAGTTAAGATTTGTGAATCTTAATCCAAACGGTGGTTGCGGCCGAATACAATAGTGAAGTGGCAATAAGTCAAGACGAGAGGGTATGATTTCAATTGTCCAACAAGTCAAAATGAATAAAAAGCGAGGAAGTTGTCATTTATTTACTCTTGATTGTTTTAGTTAATTTTGTGAAATTACTAAACTGAAATTATTGTATTTTTGAATCTTTAATAATGGATTATTTAACCAATGGCATGGGGGCCTGTGGGTGTTTCCTTTGGGAGTTTACCACGTTATATCTGGTGTTTATCTTTATTTAATTTCATAATATATTATATCTTATAGAATACAAATCTGTTAAACTATCCCAATCGGAATTGTACTTAAAACTATTCGTAGAAAGTTCTGACTGACTTGCGTACTCTAGTTAAAATGAATAATTGAGACAAATTGGTTAATTAGCTAGGTTTTAATACTTAGGGACTTTATAATTTTGCTACATAAATGACCTTTCCAGCAATACCAAACAAACCAAAAAGAACAGCAACCTCACATTGGTTGGTGGATCTTCAAAAGAAATTAAGAAAGACACACATCAATCATTTGATCTACAAGCTTGAACTATTGGGTCATTGTTTAATAGTCATTATTTGAAAACTCTTTCTCTATATACTCATTTTTAACTATATATTTACATAATAAAATATTTTGCACATAAATTCAAAAAAATTTCCTACTTTTTAATCACACATTTTTCTAAAAATTACTATTTAAAATATTATTATTTTTTTCTGAATAATAATCATTAGGGCTAAATATCATGGAAACCAAACAATACTTTCTCCCCATGCACGCAACCGTGTCAATCGACCCACACGTAAGATTATCACCCAACGACGCCACTACCCTTACTTACCTCCCAGAGCCGGTAAACACCCCTCTCCCATATACGCCAACCTCTATACTAACACCGGTTATTCCGGTTCCTTAATCTCCTCGCCCAAATATCTCACCTCACTATAAATTCCTCCTCCCTCCCCTCTCCGTCTCTCTCTCTTATTTTTACATTTACCGAGATAACTTCAGTTTTTTCGTTTTTTCGTCGAAGCTCTACTTTGGCTACTGTGCTTATCTCTAACTAGCTGTAAGGACTCTCTGATTGATGATTAATTAGCTTTAATTTGATGTATTTAATGATCGGGTTGTTTAATATTTGACTTCGGTATGCGTGATTTTGTTTTTCGTGATTTTGTGATTCGATTATTCACTGTCCTGGATACTGACTGTGCATACTGTATTTATATATTTTTATTTTTTTTAATGTTACGATTATGCGCTTATATGTGTTTGAATGGCGTGTAAGTGTGTAACTGTGTGTGTAAGTTTGTGTTTTCAGTACAATTAGAGGATTGTTACGGATTGTAGCTAGAGATGTATATCGGTTTTTTGCCTTTGCATCGAAGTCAGTGTTTTTTTCCTTTGAATTGATTAGTGTCTTGTTCAATTAAATTAAAGGTTTGTTTACAGTTCATTACCTAGAAGTTTGTTTACCTGAGAACTGTTAATTTACTGAGGAAATCTTAAATATGTGTACTGATGCAAGTACATACTTATATCTTGAAAAAGTAACAGGAAGAAATGAAATATACTGCAGTTGAGGGGAGATATTATTTTGGTGTCTGAATAAAAGAAGATATACTTGTTGAGCCCTATTTGGTACACATTCTTTTCAAGTATATTATTTCAAAATTCATTTTCAACCACACATTTTCAATAAAATAATATTTTTCATCACATCAATAACCTTTCCTTACTTTTTAACCACACATTTCTCATCATATCACTATTTAAAATACATTCTTTCCTCAATAATATCAATCAAACACACCCAATTGGTTTTGTTGTTAGTGATTGAACTATTTTGTATAAAATATTTCTTTAATGATGACTATGCTTGTGAATTGGGTACAGTATCAACCGTATATGTTATGTTTGTGCGTGCGAGTTTTTTTTATAGACTCAATTAACAAATTTAGGAAGTCAATATTCTTTTAGCCAAATTGCGTCCTGGACTTTCAAGTTTCATAAATTTGACTTTGAAGTAGTTACGTATAGTATCTTTTTGGCAGCATTCAATACTGTCAATGTTCTTGTTAATGCATGACGAGATTATTAGTTATTGTTCTTGCAACAAGAAGTGAAATCTTTGTGCAAAAAAATTATCGTTCCCAAGATTTTCTCCCGAGTATAACATCGCTTGCCTACATGACTGACTATGTATTATATGATTGCATTGTACATTCTATATGTGTTACTTATCTATGTGTTTCAATGAATAGTGATTTTATGGCTCTGTTTTTCTATTCCATAGGGTTCCATGTATTTCCTGCTTTCGGATATTCTGATCTTACCTCTTTTCCTTTGTTCCCTCCCATTTTTCTCTGACAGATAAGGCCTCGGTAAAACTTGTTATTCTTATAGATGGCAGATAATGAGGGCGAGGAAACTGCTTCTAAAGGAAATGAATGGGAAGTTGTATCACTCACTGCATCAGCATATGCTGCTGCTCCTGGTCCTCAACAAGTTGATTCTAGTGATGATTACCAGGGCGATTTAGGTGCAGGGAATGATGATGAACCTTCTCATGCAATGATTATGTCTGGTCATTTTGGTTTTCCTCCAACTCGGCATGAGAACTTTCTGTTGGAACCTGAATACAATATGATATGCAGTGAAAAAGGAGGTGAAGATGATACTCCTCTGTTGCTTGCAAAGGAAAGGGGTAAACTGAAAGCAAGTGAAGAAGAAATTGTGAGTATAAAAGGGATGATATCTGATGAATTTCCCAGAATTCAAATTTTGGATGAAAAGAATAGTAGGTTCTCAGCCAGTGGTACAGACTTCGAAAAAGATATGGCCTTTGACAAAGAGCAGAGTATGTACAGCACTGCCGATTTTAGTTCGTTCCATAGTGAAGCAACCATGGGAAATTCCGACACTGTTGAGAAAGATCTAGAGATGAAAGACATTCTAGAACCTTTTTACCGTGCCTCAGATTCAGGCATGTCAAATTTCCCAATGCCTGCTGAGGAAGATAAATATGATGGTGCTGGCATTCCATGTGAAGCTTGGTGGAAAAGGCATGCTGCTTCTCTATATGCCCATGCCAAAGAAGAGAATACATTTTGGTCAATTTTCGTTGCAGCAGCTGTCATGGGGCTTGTAATTCTTGGCCAGAAGTGGCAGCAAGAGAGGTGGCAAGTTTTGCACCTCAAGTGGCAATTTGGCATCAATGATGAGGTACTGTTAATAATCTGGAAATATGCATTATTTTAGTGTATCTGATATGAATAGATAGCATTTTTAGTTTCTTTCAGATAATCACAATACAGAAAAACCAACTACAATAATTTTACACGATTTGCTTCGTAGATATCTGATTTCTTGTTCAATGTTGAGTGTTCATGTTGTTCGTATGAGGGAAAAGTGGGGGCAGGATGGTGTGTATAAAGGAATCCCATGTGATAAGATACCCATTGTTTCATGTTACCTATAGAAGAATGCTTGATTGCTTGTTGCACGGTAAAGATGGATGGTGAATAGCGGACTGAAAGAGGGTTTGGAAACATATGTCACCATCTGGTCACTTTGAATCCATTCCCAGTGTCAGGCATGTCTCTGTGGACTTATCTTTCATTACTCATTTCCTGCTGCTACAGGGGAAAATCAGCAAAAACTAAATGAAAGAGGAGGACATTAGACTTCTGATGCTAAACATCCAGTGAAGACCCTTAGTATGATCCTTGACCTGATCTAAAGTGGAGTTAGTTGTCTACATGGTTGCAAGAGTACTTCAGAGTGTAGCCTGTACCCATGTATCTAACTGCTCTTTGCCCAAAGGAAAAAATAGAAAATGGAAGGATCTTTCTTGGGCCGTTGCAATTTGCAAAGGCTCTCCAGTTTGGGTTTTTTGTTTTTTTAGATTGACGTAATATGTCTTGAGCGCAAGTCACGATTTGTTGATAGAACTGAAATAGTGGATGTATGTAGCAAGCCTCTCGAGCTTTAAGAATGTGAATTAATAATTCACCAACTTGTATGGCATTACTCATGGATGACTGATTAGGTTCTGAACAGCAACTGCTTCCTGGAAACAAAGCTGGAAATCCGATACTACAATGATAGTGGTTGGTTTCCTACCAAATTGCAAAATTTCGGTTGCATTTATTTTTTCCTTTGTAGTAATGGCTGGAGGATCCTCAGTCATTGAAGGAGTTTTGACTTGATTGTATATTTTCTATGTATTGACGGGAAAGAGGAGGTCCAGAACCCATTAATGAGCTTGAGGTTATCTCTCAGTGTTTAGGCTAGCCAATGAGTTAGGCGACCCAATATATATTTAACTATGGTGTTGACATGAAAAATAATGTTAGAAGTAGCAATAATTGAAAATTTGTTTCCAAAGCTTCAATAATTTAGCTCTATTTTGATATAGTAACTTTTATTTCTCCTAGGTACTGAGGATGGGCAGAATGCTTAATCCCATATCTCGACTGAAAGAAGTGCTTGTTGGTGGCCACCGACGTGGTTCATTAATACGTGGGAGCACCCCAGCTGAACGTTAAGATGATGACGAAAAAGTGAAGAAAATGAGTTCACGTGATATGCTAGTTCGATCATACTATCAATGTTTATTTGCATTAAGATTGTTGATATTTGCTTATTATGTTGTGCTGCTAGAATGGTGGGGGTTATATATATTAGCTTTGGGGGTTTATTTGCATCATGAATCGTCCTATTTGGCTTCAGATTGAAGCAATCGACCTAGTCCATCCTCTAGTGACAATCTTTTAAGAGATGATTCGGTCAGTCAATGTGTCAAGTTCTAATATGAATGGAGCCCGTGGCAACCCCTGTGTTTGCAAAGTCGATTCCCCATATTTTTGCACAAAATTTTAACGCAATTGCGCCGATGCACGTGTGGAGAGGGGCGTAATACGTTTACGTTCTTGTTTGACTGAATAGATAAATTTCTTTTTACATTCTTTATCTTCTTCGGAGTAACATTTCTATTTCTATTTCTAGTTCTTTTTTCTCTTGTTCAGATTGAGACTCGAATGGCCAAATCACTATTTTTTGAAAGGGTTTCTATGTAGGGAGATGCAAGGACAAAGTGGTTGCATCTTCCTTCCTAAGCTACAACTTTTGGTCAAAGTGATTGCAACTTTCTACATTAGTTAAAAAGTTTCATCTTCCTACATTAGTTGATATCAGAGTTAGAGGTTTCAGGTTTGAGTCAACGTTGAAGCATTTTTATGGAGTGGATGTGCAATAAGGAGCATGCTAGAGATGGGGTGGTCTCATATTGCTATTTGGTAAAGCAGCTTCAAAGTGATGCAGATTGGAACTTGGGTTGGATTTCGGAGTTCAAATCTGGATGAGTTCTAACTCAATCATAGGTTACAGCATTTGGACAAGACGTTATATCTCTCTAATCAGATTGTGATTATGTGTCCAACAAATGTGTACTTCCAAACTATCTTCAGCGCATCGTACAGTAACAGATCATTTGAACGGTAGTGATTACTGCTGATCTCGCATTGCAGGTTGATAACTACTACTCTATTGTCACCATCCGTTTCCCTCGGTCCCGTAGAAGCTGACAGTTATTTCGAAGAAAATCAGAATATTCTGGGCCATCACGCCCGGCAACCTAACGCCGTTAATTTTCCATCATTTTCTTAGCTGGATGCCATTGTAATTACCTATAATTTCATGAATGGGCCAGCTGGCAACGCACTCTCCAGCACATGGCCAGCTGGTTATGTCCAGACCGTCATTTGAATTTCCAAAATTATCCATACTCGGTGCCTTAATTCGCTGAAACGACTCTTCATACCCTATGAGGTTGACCTACTGTTATAAGAACATTTTCAAGAGACTCTCCATTTTTAAAGAGACATCAAACCTATATGAAGTTTTTCCATGAGCCGATTGTATCAATTGAGCAAATATAGGTTCGATCAAAATTTGTTTTTTCTGGAGTATATTATATCATTTGGAAAGCATTTATAAATTTAGAGAGTTAAAATTTTGAAATACTCCAAGAAACTCTTTATATTTAACACTTAATTTTACTACTTCAAAAAAATATTTATTATTTTTCTTTCTTTTATTTTAACTAGTTTTTCTTTAGATTATTTTATTGTTTTCCTACATTGAAAATTGAAACACTTTGAATGCATTTAATTATATAGAGTGGTTTGGCTCTCCAAATATTAATTTAAAGATTCTTTTGAAACATGATTTTAAATGTTGATTCTTTAAAATAAAGATAATCTCATGTTTAAAGAGTCTCTAAGAAATGTTTTAACCTCCTCAACATTTTGTGAATCAAGGAAAGTGTAGGGGTATTAATGGACGAATAAGGTATTTGGACAGGCTTTCGAAATTCTAGCTAGAGTTTTTAATGCATTTACATGTATTTTTAATATAATCATTCTACACGTACAATCTAGTTTGACAATATGGTACAGCTGTAGTCATATTCATGTAGTGCGGTCATTGACAATATTTGTTGACAACTCACACTTGGTAACATTACATTCATCTATTTCAAAAATTATTTTTTAAATTTCTTGGAATTGGTTAAGTATAAAACTATTGAAAAATGATTTTGTGTCAATTTCGGTCAAATATTCCAACTTGATCAGATAGTCAAATTATGAAAATAAATAAACTAACATGTTCTACTCGTCGAGTAGATCGTTGTGATATAATAGAAACGACAAATTCAATTTCCGATGAATGAGAAGTTGTAATCCAATGTTTGAAAGAAATGAAAGGAAAATTGGCTGGAAAATTGTCCAACTCTGTCGCTAGCTTAGCGCTTGAGCGGTGAGGCTATCGTTCGAGCAACAAACTCGCTGTTTCCGACGCTTGAGCTACGCAATGGCGATAAGTGAGCTAAAACAAAAGCTGCGATCCTTGGCAAATGTTGTTGATTTTTGAGACGTATCTATTCACTCATAACCTCTCACCATCTATAAATAAGACACTTGTGACATCTATTACTTCATCTCAATGATGTGCAATCATAGCATAACATTAAATTCATCTTTTCCTAATCAAATATCTGCATAAAATCTATTTTTCATTTCATTCTAGAAGCACAAAAATCAATCTTTCTTTATTTTTGTATTTTGGAGTGCTTCAAATACAAGAAGATGGTCGTTGTATCTTGGGAGTTGATTGACATCATCCGTATGCATTGTTTTGGGGTAAAATCGACTTAAGGATAAAGAGTTCGACTCTTGCCTTGACTTTGCATTCATTTTTCTTAGCGTTACTTTGTCATTCTTTTTCTTTAATATTTTATTACTCATTTTCTTGTCATTACTTTGTTCAATTTTTGGTAAAGCTGGTAAATTTAATTTTTGGTTTTAAAGTCATCACTCAAATCCATTTTTTCCAACAATTTTAAGTCGATTTTCTGAGTGATAATTTTATTCTTTAATTTTATTTGGTTAAACTAATTTTGCTTCGATTTAACTTCCTCTACTCCTTCTCAGATTTTGATTTTTGGTTTATCTTCTGTTTTGTGTAAATAGAAATTAGCACTGGTAACAATACCGATACCTCTTCAAGTGATACTTCAAATATGAAAACTTCGGAAGGAGTTTTACCTAATTTGATTCCTGCCGTTGTGATTCCTCCGATTATGGTTGCCCCCCCACCCCACCCCACCCCACCCCACCCCACCATTCATACAAATTTCGTTTTACATGGAGAAAAACTGGAGAAGTTCTGTGGGGTTGAGTTCAAGAGATGACAATAGAAAATGTTGTTCTATTTCACAACCCTAAATTTGGCAAAATTCTTGAAGGAAAATGCTCTCATCGTGCAAGAATGGAAAAATAATAGGGCTTCATTGATAGCATTTGATGCTTGTAAACATTCAGAATTTTTATGCAAAAACTACATACTGAATGTTTTGAATAACACATTATACAGTGTGTATAGTTCCATGAAATCTGTAAGGGAACCATGGGAGGCTTTGGAGAAGAAATACAAGACGAAGACGGTGGAACTAAAAAGTTTATTGTGGGAAAATTTTTGGACTAAAAAATGGTATTTTTAAAGACGATCATCAATCAAGTACAAGAATTGCAGGTAATTCTCTATGACATTCATGTCTATAAGTGAATCATTTTAAGTGGCTGTAATTATCGAGAAACTTCCATCCATATGGAAAGATTTCAAGAATTATCTCAAGCACAAGCGCAGGGAGATTAATATAGAAGAACTCGTCGTTCAGTTGAAAATTAAAGAAGATACCATAAATTTAGACAAGCTTGTTGGGACAAGCTAAGGCTAATGTGGTGGAATCAAATAACAAGAGCAAGAAAAGAAAGCATTCCGTCGAACCCTCCAAGAAGAATGTAAAGAAATTCAAATGCAGTTGTTATAATTGTGAAAATGTCGGATATCACTCTATTGATTGTCGCAAACCTAATATGCGAGCCCAAACGAATATCACCGAATCTGATGCAATATCTGATAGTATATCAGATATAAACTCGCTGGCCGTTATTTCAGAATGCAATAATGTTGGAAATCTCATGGAATGATGGGTAGATATAGGCCCTACCTATCATATTTGTGCTGACAAAGACACGTTCTCATCTTACACCCCAATCGAAGGTGAAATTTTTTTCATGGGAAACTGTTCAAGTTCAAAACTGGAAGGACAAAGCAAAGTAATTTTGAAAATGAGATATCGGGCAATAAACTTAGCCTTAACAACGTTTTTCATGTGCTGGATTTTCGCAAGAACTTAGTGTCTAATTTTAAATTGGGATCTTTGTTAAGAAAGAATGATTTTAAATTAGTCTTTGTATCGGATAAGTTCATACTTCCCAAGAATTGATTTTAAATTAGTCTTCGTATCGGATAAGTTTATACTTCCCAAGAATAATTTGTATGTAGGCAAAGACTATATAAAAGATAGACTATTCAAGGTAATGTTCTTACTATTGTACCGAATAATTCAATGAATAAAATATCTTATTCACTAATATTCTTGAGTCGTCTAATTTATGATATCATATATTAGGACATGTCAACTTTAGTGCTATACGTAAATTAATGAATTTAAATTTACTACCTAGTATGCCTTTTAATATAAATGGAAAATACGAAATTTTTATTGAGATTAAGTTAGCCAAAATGTTGTTTCATTCAGTTGAACGAAGCACAACACCTTTAGAATTTATTCACACAAATATATGTGATTTAAAATTTGTCCAAGAATCTTAAAAAAATATTTCATTACATTCATAAATGATAGTATAAGATACTGTTATGTATACTTGTTAAAAAGTAAATATTAAACTTTGGAAGTATTTGGGGATGATTTTAAGTTGAATTTGTGATTGTTTGTGTAATTGTTTGGTCGTGATGGATTGAGGGAGTATTGGCATCGGTGGAAGGGTGAGATTCTGTTGGTTTTGGTGGCGACAACACGGTAGATTTGGAAGGAATTGGTGGCGGCTCCATAGTGGTAGTGGTGGAGCAGAAAAAGGGGGAGAGAGATACAGCAATTTTTTTTTTTAATTTTTTAAATAATTTATTTGGAATTCATTTGCACTATTAAAAATGTTTGGGAGTATGGTTGCAATTAATTCTTTATTTTTTGTTTTATTTAAATAGAAAGGTATATTTGTCATTTTACGTTTTTAAATTGAAAAATTGGGTAAAATTTGATAAAAACAACATTTTCCATAATAAAAAGTGGAAATATAGATGAAAATGCAAAAATTTGAAACGTATGGACGTTTTGCACACTAAAGGTCAAACTTAAGAACATTTTGTGCCAATAAGCCAAAAGATATATATGGAACAACCAGAATATTTTATTGCTCCGGAAAATGAGAAGAATGTGTCTAAACTTGTAAAATCGTTGTATGGATTAGAACAAACACAGAAGCAATGACATGAAAAATTTGACAAAATTATGTCGTCAAATAGTTTCAAAATTGATGAATGTGACAAATGTATTTATATTAAAATCACACCTAACGGATATGTGATCGTATGTCTATATGTTGATGATATATTAATCATGAGAAATAATTTGAACATTAATACCTAAGAAAATGTTGATAAAATATTTTGACCAAAAATATATATGGGAGTTGCTAACGTAATATTAGGGATTAAATATCTAACACACTCGATAATTTGACATTAGCTCAATCATATTATATTGAGGCTATACTTAAGAACTTTAAGGTGGGTGACGATAAACTAGTTAAAACGTCAGCGGACTTAAGTTTACACTTTGCAAAAAATACTAGTGATCCCGTATATCAATTAGAATATTCACGCGTTATAGGCAGCTTGATGTACATTACCAACTGCACGCATCCAGATATAGCATATGGAGTCAATAAATTGAGTAAATTTATAAAAAATCCAAGTAATGACCATTGGATGACATTAACCCGAGTTCTTAAATCCTTAAGATATACGGTTGGTTATGAATTATACTACTCAAGATATCCGTAGTGTTAGAATGATATACCGATGCAAATTGGATATCTGACACAAGGAATTCAAAGTCTACAAGTGGTTATGTGTTTACTATTGGATGCGAAACTGTGTCATAGAAATCATGTAAGCAAACTTGTATAGCTCGATCCACGATAGAATCTGAGTTTATTACCTTAGATAAAATCGAAGAAGAAGTGTAATGGCTTCGTAATTTTCTTGGATATATTCCATATTGGGAAAAATCAGTATATGCAATTAATGTACATTGTAATAATTAATCAACAATTGTAAGGATACAAAATAGTATGTATAATAGTAAATCTCGACATATATGTTGGAGATATAATACCATTAAACAGTTAATATCAAATGATATAATCACTAGTAACTATGTCCTTGTTTGAAACTCATTTTGTTTGAAAAATAATTTTTGAAATAGTGATGGATGGAAGAATGTGTGGTTAAAAAAGTAAATGAAATTTTTGGTTTATGTGTGATATTTTTTTATTAATAAAATGCGTGGTTGTAATAAGGAATGAGAAATAGAATGAGAAAAAAAATGGGCGTCAAACAGGTGCTATGTTAAATGAAAGGAAAACATAGCGGATTTTTGGATGAAATGACTAACAAGAGATCAAGCATACCATCTTTCTAGCTGAATGGGCCTAAAACCAATCGAATGAAATCACCATAGCGAAAACCTAACTTTGCAGATTGGAGATCCCAAGATCTTGGTTCAATGTGACAACTAAGTTATGAAATATTCAGGGCAACTTACTCCCATTCCGACAAACCTAAAGTGCTAGAATAATAAGTGTACAAGGATATGTATATACTTTTAATGATTCATCTATCTTGGAAGTAGACTAGAGATGTAGGAGATCGAATATGTAAGTGTGAAGTGGTGTCCTTCTACAAGAATTTGAGGCTTAAAATTCTCTTAAAGCACTTACGAAATCAAGAGTTGTTCAAGGCCAAAATGAAAACAATCATAAGAACCGAAGTGGTTAGATGAGTTATGGTATTGGTACGGTTGTTTTAATTTACACGAACGGTTGAATGATTCAAGACATTACGTTCACCATTTAGCTTAGTAAATTCAACTAAGGAAGGTTCAAAACCACAAACCACCTATCCTGACGTTATAACTTGTCGTATGTACTACTTTGTTAGAGTCTGCATGTCATATGCATTGTGTATTGGATATTGTGGAATTTTCATTCATGTGGAGGATTGTTGGAATTGGTTAAGTATAAACCCATGGAAAGTGGTTTTTGTGTCAACTTTGAAAAAATATTCGGACTTGATCTGATAGTTAAATTATGGAAATAAATAGAGTAACTTGTTCTAGTCGTCGAATAGATCGTTGTGGTATATTTGAAATGACATTCAATTTTCGAATAAATAGTCCAAAATTGGAAAGAAACGAGAGGAAAACTGGCTGAAAAGTTGTCCAAATCCGCCGCTAGCCTAGTACTCAAGCGGTGAGGCTATTGTTCGAGCGACAGACGAGCAATAAACTCTCTGATTCTGACGCTCGAGCTACAGCAAAAGTTGCGATCCTTGGCAAATGTTGCTGAATTTTGAAGCGTATATCTTCACTCACAGCATTTCCTCCTCTATAAATAAGATTATTGAGACTTCATTACTTCATCCCAATGATATGCAATTATAGCATAACATTGCATTCATATTTTCCTAACCAAAACTGCATAAAAATTTGTTTTCCATTTCATTCTAGAAGGAGTATAAAAACCAATCTTCGATTCGTTGTATCTTGTGTTTTGGAGTGCTACAAGCACAAAAAGATAGTCATTGTATTTTAGGAATTGATTGACATCATCTGTAGGCACTAGGGATGACAAAAAAATCCAATAAACCCAATACCCACGGGGTGGGGACAACCCTCTTAATCGGGTATCGGGGCGGGGAATTTTGCCCCTGGGCGGGTAAGGCCCCCCCCGCCGGGTTAAATTTTTTTTATTAGAATTCAATACTTTAAATGAAAAATTTTACAAAATTTCATTAGTTCTAATAGAAAATAGCAACTAAAATTATTTGTCTAAATCTAATAAATATGGGCAATAAAAATAAATTATCAAAATTTTTTTTAAAAAAAAAAATTTTAACGGGTAGTAAATGGGGCAAGGACCCCGCCCCGTTGCCATCCTTACTAGGCACCATTGAGAGGCAAGACTTTGCATTTATTTCTTTTGGCATTACTTTGTCATTCTTTTTTTTTTATTATTATTATTACTCATTTCATTGTCGCTACTCTATTCAATTTTTGGTAAGATTGGTAAGTTTGATTTTTTGTTTTAAAGTCATCATTTAAATCTTTTTTTTTTCCAACAAAATGAATAGTCTGAATTTTGACAACACCAATATTGTCAAGCATGATTGTACAAATATAATAATTGTTTTTAATATTCGTTTTTAAAAAAGTTGAAAAAAAAAAAGAAAAGAAAGACTAAAAAGTACTTTTAATGTATTTATCTAAATGTTTGATTAAGAAGAAAGTGATCAATCGTGCAAAGCAGTTAATAAGAATTTTAAGGTTTATATGTAGAAGTTGGAGCAATTTTAGGTCCCACACGTCACAAGATTTGTAGCGTAAAGGTTAAATATTTTGGTGCATCGTCTTTTCGATTTTGGCTTTTCTTAATAATTAGATATATATTTGGAAAGTTTTCTTAAAATAGCACCTTAATCTTCTGAATTTAGCATGCTTTTCTTTGAAGTTCTAGATAAACTTTTATTCGATTTCTTGATGGCCACGAATTCCGAAATATTTAGAACATACTCGATTCGGTTAGAAAATTCAATTAAAATTTTTCAATTAATTTTTAATAAAAAATCGACACGACACGACACGAGAGGTGGAGTATTTGAATAATTTTGGACAGGTAATGTTTGCGTTTATAATGATGATTTATTAGTGCGTAAAATTTGTTCGGCTTTGAAAGATGAGATTGTCCATCTCCCTTTAAAATAAATTCACGAGATCCCCATCTCCTGTGCTCTCTTTTCCTCTACGTCTTCATGTCTTTCTCAGTTGCTTCATTTCGCCATTGTTGATGTGTTCCTTTTAACTTCATGCACATTGCTAAGCTCCACTGAGTTGGGCATTCTGGGCCGACGTCGGAGTTAACAGTAGAAAGCCTAACGGATCAGTTGAGTGACACAATGAGCTACTGCGAAGATAATGGCATCAATGTTAACAAGCCTGACTTCCGAAAACTCGATCTGGGTTCACCAGTTTCGACCTTGTTAACTCGCCCGGGTGGATTCACTGCCACCAGTAGCAGTTCAAGTTCCTCCGGATCCCTCTCAGGCCGGACCGCCGCTGGTCCCAGTTCGAATATTCCAGGAATATCCTATTCCAACTACAGCACTCACTCCGGCGAGCTATCAGGTTCTTCGGTGGAGAGTTCCCCGAAACCTAACCGTAACTTCAAGCCGGGACATAGTCGCTCATATTCGACCGGTACACACCCGGTAATCTCCTCCGGTGGGCGATCGGTTAACTCTCCGTCGGTCAATGTGTTTCCCACCGGGAATATCTGCCCCTCCGGCAGGATTTTGAAGCCCGCCATTACTGTTCGGTCTACCAAGACCGACGTTTTTGGGTCTGGCACCGCCAATTATGGCCACGGCAGCATAATCAGGGGTGGTGCAGCATCTAAACACACTGCAACTACCGACTGCGGACCGGTAAATTACTCGAGAGGAGGAGATGCAATGAGGAGAATGGGAGTGGATAATAGTAATGATCCAGAGGAAATGAAGAGAATAGGGAATGAGAATTACAAGAAGGGTAATTTTCCGGAGGCTTTACGCCTGTATAATAAGGCCATCGCAATTTCCCCTGGCAATGCGGCTTACCATTGCAATAGGGCCGCGGCTTTGATGGGTCTGAGGCGGCTGGCTGAGGCCGTGCGAGAATGTGAAGAGGCCATTAGGTTGGATCCGGGATACGCGAGAGCGCACCATCGCTTAGGGTCTTTGTTTATTAGGTGAGTTGGTAATATAAAGTTATAATCTTTACAGAGTTTGTCTAGTAATATTCAAATATTTATGCATGATATTCATATACAGTCTTTTGTGAAAGTGTGAGAATCCTCGAGTTGTAATGTGGTAATTTTGGCTTGTCGATTTTCTTCGAAGTGTTGTGAAAATCTACATATATTAGAATGGATCTATTATCTTCTGCTAGATCTGTTTATTTAGATTATTTCTTGGAGTGGTTATGCCCATTTGTTTGGTTCGAATCCCAGTCAATCCAATTGGGATGCCAATCCTGCAGGCTGCAGGTACTGAAACCATTAAAAGAACTCCAGGCTCCGTTGATGGAGCTGTCCTTGATCTTTAGCTCGCCTTTGCGTATATTTTCCTTCTTTGCCTTTGTAGTTCCAACCGAGTTACCTGATCAGGGGACTATGTCGGATTTCAGTTGAGCCAATATTTTGGTTTGAAAGAATAGAATGCCAGTAATTTAAATTCACTTTTGGACCATTCTAATATTGGGTTTAATGAATGAATATGATGCACGATTTATTGCATAGTATACTGTTTAATTAAGTATTTTTCCTACTTGAATGTCTACTTAAATGTTCATCGACCAAAACCAGATTTTTGAGAAAAGAATCCCATTTCCATTTGGTTCAGTAATTTGTTTTATTTCTTCTCTTATTTAGGTTATTTGAGTTTCCATTGCTTATTCCGAACTATGCTGTAAGCTGTCTAATTCCTTAAGGGTCACAGTTTAGGACAGGTAGAGAATGCCAGGAAGCACCTTTGTTTTCCAGGGCATCAGCCTGATCCAGTCGAGTTACTGAGGTTGCAAACAGTAGAGAAGCATCTGAGTAGATGCACAGATTCACGGAGTGTACGTGATTGGAGAAGTACATTGAGGGAAGTTGATGCTGCCATAGCTTCTGGAGCTGATGCTTGTCCTCAGGTACGGCTGTCCCTAAGTTTCCGTTTAATTGTTGATTTTAGGATCAGAAATGACAAAGAAATGCTGTATCTGAACTGGTTGAATGTGAACTTACAGCTTTGTGCATGTAGAGCGGAGGCTCTCTTGAAGCTCCACCAACTAGACGATGCTTATATGGCTTTGTCAAACATTCCTGAACTTGAATCATATACCACTTACCCATCAAAATTGAAGGTTTTTGGGATGCTTCTGGAAGCTTATTTGTTCTTTGTTCGAGCCCAAATTGAGTTGTCGAGGGGAAAGTGAGTTCAAAACCTCTAAAGTTTTATGATTTTATCAGTAAATGAAGGTATCCTCAAGAGTATGAACTAATTGTCATTGTTTGCAGGTTTGAGAAGGCACTTACGGCGATTGAAAAAGCTGGACAAATTGATCGCCTTAATGTTGAAGTCTCAGTTATGCTTAACGAAATGACATTGGTAGGCCGAGCTCGAACTAAAGGGAATGAACTTTTTAAATCTGAAAGGTATACTGAAGCTTGCTCAGCTTACGGGGAAGGGCTCAAGCTTGAACCTGCAAACTCAGTTCTGTACTGCAATAGAGCAGCTTGTTGGTTTAAGCTTGGGCAGTGGGAGCGGTCTGTAGATGATTGCAACCTGGCTCTTGGTATCCAGCCAAATTATACTAAAGCTCTACTTCGAAGAGCTGCCTCAAATATTAAGGTGAGAATATTTGCAGATTTCAAAATTATTGCAAGATTTTGTTGCTTTTATTCAGAATGCAATGTTTAACATAATATGCACTATTGACTACAGCTTGAAAAATTGGCCGAAGCTGTGAGAGATTATGAGATTTTGAGAAAGGAACTCCCAAATGATAATGAGGTTGCTGAATCTTTGTTCCATGCACAAGTTGCATTGAAGAAATCTCGTGGAGAAGAGGTTTACAACATGAAATTTGGTGGGGATGTGGAGTTGGTTTCAGGCCTTGAGCAATTCAGCGCCTCAATTTCTTCACCTAGTAAGCATATTAATGTTCATGACTCGCACTTTGCTTTACGCGTTTACAATGATGTGATGATCATAATTGGAAAATGCAGGTGCATCTGTGGTTCATTTCAAAGCATCATCTAACCTACAATGTAAACAGATATCTTCATTCTTGGACACACTATGTGCTCGATATCCATCGGTAAATTTTCTTAAGGTAAGTGATTTAACTTATTGTGCCTTTGCATCACCCTTTGGTTTCTGCTTGATCTTAAGGTATATTATCAGTTCAACACGAGTAAAAAACTTTAATTGTCTAATTATTTCCTACTGAAGGTGGATGTTGAAGAGAGTCCCACAATAGCTCATGCTGAAAATATCAAAATCGTACCAACATTCAAGATTTACAGAAAGAGCAACCGAGTGAAGGAAATGATCTGCCCAAGTCCAGAGGTCTTGGAGTCCTCAGTGAGGCATTACAGTATTTAGACCAGAAATGCACTACGCTTCTGTACCTTTGTATCACGCATATCCGTTTGCATCTCAAACCCCAGGTTACAGAAAAACCAATATTTTCTCCCTAAATAATTAGAACCACTGCAAAATATTCAATCTCATTAGGAGCCATAGAACCAAATGCCAGTGGACTTCGACTGCATTGCTTAGTCTCCAATCGGTGTTTTTATTATTCATTCGTTTGTCATTTCTATCCATTTCATCTTCCTCACTTCCCCCTTATTTCCTTTCGAATTTTTCCAACTTTCTCTGGCAAGCCGTCTTCCAGTAGGCCGTACTCTTCCTAGTATACATTGAAGTATATATAATTGTTCAAGAATGCTCTCTTCTAGTTAAATACTGGGAGAGACAGAGAGCATGGTTTGCTGGCTTTTAGACGAGAATTTGTACATTTATTTATATATGGTTAATATATAGACAACACTGGAGTACATCGAAGCAATTGGATGTCGTGTTGACACTTATCTGGTTAGTGAGAGAAAGATGAATTCGATGTTATTGATATTGATGTTTCTTTGCTCAAACCATTTAAATCAATAAAAGTTCATAAATTTTTTCATCTATTATTTCCTTTGTTTCTACTCTTCATGTCATTATAGAATACATTTTTCATATGAGACCTTTCCCATTCTCTCTTTTCATGAATGAGTTTACATATTTGTTTCTGAAATTGGAAATCTCACTCATCATGGTGAAATTTGAACTTTCCTTTCGGTGATGTCTGAATATTGGCAAGGTTTATTCAATACTGTGTACCAAGGTTAAAGGATTCATATACTATCTATAATTAATGGGCATTTAGACTTACCATAATAACTCAATACTGCAGTGTGCTGGCTGAAAGTCAATGCCCCCTTGTAGAGGTTTTCTACTTTGTAAAATCACATGTAAGCATTTAAGTTGCTAACTTCCAAACAGTCCCCACCTGCTATAAGAAAAACCCGGCAATGGAACTTGAAGAAGTTTAGTGCTAACCAGCTACCAGTTCTTGTGATTGAGTTACTTACACTTTGCAATTAATTCTTGCCTTCTTATTTGTATTCATCGTTTTCAAATTGAGTAATGCTATTTCATCACCATTTATGTTAAACATGACAACTACATGACATTAAATAATAAATTCATTTATATGCAAGATGATGTGATCCATTTAATTAAGAATAATGCAGTGTAGCAACCTAGATTAGTGATAAAAATCATTATTATTTCAAATCAATTACGAGAAAAGGTAAACGATGAAGAGTTAAAATGGAGTATAGGATTTTTAATGTAAATGTGGTACAATATAAAGTTGAAACGATCAACCTTACTTTTTAAACAAAGTTAACTGAAAATTTTAATCAACTCATACCTTCTGGGTCGAGTAACCAAAATCGAGCGAAATATAAGCATAAAGAAGGATTTGGAAAAATCTCAGCTTCGACATCAGCCAACTTGCGATTCTAGGCTCTATTCCAAACAAAAACGCCCTCTAAATAGATTGTCTACTTAACGATGAAGATTGACACAACAGGTCAAGAGACATAATAAGAGTATATGATCTCATTATACAACTTCAAATACCCATTTTATCAAGGAAACAATCATAGAGTAGATCATTAAATTGCGATTTTGTATCATAGCGAATTCTTCCATGTTTTCCATCTTCATTGAATAGTCAATGAGTTACATATATGGTTATTACGTTAGTACCAAGCTCTTCAAGCACCAGTTGCATACAAACGCGTCCATTCTTTTGCTGCAGGGTTGAAAATAAACGAACTTAATTAGCAACCATGGGAAGAGCACATAATTCCCACCTGGAATGAGAGCATATGTAATTCTCTTTGGCTTTGTCACGCCACAAAAAGAAGTTAAGATGCAATTCGTGTACGGATCACTGCAATACCTGTTTCAACGGCTTCAGCCTCGTCTGTTTTCCAATGCTTTGCTATGTTTTCAGAGAGCGGATCATCTGGGTTTGGAGCACTCAAAAGTGCTTGAATGCTAAATACAACCAATAGAATACAGTGAATTTTGTGAGTATACACTAAAAAATTGATTTTTGCTAATTATCTGAGCTGGAATCTTTACTTTCTGCCAAAAACGTGTTTCTCAGTTTATGGTTCAGACGATAATACGGCATTTTGTCAATTACATCAAGATATTTGCTATAATGTACTAAAGTTATATTTCTTCATGGGACATAAGTTCGTAGAGATGTAAATAAATGTTACTTTAAATTACAGTACCTCAAAAGTACAGTTCGAATCTGAAGAGCAGGACTCCATTTGTCTTTAAGAATATCTAGGCATATCCTTCCAAGCTGCACCAGAAAGATCCATTAGGCAAGATGCAAAGTATTGAGCCTAAGACGAAACTGATACCAACACAACAAACCTTATCAATGTTAGGATGGTAAATTTTGGTAAGGAAGCGAACCTGTCATGAGATACATGTGAAGAATAAATATGTTAGTAAAGTAATATTCTGATCCAAAAGCAATATCTTCCAATTTCATCTTGACAACAGTGAAAAGACTTGTTGCAAACAAGCCATTTTATTCCCATCATGCGATTGAGAGAAACTTAAAATTTCAACCTTCTACAGAAATGACTTCAAGAGGAACTGCAACAGCACGCCAACTTTAAATGAAGATACTATTGCAGGGCAGCTGCCCTCTTAGTTGCCACATTTGATATTTGGTGGTGATTAGGTGGAAAACAAGACCACGACTACTTATCATGTGCTAATTAAGGGATGCTCTACAAATAAATTGAGAATTTCTTATGGCTGTGTAGGGCAATCCAATTTTCATTTAAAAACATAACAAAAATATAGGGCATGTGCAGCCATTGTTAGATTCTCAAATAAAACGTAAAGGTACAAGGGAGAGAGGAGACGGAACGTATTTATGAAGGATACCACCATTGTGCATTGCACTTCGTAAGGCAATTAATTCCCTTGAGAAGTAAAATTTTGAGCATGTTAGAATCAAGAGCCAAGGCGAAACAGGCAATCAACTGAAAACATACAAGCAAAATGTTTTACATAGAAAAATTGAAAGCCACTGGCTCACGAATAAAAAGCTACTCTAGCTGTTCTCCTATCTACAATTGAAATGCCTCGCCACATTCTTTTTAATCTGGAAGTCAAGTCCTCTTCATATTAGCCTCCTACACCCAAGATAGAATGTTTTTTGAACTTCCATATCCAATTATAGTATTGTTTGTTTTCCAATGTCACAAATTATCTGCAATTCCACATAGCGATCAACTTTTCAGTTGTATCTACTACTACTGCTATTGTATCAACTTAAGAAGTCTGCCATATGTTAAATGACAGCATTTCGTAAGTAGAACAAGTCTCCACCTACAATGACATATATAGGCAATTATAGTAACAAAATGTCTTGCCACCTACAAGGGTCTCCCCCGCACCCCTCCCAACTGAAATAAATAATACCTTTTATTCTCCACATTTGTTGGACTGATTCACAAGCATAAGCATCATTGTCAGGTGTTCAATGAGAATTAAAGCTATCAGAAAAAAAAAATGAAAATGAAAAGACAGTGAACATATCCAAGTTTCAGGCACATGGAATTCTTTAATTCCCAGCTGTAAATCTCAATCATGGTAGAGGAAAGAACACCATTCTACTAGGTCACAAAGACGCTATCATATAATTCCATAACCGCATTCTTCATAAAAAAACATGGTGCAGTAACCACCATCCTGTTGCAATGCAGTATCATTCGAATACCTTGGGAGCAGCCATTGGGTACTCCTCAGGTAAAAACAATTCCAGCTTGAAAACTCCTCCTACAAAGCAAGCCAATGAAACAAAAATAATAAGAAAAGAGAACATGATTAATATAAAAATCCTTCAACATCAAAATCTGGTAACTTCCCAGCAACTAGCAAACAAACAAAATCATGGAAGGTCATCGCACTCAATTCAAAGAATTCCAAGGTTTAACCAAAAAAATTAGGATTCAAACATTCACTTCGAATTCATAGTTGTGATAAAGCTAAGAGTAACACAGCCAAACTAAGACAACAGTTCCCAGATAATATTGTAACAGAACGCAAGTTAATGGCTTGAGTATAAATACTCCGGTCGTTACAAAAAAACACGCGTTTTTTTTTTGTAACGACCTAGGACTCTATACCCAAACCGTTAGCTTACGTACTGTCCGCTTTGGATGGCCTATGCCCGCTCACTCTCTCACGGCTTTCTATCGCGTCCCCCAGAATTCAAATCCAAGACACCTGCCTAATGAGAGACTTAAATTGAATCCTGGTACCAATTTGGCATTGTAACGACCCAGGTCTCTATACTCAAACCGTTAGCTTACGTACTGTCCGTTTTGGGTGGGCCTATGTCCACTTACCCCCTCAAGGATTTCTATCGCATTCCCTAAAATTCGAACCCAAGACCTGTGCCTAATGAGAGACTTAAGTTGAATCCTAGTAAGTAAGCTAACGGCTTGAGTCTAGAGAACCGGGTCGTTACAAATATTATCAAATGGGAACCGCATCCTATGCAGTAATCTCATCGCTGCAGTATTTTCGAATATCTATATAATTTCTCATCCACCATACCAAACAGAAGGTGTGAGCCTACTATCTTTATCAAGCTGGAAAAGATTTGTTCACAACTTGGCATCAATCAGCACAGACCAATATATCCAATCAGGAGAAAATCTCAAGAAATGTTGTAATCAGGCACTGTAGTTATATGAAAATAATAAACCAAAACAGAGGATAATAAAGCCAAACTGTGGTTCATAAAGTGCCTGCTAAGATCATTTTTGTGGTCTAAAAATTTTGCAGCTAAGAAAGTGATAATGAGTTAAGCAAACATTCAGAAATAGGACCCATCCAAAAATCAATCTCGCAGATGAGAAAAATATAAAATGAGAATTCAATGAAAGTTCTAACTTTCATCCCTCACGAAATGACACCCCTAACAATGAAAAGAACATAAAAATAGATGAAGAATTTAAGCTCTTCATTACCCAACACTGGGAATGCTTAAGGTAGAAAAGTCCCTATATAACTATAATTTTCATAATATTCCATTCCCTAAAGAGCATAACTCATATATAAAATCAGTACAAGAACCAATTAGTCATCAGAAAATGTCAATACTAATTACCTTCATAAGGAGACTGCGTTGGGCCAAGAATCATTACATTAAAATACCGCATATTCTCTTCTGATGGGGATGCACTTATTCCTGGTGCTGCACCAGAAACCCAAAAATCTTGAATGTGAAATCTAATAACATAAATGCCCAACTGATCGAACACTTAACAACATTTTAAACATTAACCCTTCAAAAGAATCACCAGAAATGATAGCTAAAGTGCAAAGATAGAACCAGACAACTACCATAAGTGTCCTCAGAACTCATAAACCTTTAACAATACCCCAAAAGTACTCGTATTGAAAAACAATGGCAATAAATGCAAATGAAGATTGAAACAAATGGATCTTAATGCAGTATACAAAAGACGAGCACTTAAATAAAAAATATAAACTTCAAACCCAAAAAAACAGGTAAGTAGAGCAAAACTAATATAAAATCACTGTATTACCTTAAAACTGAAGCTTTAATACACAACAAAAAATGAAGTTTTAGAGAGGCGATACATATTTAATCCCGTCCACTATTAAGCTCAAATATTCTATTATCTACTCACAACACACGAGTGCATTCGTGTAACAAAGTGCCAATACTACAAAAGAAAAGGGGTTAACCTGGTTCGCTTAGAAGCCGCTGAGTCTCCTATTAGATCACACCAGTAAAAGCAAAGAAAACAAAGGTGTTAAACATTATAATCAATAAACAAGCATAACGATCATAGTAACAATTAGACCCAGTTTCAACAAACAAATATCCGAGGTTTTTCAATTTATATTGAAGTTAAGATCGGGATCGAAAGCACAATACAAGGATCGAGGGTTGTACCTTGATAATTCTTCGAGGTAAATTGCTGTTAGCCATTAACTGAATTTCGCAAAGAGGAAAAGGGTTTTTCGTTTTTTTCTGTTCGGAGAGCCTAAGCTGACAATGGCTTTTCTTCGTTTTCTTTCTCTCAGAAAATTAGGAATGATTAATCGAAAGAATCTGGAAAAATTGTTACAAAGGACCCTATACTATGTCCTATTTAGAATGTTATCCCAAAACTTCTGAATATATAAGTTTTTTAACTTTTTTTTTGTTGCACTACTAGACCGATGCATGGTTTTTGTCCAATTAACAACTGAAGTAGCGGGGTTGGACTCCGGATGATTCGATTCGAGTATAGAGGTGTCAATTCGGGTGGTCCAGGTCGGGTCGGCCCGCCAACATATGAGCCCGGTAACGATTCGCGTGAAAAAAGCCCATCCTCTACGGGTTCCGGGTCGGCCCACAAATTTTGGACGACAAGTCTACAATCCAGACCCGCTTACTAACCCATCTGGATCGAGCCCATGCGGGTCGCGGATTGCGCGAGTCGAGGTTTGTTCCTATTGGTCCGTATTATTATATAAATAAAATTATAAAAATATAGAATTTTTCATATTTATAGTAAAAAATATTTTTTTTATTAAATGTAAACTAAGAATTGAGTAAAATAATAAATTCATATTTATACCAAAAAATATTTACATAGAATTCAAATTTAATGTTACATGAATTATTTATAACTTTGCAAAGTTAAATTTAACTTAAACAAATAACAACTAAATGCATTTCTAATTACTATTATCAAATATTTATAGTATAAGTACATCCCAATTAGGTTGGCACCTACTTTTATTATAATTTATAGTTTAAGTACATCCCAATTAGGTTGACACCTACTTAAGTTTTAATTATAATTTAGTTGTTCAAAAATTATATATTTTAATATTTGTTTTTCAATCAATTTTCAGGAACTGTAAGATTTTTGAAGTTTTCAGCAACATCATCAATAATTTTATCTTGCATCATTCGATCCGCGAATATCCAATCTTTCATGCATATGAGAGTTTCCAAAATATTTTCTTTAAATCTAGATCTTTTTTCATCCAATACCATGTTACTTGCACTAAAAGCAGATTCAGATGCCACTGTTGAGATTAGAACTGTTAGTATATCTCGTGCCATTTTAGATAATACTGGATATGTCCGCTCATTTAATTTTCACCATCGTAAAATATCTAAATTATCCACTTCATCTTCAGGTATTAAAATATAATGATCAAATTGATAATATCTTTCTAATTCAGCAAGTGTGGTATTTGGATTCGCAGTTGAAGTTGTAGATGAAGAACTAAGAACATTACGTTTCTTAGCTATTATGGAGAAAAAAAATATTTGCCTTTAGAAGTTGTAATACAGCTATTATGCTTAGAATCCTCATTTTTTTCAAATTTTAAAATTTTTTTTTTACGGGCCAGCGGGTTAATCACGGCCCGTGAAGTGCAACCCGCGAAGCCCGCGGGTCACACCTCCTTGACCCGTAATCGCCCGCTCGGGTCACTGGTCGGCCCATGGTCCAGGGTCAATCTGGGCCGATTTTCACGGGTCTGACCTACCCGTCCGTCTTGACACCTCTAGATTCGAGAATTAGAGAAAGTGACCATTTGATTGTGTTGAGAATTGTGAAAACGAAATCGGGTTGCAATGGATCGATTCTTGTTTGGTCCCCATTTTTTTTTATGGGTCCACAGGTTTTGTTTAGGTTTAGATCTATACTTTTACATTTCATAAATAATTTTTATAGCTTTAATGTTATTGGATAATAATGTATGCTAAGTTATTCTAAAAATATTTGAATTTATATATAAATTAAGATTTAACTAAAAAATAATTATGGAACTAAATTAGATGTAATTCTGTAATTAGAATAGAGAATCGGACAAGAACCATTCAGTTCTCGATTCTAAAATTCACAATTGGAACCAAAAAAAAAACTATGTCCATCCTACTTCAAAGTCCAGTCACAAACCCTTTCTCCTTTTGACCCCTCGTGTACCACCACAACTTAGTGCCCGCTTAACCACAATCCCTACTGTAGTAGCCACCTAATCTTATGTGGAGTTTCAATCTCCATCTTAGCCAATTTGCTAGATTTTGCTCTAAATACTGCCCTTCTACCCCTCTTATTTTTCAACAACTTAATTTTATATAGCAAATGAAGGATGCCCATCCATTGGGAGACTTGCAACGGGAGTGGAAGGTTGAGAAGTAAACATTTCATTTTAAACGTTAGAGACCAACTTGGTAAAGAAGTCGTAGGTTGGGGACTAACCATGCAACTTTCCAACATAATATCTTTATTTTGTTTTGAGAAAATTGCACAGAGATCCTACTTTTATACGCCATGTAATATTTCACTCCACCATCTTTATTTCTTAATTTTTAGGTTTTCTACTTTTTGAGTTTGTAAAACTAATCTTCATAGCATGCTTGGGTTGTCTTCAAAGTTTACTTGTAAGACAGATACATACCTTTCCTATCTCCGTCTTATAAATAAACTTATAAGTCTACCCAAACACTCTCTTACGAAACGATTCACAACAAACACGAAAAATCGAACAACCCGATCTTGAGTCACCCCAAAATTAAGAAATAAAGATAGTGCATACAAATGCAACAAATTGCCAATGTTCTTCTGCAGCCATTGAGTAGCTCAACTCACTATGTTTTTAGCATTCATAAGAGGCTGATTTTTGAACTAGTTTCTATTGTGCATTGTGTTATGAGAGGTTATTCTTGGCATTTATGAAAAAAATATACAGTCTGAGAACTATCTTGCTACTGAAACGAAAGATTGCGGACCAACGGTTCAGTTTTCCCAATTCTGAACACAAAAACAAAGTACCCTATAATAACAACTAAGCGCTGCAATGACCAATATGGTTTTCATTATAAATCACATACATCAGAGCCACTGGCATCATAATAACTAAAAACAGACTATGAGTAGAAATATTCAGCAATTAACCAATGTAAATTGCAAAATGCTGGCAAAGGAAATAACTACTCATCAGCCTGAATCATAATCCCAAGAATACTTGAAAGATTAAATGCACTTTCCACACATCTGGTAGTATCATAAAATATGCAATAATACTCCTTTATGAACGCATTACATCTACCTACTCTCAGTAGAGTTTTGACATACCATCCAGGTCTTGCTCTAAAAACATCTAAGCTAATCTCCTACTATTCACGGAAAAGAGAACGAAAAAAAATCCTCCAATAGGTTCTTACAATCAAAATCATTCTTTTCCATAAAAGAAACCACCTTAAATAGAGACCCACAAGTTCAAATGATGGTAAGAATGAGAGTTCCAGGTCATAGACCTATATAAAGACTGCACACAGCCAAAGCTGCACCTATGAACTTCTTGAAACCATCATTTGCAGAAGCATCACCTAAATATCATCGAGAACATTCATCATTGACGTCCTGCAAAGTTTAGAAATGAATTAGAGAACTAAGTACTTCCGTCTTAATCATTGAAGAAAACCAGAAAGAGACAAGCTATACTCAGGAAACTAATGAATAAACCCATCCCAGTAACAGACCTAGTCAAAATCATTGGAAGCACCTTCACGGACTTGACAAGCCAATTAAAATAATAATCTAATGTTTTCAAATTTAATTATATATTTTGTTTCATAGTGTAGAACATTCATTTTGTGTTCATAGTGGAGTTTAAATATCAAGGGTCATGCAATTTTGTCTGTCCAGATTCAACTTCACAGACTTGTATTTTCCTCTTTCAACTTCATTCATCTTAGTTTCTTTGCAATTTCTATTTTTTTCTAACAAACGTGTTAGCCATGTGTATCTGGCATGTCAACTGCTTGAATGAATATCTTACACGTGTCTTGTTTATGTCGATATCCAATAGACGTCGGACATTGATACTCTGACCTTTCCGGTGTGTCCGTGCAGCCTATCTCTGAACACCAAAACCTCCATATCTAAACTAGTGCATACAACATGCCAAATAATTCAAAGTTTTTCCATTTGCGTGTGTCTATGGAAGATGACTGAACAGCTACAAAAAGTATTACATTGAATGTCTAAAGGTGAATCTTAAATTGTCAATTGCAAATTTCTCCTAACAAATTGCAACTCAGGGAGTATTACCTAATAATACGAAGTTTTTTCTGTCATGGAAGACGAATTAACAGCTATGAAGAGTATTACATTGAATGTCCAAGATGAATCTTGAATTCCCAATTGCAAAATTTCTTTTAAAATATTGCAACTCAGAGAGTATTACCTAGGAAGCATGGACACTGGGGCTATCAATGGATCGAATATGAATCGGATCTGCCTATATCCGATCCGATTCGATAAGAAAATTTATTCGATCCGATCCGATAATCCAACGGATATTTAATTGCTAAATCCATATTCGATTTGCAATGTTATCGGATATCCGATCCGAAATTAATAAAAATTAGGGAAAAATTTTTGAATAAACTTGAGGCCCACCTATTTTTCGTAGCAAGCCCAATAATGACTTCTACCATCATGATATTCATTTTTAAAGGAGAGATCCTCTTCTAGTTTTCTATTGACATTCGATGTGGGATAAGGTAAAATTGAATTTCAATTCTAAATATAAATATTTTATTTCATTATTTCCATTAACAAATCAAATTATTTGTTACATATTAATTAGTAGTTTTTGAAATTGTAAAATTAATTACAATAATAAATTTAATTAAGAAAAATATAGCTATTCATTACTTTAAATTAGTAAACTAAAATTAGAAAAACATTGGTTGAAATCAACTTTTTTTTTTTAATTTTCCAATTCTTAAACAAGTTTAATAATTATAAATTTTTAAAACTTTTTATGTTTTGAATTTGATCATTTTTTATTCTAAATTTATTTATTTTAGTGACAAATAATATGCCATAAAATATTTTATCGACTCAATTATTTATAACAAATCGGATCGGATTGTTATCGGATCGGATTGACCTATATCCATATTTGATCCATTTAGTTAACGAATTATCGGATTCGGATCTTGATCGGGTTATCGGACTGAGATCCTAAATCCATCTCCCATCAATTTCGTTGGATTCGGATCGGATTTGGATCAAAATCCGATCCATTGACAGCCCTAATGGACACGCCGGAAAGGAGTGTGTGTCAGCCGCGTACAGGATAAGTGTCTGATACATAGGGATGGCAATTTCATCTGAAAAGCCCACAACCAGCCCTGAATGGGGTGAGAAAAGCGGGGCGATTTAAATTCCCTGGAGTTATGGAAATGCTACTTGACTACTTGTTACTATATTTCAAGCAAATTAGCAAAGGAGATATGTAAAACCATCTAAGCGTGGAGGAAGATGGTAAACAACAAAACCAGCAAACTAAAGAGAGAATATTCATTTGCAAAGAAATCTCGTCCTTTACCTTAACAATATCCATTCATGTCCTAGGTGACTACCCTGCATCTGATCCAGCTGCAGAGGAACTATCACTGTCGGAATCTGCATGTAGAATACATAAGTAAACTTATTGAATAGCATCAATGTAATTTGGATGACATAAGACAGGAGTGATTATGTAGCGCATAGAACTGTTGTGTGTGTGCTTGCAATGTGAAAAAGTAGTGCTTATGCCCCAAAAAGAATAGAGAAGAAATAATAGTCAATTACCACTTGAAGATGATCCAGAGTCACTGCTAGAACTACTAGACCTACTTGCGTTATAACCCTGCTTTTCACCTTGAGCGACAGGAGGGAGAGAAGAATTCTTTTCAGCTCCTTCAAAAATGTCAAAGAAACGCATACATCAGACAGTAGCACTTCAGTTTTCATCCAAAGTAGGCATAAATGACGTATCTAAAAAACAATCATCTTAAGATTAATGTGCAACCTGTTCCACTTTCCTTCCGAAGCTTTGGAACTTCTGGGATTGTCCTCTGCAATTTGATGAAATACAAATTAAAATTATTAAATATTTCGGAAAGAGAAATTATGTTTACAAGGATTCGGAATTGTAAATTCTAGACAATGTGCGATTGCAGAAATCATAATTCTAAAGCTCTTACTATCATCGGAGTAGTCCCAGCAGCTTCTGCTCTAGCTTGCAGAGCAAGTTCAGCTTTTCTCTTGTGTTTGCTCAGATTCTTTCTGTAATTAGAGACAAACCTATCAAGCTCCCAAAGTGTTTCCGGATCTACATGGTCAATGTCCACTTCAATCTCATCATCCTGTTGAGAAAGTGTAGTGTTCCTCTTTTTAATGATGTGAAGAATAGCATCAAGCTTTTCTGAAGGTAAGGTCTGAAGGTTTGTGCTGAGTCTTTGCTTCTCCTCATAAGTCATGTCCCTTTTATTGGGATCCTTCGCTTTAGGTTTCTTTGGAACAGGTGTCCTAACAACTTGCGAATGCTGCATTTTGGTATCAACGGACATGGGTGTAGACACTGACACTGACATATCCAACGTCCTCATTTGAGGGACGGAAGGGACATGGCCAGGTATAGGGTAAGCAACTGAAGCAGGGGCAAACTGAGACTGAGGAGCTTTTCTTAAAGTGGGGGTGGGCAATCCAGCATCCTGATATGTTTCGTATCTCCAATAGGGATTGTATTCGGTCTCTATCACAGTCCACTTCTCTTCAAATACCTGAGACAGCTGCTCTGCCATAATGTGAACGCCATCCCCTTTCGGATTATATGTCATGGCATTAAGAAACACAAGTCTTACATCCTCTGCAAATTCCCTAGGAGACTTGTAGCAGTTCTGTGAAAGCCTATTCTTAATTGTACCCAAATCCATAGGGTGCTTAATAATATTATGGTAATCATGCAACCCCAATGCTCTGGCATCCACGGGTTCATTGAACACCCAACCATGCTTGTGCTTCATTAACCTCTGAAGTAAGTTACTACAACTCCTGAACACCTGATTCCTGTTCTTGTCAAAACCAAAACTAAAACCAAAACCGAAGCCAAATGCATGTTCTGTCTCCCTACCATGTTTTCTGCCATTACTTGCCTTCAACCTCTTACTTTCAGGAGGAAGTCTGTCCTTCCCCAGGAGAAACTCAGAATTTCTGTAATATTGATTAGCCTTTGGGGTCCTTTTCTCCTTCTCAACAAAGTCAATGGCCCTGTGATGGTTTTCCATTACTGCAACACTGAGCTGCCTATTATACAGCCTTTGTTCTTGATGTCGCACTGCACCTACATCAGAATTTACCCTGGCTAACCCGATCAGCCTGCTTTCAGGATTCCCCACGGGGTCCACGTCTGAATGGACTCTGACCAACGCCCTCCTCTCTACTGCATCATTCTCCACATACTTCGGCAGAGATTGAGCATACTGACCTAAATTACCCTCAGCAGAAGCCATATAAGTGCCATTAATGTCACCAGTGTTATTATTAGTGTCATAGTCAGCACGCTGAAGTTGCTTGGCTTCAAGCTGTTTAACTAACTTCCTTACCTGAACAAGCTCACTCTGTAACTGCTGTCTAAGCTCCCTAACCTCATTCTTCGGTGTTAATTTTGATAATTTAAATCTAACTCTATCATGAACCCTGGTTATCTCCAGTGGCTGCTGGTCAGCAGCCTGACTTTCACGGCCTTTTTGCACTTGCTTCTGAATCGAAGCATTATGCTCCGGTTGCAAAGGAGATTGTTTAACATGATGTGGTTGTTTTTCCAGCTGACGCTGAGAAGAATTAACACCTTCACTCTCTGAATTTGGTGAAGGAGTTCGTTCTCTATGTAGTCGTTGCTCTTGCAGCCTCTGCGGAGAAAAACTCACATCTTCGCCCCCGGCGATTTCTAAATAATCTTTCCGAACATTGTTATTGATATTCTCATGATTGGTGGTTGTTACGGTGGAACAATCAGCATTGCTGGCCAAAGAGAAGGCGGCAGCAGAATCATTCTGGTTCTCAGTGGTTCTGGAGTTGAGAGCCTCGGTCACCGCGGTGGTGGTGACAACTACGGGAACTTCGTCAGCGGCGGAGGTGATGGCAATGGCGGCAGTGTCGTTGAGTTTCTGGGTTTTCTTGCGGAATCGTCGGGTATAAACTTTGCTATTCTCGGTCCATCGAACCCTTTCCCTCGATCTCAAACCATCAATCAAATCCCCTACAGTCCCCGGAGCCATACATGTAACCACCAAATAATAAAAAAATAAACCCTAAATTCTTTCAAATCAACTATCAAGAACCCAAAAACTACCCGAATTACAGAAGCTAGGGTTTCGATAGGACCAAAAGAATACAAAACCAAAGTTTCAAGAACAAATAATCTTGAACGGAACTAGCTTAAATAACTCGAACAGAGACGATTTTTACGATATATATAGAGATCCAACTCATCCAAAATAAAAAAAAATAAAATAAAAAAAGGAAAAAAGGAGGAGAAGGAAAAGGAAAGAAAAATTAAAAAAGGAAAGAGTGACTAAACCCCGTTTGGCATCCTTAAAATTTAAAAAAACATTGTTTTAAATAGTATTTTTTGAGATGTGTTGTTAAAAAGTAGGAAATTTTTTTGAATTTAAGTATTTAATATTTTATTATGTAAATGTTTGATAAAAAATAAGTATAAGAAATAAATTAAATTAAAGTAAAGGAAGTCAAACATGAGCTAAATTTTTTTTAAAAAAACGTAAAAATAAAATGATACAAAGTTGTGAAATTTTAGGGGTTTGGGGTGTCCTTTGATTGATTCGCACTTTTCTTACTCTCTCTCTCTCTCTCTACAAACTCCGTTGAGTGATTTTTCAAAGCACATTGTTGATTTTGATGGCACACTTGTTTACGTTGACGCACAGAATGTGTTGATTGTATCGCAAGCATAGAGGTGTACTAAGTTGTGATGGAACGCCACGTGCTAGTATGGGAGATGGCTCTTGGATACAACGTGTGATTTTAGAGAAATAGTCACTTCTAAAAAATTGTTTTAACATCTACTTTTCCTTTCTTGTGCATTTTTTTAACAATTGTACTACGTGTAAATAATAGGTTTACATAATTGTTTACACACACATGATGTGATGAAATATGATTGGATTAAAATTTCTTCAACAGAGAAAAAATCTTCATTCTCTTTTTTGACACCACATCTATACGTAAACATTTATATAGAAGTAGTATTAGAGCATGTTTGGCCAAGCTTAAAATTCAATTAAAATTGAAAATATAACTGTTAGTGGGTCTCACCCGTCTAATAAAAGTCAACAATAATGGCTAATTTTTCAATTTTAATATGATTTAATCTCTACCGAACACGTCCTTATTCTTTTTTACTCAACTCAAACTCAAACTCAAACTCAACACAACATGTTCGGTTTGATTTAAAATTAATCCAACCCAACCCAACCCAACTCAATCAAGATCAGTTGGGTTGGATTGGTCGATTTGTAATTCACATTTTGTACATGATCGATCCTCAATGAAGATAGCAACGGAATATTGTATTAATAGTGTCATTGAGATATAGCATCATTAATCAATATAAACAATTAAGGCATAAGTCCCTAAAATTGAACACGTGAATAACTAAAAACCAAGCATTGTAGTGGCATAAAGATGTCAAAAGAGTTCCACGTGATTTTACGGACGATAAGAGACATAAAAAGAAAATTGCATAACACTAGGCTTCAAAATCCACCACAACCAATAAGAGACACAACAAGAGAAAACATAATAAAAATAATTGTCAGCATCCACAAAAAATAAAAAACACAAGCAGATATTACAATCATCCAGAGAAATTAAAACTGCATCCAAATTCTACAATAGTTAATGTGAAGCAATGAATCTCTTGACAGAAACATAAGTGGAGAAATGAAAGTTGTTGGCACTGGCAGAGTTGAAACTGGGGGAATGGAACCTGCAATGTGAAGCATTAAAAAAGTGTCAAATAAGCAATATTGAAGTTCACATCAAAGAAGCTTTGAAATTGTAAACTAATAAAAAAGTATATCTGAAAACGTGTAAAACAAACTAATCACTTAACGTTGGGCCCTTGATCATCTTCAATTATTATAGAATTCATTGATTTTAAAAGTTCTACAAAAAATAAAGTGATTAAGTTGAAAACAAATAATCAGATATAACTCAAAACAATAAGATTGATGAATATTGTATATACTACCTTCATCCAATTGGTTGTGATACTCAACATCCTCCATGCAAAAACCATCCAAGTTCAGAGAAACTTTCAACCAATTTTGAGTGCATACTAAGACCTCCACCATTTTAGAATTTAGAGAATTACAAAAAGGATCAAGGATCCTTCCTTCAGTGCTAAATGCACTTTATGAAGCAACGGTTGAAACTTGGATTGCCAACACATCCCTAACCAACTTGGACAAAACACCATACTTATTTTTGTTAACCTTCCACCAATCGAGAACATCAAAGTCTTTGTTCTCTATGCTTTCACGACTATCCAATAAGTATATTCCACATCATTTTTTACCTCAACACAATCTTTTACTGCTTCTTTTTCCATAAACCTAGAAAGATGAGCATGACTCAAAAAAGAACTACTTTTATTTGAGTTGAAAGAACTTAAAGAATTCTCGGTTAATACTTGACTACTTCCACAAACACTTTCACAATACACATACCAATCATAAATATCCATCAAATTGATTTTCAAAGACTTCGTCATGCTACTAACAACTTCCCCGTCCAATTATAGATCATGTTAGTTGCTATTTCACCCAACAATAAATTGTCACTTAATCTCCATTCATCTAATTCGATGGCAAAATTACATATTTCACGAAGATAAGTAGAAGCACTAACACGCAACGACGTACTAAAATTCAAACTCACTTTGAAGAAATTTTTAAGTAACTTGACAAACACATGCATTTTCCCAATCTAAATTTGAAAGAGGTCCGCTCCTCCTTCTACCACCATTGTCCTCTCGAAAGTAATGTAAATACTATGCATCGTCTTCTTCTAACATTTCAAAAACTTTGTCCAAACTTGAATAACGTTTCCAATATCAAATAGGTAGAATTCCACCTAGTTGGAACATCCAAAAACACAATGGACTTGCAATCAATCTTTTCTTGCATCGCACACTCCTTCAATTTCTCATATCTACTAGGAAAAGATTTAACTATTTGATTGCATTGCGAGTATTCACAATAGAGTTGTGTGCTTCTCTCAAACCCTTACAAACAATCAAATTGATAATATGTGTACAACACCTCAAGTGCAAATATCTTCCATCCAAAAAACACCCGTTTCTACCCCAACCAATGACCTTCCAAGATAAGAAATCATGTGCTATTGGAGCTTGCATTATCAACAGTGACTATAAAAAAATTTCAATCCCCCAATCACGCAAACAAGTCTCTATCGTTTTTCCATTTATTTCCCCCTAATGGTTTGGAACAACACAAAAACTCAAAATACGCTTATTAAACGTCCAATCAGAATCAGTAAAGTATGCAATACGAGACATGTGATTAACATTCTAAATGGATGTCCATGTATCAGTTGTGAGGAAAACATTTGATGGTGAAATGAAAAGACATCTCTCAATTTCAACTCTTTATCCAAATATAATTGATAAATGTTTCTAACAAAAGTCCTACGAGACGGAGCCTGGAATTGAGGACATGCAGCACTACAAAATTGTCTAAAACCACAAGCTGCAACAAACTTAAACGGTAATTCATCCAGTACTATCATCTTTGTACAAACAACCCTACACTCTTCCTTACTCCGGCTAATAGCTATAAGATTGCTCCCACCACCCTCCTTTTTCTCAAAATACAAGATTTTTTGCTTCTTATCTTGTAATCTACAAGGATACTTTTTACAATTATTTGTCAAATGGTTACGCAGAGTGCTTGTACCACATTTCTTAGTACCACAAGGATAATCAACTCCACAATAGTTATACTTACACCTAACATCCGAACCATACCTTGAGCCTAACAGTGTAAAGTGATCCCGGATATATGAAGCTAGTATATTAGATTTTCGCTTACGTGATGTTAATGGTGCACATGGAGGAAGATCCGATAGCAAATCATCTGATGGTGCTGCCATTTCATTTTCTTCACATACATTCACATCTATTGTGTCCATTTTACACCTACATTAGCACAGCCAAAAATAAAAATAAATAAATAAATAAAAATATATATATATATGGGATAGAAATCACTCGGTTCAATCATAAAAAAGCCATGTACCACTTTGTTTAAAACGGAGAAAAAAAAAAAAAAAGCAACGACTACTAACAAATGAAACAATAAATTTCACTAGTAAACTAGTATGAAAAAACAAATTAACGCACCTACTAATAAATTATACTAGTAAACACAGAGCATTCACTTTTCAAATCTTAATAGATCTAATTGCCTAATTACATCAACCAAAGCAACAAGTACTTTTCAGATTTTTCTACTCATCGGAGAAGTTGAAAAACGCATCCTCTCACAAGTCATTCATCACTAAAATACTTTTCTATGAAAATATATATATAAAAACTGATAAATAGAAATAAAAGAATTTTTGGTATTTGTCAGTAGAGAAATGTTTTGACTTGTGTCAACAAAATATAGTAAAAAATGGAGAAGTTATAAGAAATCGCCTTCCCTTGTATTGTCCACCTACAAATGGAAAAAAGAAGAGACATTTTTATTTTTCTCATATTTTATTTTCGAGAGAGATAGAGCATATATAGATACTGGCAAAAGATCTTAACTTCATGGCTTAATCGATCTTAACTTCTCCAACAATTTGGTATCATCCGGTTTTCACTACACATTTATTTGCTGAAATGATGCTCAATCTCTCACTTTGTCATTGTCATTTGGAAAAGTAAATAATTATTTAGCTTATATATAATTATAGTGTACATGCTTAATATTATATATATATATTTCTTCCCGTGCTTTCATTTCTCTTACCTCGAGATCGAGATCGTGCCTTTTTTACTTGATCTATTCCTTGGTAAAAAAAAATAAAGTCGAAATAAGTTTAACTGAACGAATGATTGTAAAAAAAGTCGATAAATGTAAAATCTTCACCAAGCACAATTGAATCCTTCTTTTTTGGAGTTTGCATTTATTCGTTAAAAATCATTTAATCATTTTGTATCATACTATACAAGTTTTAAATATGGTTGAACTAGAAAAATCGGGTCAATTATTGTATATCTTAGTTTATTTGAAAAAAAATAAAATTGTACCATTGATTTTATGTTATGATACAAAAAACTAATGGCCTCCAACGAGACACACTGCAAATAAGCCAATAATACAATATTCTGGAAGTCACAAACAAAACATTCCAGGTCTCAAATAAAGTTATCGACTCTAGAGATACAATAATAGAGTAGACAAAATTGTTTCAATCTGGGCATTAAGAAAAAAACCAACATTCCATATATAACTGCTTTCAGGAAATAAAAATTTTCCACTAGTCATCACCGTATGCTCGGAAGCTGTAGCGCTCCTGATAGAAGCCATTGAACCAAAGATCAGCTTCAAACCATTTGGGGTACCGAACAAGGTCACCAGCTACAAATTGCATATAGCGCTGACTCCCTTCAGGTACGACCCTCACCTCCCCTTCCTCGATATAAACTAATTGATCAACATGCCAGTCCCATGGAAGCTTGCATTTGCCTGTCTTCCACATCGACCATTTCGAAATGTCAAGCTCTGTCAGTCGCTCTTTCGATACATTTCTCTCCACCCTCACATTGTACAGCTCTTCCAATGGTTTTTCAATCCTCATCGCCCTAATACCTTGACATTGCCCACGAGTAGCACTTGATCTTCTATACTCTCTGCTGCCTTTATTGATGGAGAAGACCTTAAAAGCAGAAGCCGAGACAATACTTGCCATATCCCCCTCTACCTTCTACTATATATGAGCAAACAACAAAACCAGCAAACTAACCCTATACAAATTTCAAAGAATTTTTCGCTTAACACACTTCATATATTTGGTGCCAGAACTTCTTCAATACACAATCTAGCAAACTAAGAATTCGAGATAGGAGATTAATGAGTATTATCAAGTCTAACACCTTGTATTTAACCTCTAAAGTACAACTTAGAACATTAAACAGTGAGCCTTTCTGCAAAATTTCTCTTGAGAAAAAAATCGTCTTTATCTTGCCAAAAGAAAATACACTAGCATTTTCTTGCATATAAAACCAGAAATAATCAGTCACAGGTAGAGACATTTTCTGTTTCACACAATAGCACCATTCCAACTTAATAAATAAAATACAGCCATTTTTGCACGTTTATGAATGCTTTTATCGATTTTATTTGCAAAACATTCCATATTTTTAATTCTTTTATTGACTGTGTTAATTCGGGTGGGAAAGAAACATAGCTCATGATTATTTAATAATACCCCCTTTCCTATTTACACATACAATTCATTAGAATTGATTAGCCCTAATTTTGGTCCATTCAACATTTACAAAAAATATTCTGTACTCTGGTCCTAATTTCGAACTCTGCAATGCTTGTAATTCATAAACTCGAGTAATCAAAATCCCAAACCATTATTCAATTTGACGAATACGATGATGGAGTTCAAATTTCTCAACTTATAAAGATAAGATTTGTGAATATAAAAATAAAAATCACAGAACATATAATTTCTGGCAGTAACCAAAGAAAAAGAAACTTACTCTTTCGGGTCTGCTTGGAAATGGGGCAGTAAAGGAAGAATGCTCGAATCCCAGCCACGCCAAAGCAAGATTGATGAGAAAGCTGGATACTGAATTCCCCAGTTCTTAACCAGAGAAGAACAGACGCAGGTTTACTTCTCATTATCCACTTAAGCAAAGAGAAATGGAAAATAACATCAGAGGTCCCCAGCCTTTAATGCACATTGTACTTTGGTCCTCAATCTTAATTTAGTATTTACATCAATTTTTCATTTTGGTATTACTTTAGTGGACTAATTTTACCCTTTTCTTAAACTGAAAAACCAAAATTTTGTAGATGAGATTATTTTGTCCTTATTTTTAATTAAACAAAAAATTAAATAAAAAACAAGAAAGGAAGGAAAAAGGAAAAAAAAAAAAAAAAAAAAAAAAAAGGAGGGAGGGAGGGAGGGGAGTATCATCTTTTCTTTCTTTCTTTAACTGACCATTAACACCCTGACTTTTTAAAAACTACACAAATCACTTGAGGTTTTTTTTTTTTTTCCAGTTGACTACAAAAATTAACATCCTTTCTATATTTAAGTTAGAAAAATAACATTCTGGTTATGACACATCAGGTGCCGATTGTTACCTTACACACTTGACGTCTATGATGTCCTTACTTGAGTGGTTAAAAGTTTGAGATATTGTAATTTGAGTGAACAATCTTATCACGAGTGCATATAAAACAATTTCACTCAGGTATCTCTTTTTTGGCAACCTTCAAAACAAACCATTAGATCATGAAATTCGCTCAAGAAAAGCTCAAGCTTCTTCGAAATTTCAATGGGGCAGAAGAACCAAACTTGCAAGCATCATTCCATTTCAGTGTAATCTTCTGCCATAATCTGTATATCCCTCTTTTTTGCCTCATTTGTTTACTTCATTGCACCAGAAAGACACTTCTCTGAACCATTTTTGTTCAACAAAGAAAGAAGTATTCAATGGTGATCTGAGGGATGTTAAGTTCCAATGGAAAAAGTTTTGTTTTGGGTCGACTTACGAGTAAACATGGCCCTATTGGGGCTGCACTGCACCAGGTGGCAGGGAACGCCATACTTCGACTTTGTATAGTGCTCTACTGCTCTTGCTGCTAGAGGACACGAGATTTATATTTTCATTGCACCTTCTGATAGGAGGTTTCATCGGATATGCATGAAGGCGAACTTCATGTGTATTTTGTGGCGAATGATCTGAATTGGTTAATTGTTCCCTAGCTTTCAATATATACAATCAGGAAAATAAGGCTGGTACTTTTGATTATGTGCATACTGAGAGTGTTTCTTTGCCTCATTGGCGTGCACGAATGGTGCCTAAAGTGGCTGCAACGTGCATGGGATATGGTATGAGATTATGCACTCAAAGTTATTCCACGATCTTCATGTTAACCCAAAAGAGCAATTGCCTGCAGGGCAGATTACAGAGCTTCAAGAAGCAATGCCTCGACTTTAGACGAGATTAGGTTCTTCTGTAGCTACTGGCAACATATGTATATATATATCAGTAATAATGCTGGTGAGGTTCTAAGAAACATCTACCAGCTCCTACAAAGAAATGTCCATGTCTCAATGGAGTCGATGAGACAAATTTTGTGCATGATCCAAAGGCCACAGCCGAGAGAACACGAGATACCATGGAATGTCAGCCTAGTAATGGGAGTTGATGATAGGCTGGTTAGAGACAAGGGCATCCGCAATTATACGAAGCATTTTCATTGATATCTCAACACAATCCCGAAGTTTTTTTTACTTATTGTGGGTTCTGGTCCTGATCCATCAGAACTGTCTGATTTTTACAATTCTTTTGATCTGTTTGTGAACCCAACATTGAGGCCTCAAGGGCTTGATCTTACATTAATTGAATCAATGCATTGTGGGAAGCCAATTTTAACTCCAAATTTTCCTAGTATAACTGGAACTATGATACCAAGTGAAGAATTGGGATACACTTGTTCACCAAATGTAGAATCCTTAGTAGAAGCCTTGAACTTAGCAATGAAAGATGGCACAAAAATTCTGCAGAGGAAAGGCATGAATTGTAGAAAACATGCAATTTCTATGTTCACAGCAACCAAAATGGCAAGGGATTCTTCCTATGCATGCAAAACACAAGACATTGCCAGTTGCCACTACCAGATTGTTGAGATGTACCGCCTAATGCTCAATCTGGCTCTTCATCTACGCACTACACCCAAAAAGGGCATTTGCAACATATAAAAGGCAACATTCGGTTGTTAAATGTTGCTAAATGGGTCTACCGCAACATTTGAATAAGCGAATGTTGCCGTTGGTTGACATAATTGAGCTTTGGCAACATTTTTTAAATGGATGTTGCAAATGTCGCATTTCGCAACGTTTATTTAATGTTACGAAAATTTCTATTTTTTGCAACGTTTATTCAACGTTGCTGAAACTCGTATAATATAGTCTTTTGCAGCGTTTAATGAAGGTTGCAAAAATAACTTTTTTGCAAATTTGAGTGATAGTTGTCATTTGGAAAAATGAAAACTCTTTGGCAACGTTTATTGAACGTTGCGAAAAACAACGTCCAATAAATGTTCCCAAAGAGTTTCCATTTTTCCAAATGACAATTATCACTCAAATTGGGAGATCCAACAAAAAATAGGAAAACCTAGATAGACTTCGCGCCCGTCTCTCTCGTCTTCTCTTCTTCACTCCCGCCGTCTCCTGACAATTTTTCAAGATAGGTCAAACTAGGATGACAATGGAAAAGGGAACATCAAGTGCAATCAAAGAAACAAGCAACTTATCACTAGATATATGCTTAAACTTTCTCATAAGTTAAAATTTTAAGCTGAATCCAACAGTTTGCTAATTAATGTCAACTAGCATCCACCTTATTTATCCTAGTTACGGGTTAAGTTTTTAAATTTAAAAGCTCTCTTGTTTTCTTAATTAGGCTTCCCATTCTATTATTTCCATGTATAGTAAAACAATGAAATGTGAATTTCAGATTCTTTTGAGTATATTTACATCTGTGGTATATTTCATATTTCTTAATTAGGCTTCCCATTCTATTATTTCACAGGACTGGTGAATTTGTCTATTGATACCTTGCTTGTTCCACCAATCTCTGCTCTAGCAATCTTGTGGAAAGATATTATGTGATGGTAATGTACAATATATATTTCTTAGATTTAGCTTTTAAGGATACCTGGTTCTAATTTATCCATTTCACAACGGATGAGAAACTAACAAATCCTACATGTTCACTAATTTTTCTTGAAAAGTAGTAAATTTTGTGGAAAGATAACTGATGTTGATAATGGGAATTTTATAATTTTTGGCTTTAGAATTTTGAGATGCTAAGTTCCATTTTAATGCATTTTACAGTGGAAGAAGAAGCGTATGAGAAGGTTGAAGAGGAAGTGTTGAAAGATGAGACAAAGATCCAAGTAGAGGATGGAAATTGATGGTGAGATCGTTCTTTTTTCAAAACCAGCTTCTTCTTTTCTGGCTACCTGGCAATCATGATGAACTGAATGAAGTTCTGTAGAGGGGCTTTCTTGTTGTCTATTCTGTTCCTATCTCATCCTCAAGCGTCTTGTTGAAGTAAAACTATGAGCAAAAGCCTTCAGCAAAAGCCTTCAGCAATTTTCAACAAGACCTCTTCATTTGCTCTCTTTGATAGAAGTGTTGGTGATGATTTCAGATATAGAACTCAAAATGATTTATCCAAAGCTGCTTAGCATTGTGAAATCGAGAGAGTTTGCTGAGGAATTGAATAGGGAGGCTTGAGAACAGCTTTCTGGATTTGAAGGAAAGTTGTATGTTAGTGGCATATTACTAGTTTATACTAATAAAGTCCGGATTCAAACATAGGTTGAAGTGTATGTGTTCAAAAATTTGTAATGTTAAGTGTATGGAATCAAAAATTCGTATGGATTCAAAAATTTGTAATGAAATTATTATTTTTTATGCAATTCCAAAATTTGTTCATAAAGAGTCATTTTCAATTTTATCAATCAATTTGCATAAATTGCTATAAAAAAAAAAAAAATTACTTACGGCAACGTTGCAAAAAGTGTTTTTTTGCAACGTTTAAAAAACCCTGCAAAAAAGGTTTTTGCAGCGTTTAAAAAAAACATTGAGATTTACAACATTCGCCAAACGTTGCAAAAGGTGTTTGGCAACTTTTTTGAATGTTGTCGTATCCCTTTTTTGTTGTAGTGACGTTTTTCTGTTGCTTTGTACTAGTAATTCTAATACATAGATATTGAACACACATAGAGTTAAATTCCTATTATCCAATACATGCGTCTCTCGAAATACAGAACGGTCGTTTGAGTAAAGCTTCAAAGTTACACTCAACCTCAAGAGATACATACATCAGCAAATATTCAAAAACTTATTTGGCCAATTTTTCAAATGTGCAAAGTATGTAATCGGTGAAATCAAATCCGGCTGAGATTAAACTCGAATTGCTTTCCTAGTTCCAACCCCCATTCGACCAAACAAATTTCACAAATTTAAAACAGAAAAATGAATTAAGTCGAAAAGTTGATCACTTATTATCACGAATGGTACATAGTAACCGCAGTTACTTTGATCAACATTGCATGCATTAATAAAAATGCACGAAAGGAAAAAAAAAGGATTACAGAGCGTAGTCTCATCTTCCAAATTACTAACATATCATAAGCAACTCATTAATGATGTTTAGGATCTGGTCCTCCAGGACTAACCCTATTAATATCATAATGATATTCCTCCTGTCTCTTTAAGCTTGCTTTGAACATTTCTTTTGCACTTCGGATCAATGCACTGTCCATATCCGCATGAGGATCGTGAACACTGGCACGAGCATGAGTAGACGAGAACGAAAGTGCAATCAAAATTAAGCAGAACCAGAACTTAAAACCAGCCATTGATTGATATAACTAGCTGTAAGGATTTTGTAGTTTGTTTAGTGAACTTGGAGGTGAAACTTATATAGAGCTCCATTGTCCTTAATTCTGTTATATTTTAATGTAAGATGGATCGAGTACGACACTAGTTTTAATTAAGGATTTCCACTTTGGTTTTTAAGTGGGTGCGGTCTGTGATGCCTGTCAATGACTCTTCTTACAGCGTTACTTTTGAGTTTTGATGCTACATTATTTAATTATTTGACCTTAAAAGTGCACATTCCATTCATTTATATTACATGTGTTTTATTTATGCCACCGTGATACATTTATTTGGAGATGAAGATAATTTAAATAAATAAATTTATGCTTCATTTAACAGTTTAAATTTTTAGATAATTCGATTAAAGCTGTAATTAAATTAGGCACGTGTCGTTACTATGACGTGAATAAAAAAAAAAAAAAATTTGCATGTACACGGAGGAACATATGAAGATAAGATAATTATTCACGTGCTCTAAATCTACGTTGCATTGATTTTTTATTCATTTTTTTTCTTTTTCTTTACGATTTATTTGATAATGCCTTAACTAATGGCTCAGAACCGATGCTGTGAATCATCAAATGTATATAAACAAATATTAATGGCTTCCACATAAATAAGAAAGGTTGAGTTCAATGCAAAAGGTTAAATACCACTTAAAATAAAACGGGTTAAATCTCTCAACGATCACCCAATTTTATATTTAGTGTCATCATAGCCCAATTTGATTTTGTTTCACCATGGACATCCAACTTTATACTTAACGTCACAATCATCGTCTAATTTGATTTTATTTCACGATAGCCACCTAATTTCATATAATGTTTTATTATGATCACCTAATTTCATATAACTTTTTATTTTTACTAATTTTAAAAGGGATATAACGGTAACTTTGCATTATATATAGAAAAAAAATTAAAACAAAAAGTTATTTTAATAAAAAAATTTATTTTTAAAAAAAAGTTACTTAGAAATATAAAATAGAATAAAAATTTATTTAAAAAACGTTCCATAAAAAAAAACTTATTTTAAAAAAATGTTAGAAAAACAAAATAGAAACCTATTTTAAAATAAACGTTTTTAAAATTTTTAAAAAACTTTTTTTAAAAATTTAATTATATATAATACAAAGTTACCGTTTCATCCTTTTTAAATCTTTTTTAAAATTAATGAAAATGGTGAAAAGAAGTTGAATGGTTATGGTGAAATGTTATATGAAATTGAGTGATCATGGTGAAACATTATATGAAATTGGGTGGCCATGATGACACTAAGCCCTCGTTTGGTGCATATTTTTGGAAAAAGAATGCATTTTTACTGTTGATGTGATGGGGAATATGTGATTGAAAAAGAAGGAAAAATTATTGATGTGATGGAAAATATTATTTTATTGAAAAATGTGTGGTTGAGAATGAGAATGAAAAAATTAATGTAGATCAAACAGGGTCTAAATATAAAGTTGGGTGATCATAGTAAAACAAAATCAAATTGAATGATCATGATGACACTGAGTATAAAATTGTATAGTTGGTGGATTTAACCCTAAAATAAACTAACGATGAAATTTTGGTTTTATCTTCAACGAAAGTAAATTTACTAAAATAATTAATGAGTGCTGAATATTGGATCTTGACCAGTCAAGGGAGGCTTCTTTCATAAAAAATATAAATAAATAATTGAGGAGAAGACATTTTCTTCACCCTCTCAATATTGGTCCTTCTTAAGTAGATGATTTTCTTTAACCTAACAACAAAACTAAGATTAAGACATTTTCTTCACTTTGTCTCAATATTTGTCCTTTTTAATTAGATAATTTTCTCTGAATTCGTACTTTCTTCCCTACCTTATAAAAGTAACTTTGAAGCACAATTAAGCATGAAACTGTTATTCGATTAACATATTCTATCAAACAAATGATAAGAAATTTAATGAATAATTTGTTGTTTCATAGTTGGATATTATTGTCTAACCTAGATGTGAATAATATTATTGTCTCAAGTTAGGCTTTTCCCAATTCAATTGTGACTCCATTTATTGATATGCTTAAATTTAGCGCGTGATCTTGCCTTACCGAAATCGTTAGCTTTGGTAGCAACCTCAATTCGTATTGGTCCATTTTGACTCGCTGACCAACTCAATGTCTTTCCATATTCAATCGGTATGAATTGTTGGCCTACATCCACATAAACTCGACGTTTGTTGTGATGTTAAGTTGAACACCATATTTCTTTTGAGATATTTGCTTAGAGCAGAAAAAATATTTTCTCATTTCTTCTCAATAATCGCCATCGCACTGCAAAATCCCTAAACTCGTTTTTTTAATTCTTATTATTCAATATATTTTTTTACATCAAGCCCATGTTTTGGTTCAGATAAAAAATTTAATCAAAGTATTAGTCAAAGTCCAAAAATTTTAACCACACATATCATGAGATTCACAACGTTTCAACCATATATTGGATTTCTATTAATAATTTGATCCTTACCTAACTCAAAGAGGGGCTAAAAGCCTAAAAGAGCACTATTGGTTGGTGGAGAGAGCGAGACTATATAGGTGAAGTTGTCAACGTTAAGAGGGATATTGGGGCGACGGCCCATACTGGAATCCACTATCCTTTCCCTTTTCCAACCCAAAGCTCAAAAACAAATATAGGAAACCGCCAATGCCAACCAAAACATAAATAATTTTCACTTTTTGACTTTTCTATGTTTTTTTAATAAACCAAATGCATAATTTAACTTTACTAAAACGTTTACTTTCACTTTCCCTTTCACTTTCGTCGTGTCATCTTCTTCCTCACCCTTATTCCGTTTCTTTTTCTCTTTCCTTCTACGTCCCCTATTATTTCACTCTCATGTCTTGTCTCTACTCGAGAATAGCAAGTGGATTGTAGAAGAGAACATAACATCGAGAATGGAGATTCATCAATAAGTAACTAGATTGGGGTGGAGAGGAGGGTTGAGGATGAAGACGAGAAGCACCTGCTTGAAATGGACAAAATAGCACCGATATATTTTGCTCGAACACCTATACAAACGACTGTTGCACATTGAATTCCTCCATATGTGTTGCACTTTGTTTGGATCTTCTCCCACTCACTCTTATGGAGTAAACACTACAACTCTAAGGATTTGACTTTTTAGTGTTTACTAATTTGGGATATGCTTTTAAGTTATTACTAATTTGGGAAAACAAAAAAGGTTTTGACTTTGAAATGGCTGTTTGAATTTAACATTCACTTCAAGTGGAAAAAATAGCCCAATTAAACAATTGAAATAATTGGTCTTGGGGCACTATCTTATCATCAAAAGCTATCTAATTCTTCCACGATGAGCCATTTTTATGATTATCTTGTTTCATGGAAGCAATTTGTTTTCTTTATATGGTTAGCATTAAAAAAATAAAATAAAAATAAAAGCATTCACTTATATATATATATATATATGTATAGTAAAAGAACCATTAAATCAGTTGAGAACAATATAATTTAACTTTTTGTCTTTTTGATATTATCGAATATTGTATAGTTCACCATATCAAATAAATCAAAAAGTATTCAAGCATTTTTTTTTTTATAATAAAAATTCCCTTCGACTCCCTTTAATCTATATATAAAATGAAATTTCTCATTTTATGTAAAAAAATAAAAATAAAAAAATTATGAACCAAATTGTCTATGTTCGTGAAATATGCATAAATTATGTTCTCTAGCTAGTTCCATGTGTAATTGCAGCACTTCTTCAACAAATCCATAAAAGAATGGGCTTGATTCTCTATACTCACCAGATTGGCCATAAATTGGACCAAACCTAAGAGTATCTTCTTAAATGACAGAAATAGTACTGCATTGCATAGATTTGACATTCTTTGTTCAATTTTAATTTTTTAATTTTTCTTGAAATGAGTTCGAGATAAGTCAACAATTTTTATTTTAATTTTTTCAATTGGGACAAGAGTGTCCTAATCAAATTATTAGTAAATTTTGAAGAAGAATAATGTTGGGCCTTGATTAATAAATGAGTTGTATTTGTAATTGTGTAGTTGAAATTAATATTTGACTTTTAAATAAAAATTATATATATATAAAGTAATTTTCCCTTTCACTTTCTCCCAATAAATAATTCTAGGAGTTTTATTCAATATACATTATCTTACCCTATGGCAATCTTCATTCTTTACACAAATAATTAAATATTGCTCCAACTAAACTACAAATTTTCTTTCTTGGACATCTTTGCTTAGATTAGGGTAATTGGCGCAAAACGTCCATACCTTTGATTTTTTGGTGCATAAAGTCCCTACCTTTCAAGTTTATTGTGGAAAACATTCATACCTTCATTTTTTTGGCACAAAACATCCCTACCTTCTGCATTTCTTTGCACGGAACGCCCTTTCCACAATTCTTTTAATTTAAAATGACCAATATATCCTCCTATGTAAATAGAGCGAGAAAGGAAAGAAAAGAAAAATAAAGAAGAAATTGCAACTATAGGCCTGAACTTTTTAAAATGTGCAAATAACCCACCAAACTTTCACCTTCTCTTTTCTTTAATTCATTTACTATTTAATTCATTTAACTAAAAAATTATTTCTATGTTCTGAAAGATCAAAATGAACAAATTCACTCCCATTGTTATGTTCTTCCGTGGTCTCAAAACCAAAAGAAATATGCTATGTGTACATAAAAATACACATAACATTTGACATAATAGCCAAATGGCAGCCCCCTATTGGAGGGAGTGCCTGTGGGCCCAGGCGCCCCCCAATAGGAGGCTGCCATTTGGCTATTATGTCAAATGCTATGTGTATTTTTATGTACACGTAGCATTACTCAAACCAAAATCCCTATCCAAATTATTCACTCTCATTTGCACTTCACACTGTACATAGTTTTCTTCTTCGTCATTGTACATAGTTTTCTTTTTCGTCTTCTTCTACTCTGTCTTCTACTTCATCTAAAAATGAATTCTCGCCTTTAGGGGATGGAACATTTGAAGAAACCAAGATTTCCCCAATACGATCGATAACGGAATCAAATCTCTCTCTCCTGTCAAATTGGGTTCTCTCATCCACCTCCTCGCACTCTCCTCTCTTTCATTTTCAGTCATACGATAATCATTGACCCCAAAGCTATTACAATTATCTTCATCATTGACAATAAACCCAGGATTTAACTCAATTTTCTCGGAATCGGACTCCAAATTTGCTCCCACAACACCAACCACAATTGCAGAAGGGTTTGTATCGGACCCAAGACCCGGACCGAACCCAAACTCCATCCCTAGATCTTCCGTTGGACCTGAATCGAAATCCCAGATTTGGTCATTCAGAACATGGACTTCGCGGGTCTCGAATAGATCGATAGAATTCATCATATTGGTTTTCTTGTTCTTGATGGGCCCTCGTAGTGTTGCTGGCAATGTGCCTTAGTGGTGGTGGTGGTGGTTGTTGGGATTGAGTCGCCGATTCGTAGTGGTGAAAGCTGTGAAGATCGGAGTCCTTTGCCATTGCAGAAGCCAGAAACTGAAAAGGGATATCTGGAAGTTATTTTTTTGGACGAAAGATATATTATTCATCAATATTTGTGGTATGCCAATCTTAAAGAAGGGGGAATAATAAATGAATTAAAGATAAGAAAGAAGGTGAAGTTTGGTGGGTTATTTGCACATTTTAAAAAGTTTAAGCCTATAGTTACAATTTCTTCTTTATTTTTCTTTTCTTCCCTTTCTTGTTCTATTTACATATGAGGGTATATTGGTTATTTTAAATTAAAGAAATTGTTGAAAGGACGTTCACTGCAAATAAATGCAGGAGGTAGGGATGTTTTGTGCCAAAAAATGAAAGATATGGATGTTTTCCACAATAAACTTGAAAGGTAGGGACGTTATGCGCCAAAAAATCAAAGGTATGGACGTTTTCTACAAAACCTTTCAAAGGTAAGGACGTTTTGCGCCAATTACTCCTTAGATTAATAATCTTAATGATTGCAATTATTTTCATTTTTTTAATATATATTTTCAAACTTGTTAGTTGAACAAATAAATTGAAGATTAATACAACTAATAATTAATATGTTTGATAAATACATAATACATTTGTATATTGCTAGTTGCAAATATGTATATGAAATTTCCACATCAGACATAATCCAAACAACCATAATCTGGTGATATATTAATACTAAACTATGTCAATAATCAATTGTTAATTTGTAGGAAAATGATGTATGTACAGCGTTGAAAATATGCTATATTAGCGAACTTATACTTTGATCTCTAGATAACCATACAATAATTTTATGGAAATCTCACACTACTCAATTTCATGAACTCGAGGGATAAAAGTGCAAGATTTGGAGGATGATTGTCTCCCAATTCCCAACTTTAATGAAGTGATAAGGTAGGCACATGGAAATGTTTTTTTATTATACTAAGTTTCACATTTACCAAGATTTATTTTGACAACTTCACATGCTTGTATTGGCATCGAAATTATAAAAATAAATAAATAAATATTTGCTAGGATTTATTTGAAATAACATAAAGTCTCTGTTTGAGTCACATTAAAATTTTCATTCTCATTCTTTTACTCATTTTCAACCATACATTTTTCAATAAAATAATATCTTTCATCACATCAATAATTTTTCCTTCTTTTTCAACCACACATTCTCCATCAATATACTATTCCAAAATGTATTCTTCCAAAATAATGCGACATATCACGTTTATATCTTTTGCACCATGTATATTGAATGTGAAATTGGAAAGTTAGATATCGACTCCATTTATCTTAAACGAATGAAATGAACTAATTTGTCGAATGCAAAAAATATTTAATTAAGCTAACACCTTCAATAGATTTACTTTAAGACCTTATTTAGCTCTTTATCTATTGAATTAGTAAATAACTGCACAATGTATAGAGTATGTTTTTGTTTACTGTATTTTTGTTTAAAACACACACAAACAGGGGTGGGGTGAGTATTTTTGGGGTATTTTTAATGCGGAACCCGCCTCATGTAAGAGGCTCGGCTCTATCAGGCCTTTTATCACGTACCTTAAACAAACATAGGACCATGTCATAACAGAACTAGTAAAAAAATTGTACTACATTATTGGAGTGAGAATCATTAAAATAACTAGAATGAAAAAGGATAATTTAGAGTGAGAATAAAGCAAACAAACATTGAACTGAGATTACACACAATGGTTAATTATTACACACAAGGACAGACGAATTAGTGGGTGTTTGGTGAGAATTAAAATTATATTTTTAGTAGATTGTGATAGAAGTTTTTGAAATGTGTAGTTGCAAAGTTATAGGACCTATGAAAGATGTGGTTAATATTGATTGTTTGACTTTGATTTAGATTAAAATCTGATTTTAATTCGAAACAAACACGGCCTAAATCATGTTTATCCAGAAAGAGAACTAAAAATTAATAAAGTTAAATGTACATCATCTCTCTTATATCAACTTTGACGTTCTTTTTGTTTTCAAAAAAATTATGGACGGAAAAAAAAAATAAAAATTCACGGTGTGCTACCAAGTAACACGATGTAAAATATAGTGTACACGTAGCATAATTGAATAAAAATAAAGAGATGCCTGCCATTGTACAGAACTCTAGCAAATCAGAAACAAAAGGTGGGTTTGGAGAGTGAAAGTTGAGGGAAGGATGATGTTGTTTCTTTCAAGTGAAGTAATAAAGAATGAGAGAGAAATAGGAAAAAGTTGCAACGAAAACCACAAAAGTATTAAGGAGTCACTTTCATGAGGAAGCATTTTTGTTTTGAAGGATCTATTCATACCCTTAGAAAACATTTTACTTACTAAATTTGAATTCGAGTCGAGTGGAGTTACGGGTTCTTTTCGAAAATGAATTCTTTCACCATTCTCTTCTCTATTTAGATCAAGAAAATTAATGAAAGTTTTGCAATGCATTTTGGGTGCTTGTAACTAGAATAATTGTTAGTTGTTTGCAGTATTTAGTACAGATTACAGTAAGATTAATCCAGTGTGAAAAGCTGTGTAAAGTGAGAAGATTAAATATGGGTTAGTCTAAATTCGTGCAGTGATAAAATTTGGATGATTTAATGGCAGCAACTTTAGGGTATCAGATTTGGCAGTTGCAGAAATAGAACAGGAAAAAAGACTTGTTTATTAAAAGCTGGAACAACAGGAAAAAAAGCACAAGAACAAGGTTCTGAGTCTGGATTCTCCTCATATTTACCATCTTTATAATCAGAACCAAACCCAAAATCAAGTACAAGGAGGAGAAGAAGAATCGCAAAATACACGACTGGTGGCGTCCCATGAATACCATCAACATTTATATCAATCCCAAGAACTTTTTCAACAGCATCAGCTCATCTACTGTGGAAGATTAGGTATTCAGCCGCAGCCTCAGCCTCCAAAGATACGCTTGTCAAGTGTGGAACATGCAAGATTGCGAGAAAATATGAGAGAGAGCACTCATCTTCATCAAACGTCATCAAGATTAGGCCAAAGGAACGCTGGGGGCGAGATAGTGGAAGTCGAAGGAGGTCACGTTGTGAGATCCATTGGTCGAAAAGACCGGCACAGCAAAGTCTGCACCTCCAAAGGCCCCAGAGACCGTCGTGTCCGGCTAGCTGCACACACTGCAATTCAGTTCTATGACGTCCAGGACCGCCTTGGCTATGACCGCCCGAGCAAGGCCGTCGACTGGCTCATCAAAAAGGCCAAGGCATCCATCGATGAGCTCGCACACCTGCCGGCCTGGAATCCCATCACTGGTTCTGAAGCAAATGTAAATTTTGAACAAGAAGCAGCACAAAAACAACTGGAGGAAAATCAGCAGCAGTATCTTAATCAAGAACTGCACGAAAGCAGCACTCCTGATCTGAATGTGAACAACCCTGGTTTTCTGCTTCCATCCATGGATTCTGATGTTATTGCGGACACCATCAAGTCCTTTTTTCCAATGGGTGGTTCAGCTGAGGCAAGCTCCTCAGCTATGCATTTTCAGAGCTTCCCAACTTCAGATTTGCTATCAAGAATCAGTAGTCAGAGCCAAGATCTGAGGCTCACTTTACAGTCTTTTCAAGATCCAATTCCGCTCCACCACCACAACAACGAACAGCCTCAGCGTTATCAAAGCCCCAGCAACCACACTGAACAAGCCCATGTTCAAGCACAAGTCATATTCACTGAAACCACTCCACTTCCACTAGGGTTTGATGGCAACACAGGCTGGTCTGAACACCATCAGCAGCCCAGTTGGAATACCAGTGGAGACTCCGCAAGTGGGAGTGTCGGATCAACAGGATTCTTGTTCAATTTGCCGCCAGCGGGGCAGCCATTAGGCCAAAACCAGTTCTTTTCTCAGGGGGGACCCCTTCAGTCCAGTAATACACCTTCTTTTCGTGCTTGGATGGATCCATCGGCGATAACCATCGCTACCGGTGATCATAGTCAACACCACCACCATCCAGAGTTTGAGCCAATTTATCCAACATCAATATCTGGCGTTGGATTTACTTCAGGAATAGACACATTTTCTGGGTTTCACTTTCCTGCACGAATTCAAGGTGATGAAGTGGATCATGATGGATATTCTGACAAACCATCGCCTGCTTCTTCTGATTCTCGCCATTGATTTTACCTCACAAAACTGAAAACTCATTACCAGGTAATAATATTCTCAATGCCCATTTTCAATATTGTTGAGTTAAATTTCATCTTGTTTCAATTCTATATGTTCTGTAATAATATATATTGCAGTAATATTTAACTTAATTTGCAGGGCTTTATCCATTTCTCAGAACTGGAGAGAGATTTCAGTGATTTAGTTTCAGGTTTTCGATCTCGGGTTTGATAATCTGTGTTTCTTGTTTTGTGTTTTCATGTGTGAATGAGCTATTAGGGCTCGACTTTGTTTCAAGATAAATTCGGATTTTCTTCTGTTTTTGTTATGAAATTCTTCTTGTTGCTAATATTTATTTATTTTTATATAGTCTTCAACACGTCCAAACTTTATAAATAAAACGAACACAAAAGAATAACTAATCAGTCCAATTTAACATACCAAACATTTTATAAATTTCGACCGTCGCAAGTTGACTATTCTGTGTCATTAACTTCCCTTTATTATTAATACCTGCCATTTTTGGTAAAGATTGAGAACATCGAATGGGGATCCATTTCCAACAATAGCTAACTAAATAAAAATCTTAAATACTAAGATAACAGATTTTCAGCACTTCGCGATTGACTAGGTGGTGTTCACTGGCTTGAACTCAATTCAGGCCAAAGTTTTAGGCTTGTCGGCTTAGAATGTTTGGGTTAGCAAATATAAAGAAGGGGAAGAAAATAATTAATGAGAATTTATTTAGGGTACTGAATGAAACTAGAGGGTCCTATTTATCTTTTTTATTAATGTATTTCCTAAATTATCATGATGCGGGTCAATCTGGACTTTAGATCGATAATTTCAAATTAGGATGCGATATAGTAGTTCAAAGCACACCCTTCTACGATGGTCTACGATCATTTAGCACACACCCATTGTATTAGAATCTAGTAATCTCGACCAATCAATAATTGTTTCCAACCACACATGTTCGTCTGGACACAATCCTTACGTTCCCTAGTAGAACGTTGACCATCAACCATGCATACATGTATTACCACTTTGCCATCACGTTTGATCGCGTCGCCATGTCAATGCCACACATATAACCAACCATCACGCCCCTGCTTTTCAATTCTTAAAACTTCCAAGGTTTTTCAACTCCCAAAATTCAATTGTAATATGATTGAAGATTAGTACTTGGCCATCAATTCAAGGTCCCCAACCAACAACTTATGGGCCTCATGAAAATCTCCATGTCTGGCTGAAAACTATATTTCATTTAATAAACAAGACAAATATTAAAAACACAAGATTTGGCTTATATTGTGATGGTGACAATTGCTTGATGAATTCGATTTTTGTGATTACGCTGAGATTTGGAGATTCCTAAAGCCTATCATCAAACATGTATGCCGAAAAGTATTTGTCAACACAGACAAATGTCATGTGCAAACATGAAACAACATCATATACCGGTTATTCTTCGTTAAAAATAAAAAAATTAGATATAAGTAAACTTCAACTTAGCCAAACATGAAACAACATCATATACCGGTTATTCTTCGTTAAAAATAATTAAAAAAAAAAAATTAAACTTCAACTTAGCCAAACATGTATTAATGAACTGTAGACAGAACATACTATTGGGTACAAGCAATTTTTCCTGTACACATGGACCCTATAAACAACTTCATTTATGCACACTCCAAACAACTTGCAACCTTCTTGTCCAAATTCATAGTTTAATTAATATGCTAATTCACAAATGATTTAGGATATTATATCAAAATTATTGGATTTTTTTTTTGGTGGATAAACAGAGGTGTCGAGCCATTTACTTCACATCAGCCTACAGAAAACCAAAACAAACAAGTCCAGAGTCTAATTTTTCTTCCTTTCCCTTTGTTTCTTCGGTTTAGGATGAACTTGCTACTCAAGATTTGCCTCGGGGGAAGCTTGCTTCAGAATAGTTTGGCTTGAATTTTTTCTTGCATGTGTAGGATCCTTTCCATTGGACAATGTGGTTTAACTGTCACAATGATGTTCATTTTGGCCTAGTTTGTAGTTTTACTTGTTTTTTTTTCTTGCTGTCGATCTTCTTTTGCATGGATGGACTCAATTCGACCCGTTTCTCCCATGGACGAACAGCTATCCATCGCTCCTTCCAGCTCCACCCACAGTTGTCTTTGCTAAGGTCATAATAAGCTTGACCAAGATACTGGCTCGAATTCGCCCTCCACTGCAAAAAACACAATAACTTGCCGAGTCATTGTCAATTGAAAGTGCGATTTAATGGAAGTCCAATTGATAATTGTAATGAATTAAGATGACGAGCCTGATGAGAAAAGGCATATGCCATGACTCGCTCCCTTCTGGCTGCTGCTGCTTCTCTCTGGTGTATCCTGTTGAGAATTTCTTCCATGGTTTCAGAGCCACCACTCCATTCTACCTGTTCGGAAAATTCACAATTTAATGTCCTTTGCAGTCAGAAAATGAAGCTCTAGGACAACTTACGCTGTAAAATTTTGAATAGATAATTGTCTTCTCGAATTCCTACTTGAGAAGTAAATAGAAAACACATTTCAATATCTCTTGAATTTACTCCAAAAAAATTGCTACAAAGTCAAATTCTCCATTAGAATGGAGCAGTTTACTGAGAGAGATTATACTTCATGTGGTCGGAGCAGATTTTGAAGGCAGCTCATTCCTATTTTCTTTACAGTTATGTTACAACTTGGGTTGATTTACATATCCAGCTTGTTAAAATTTAGAACTTTTAAATAGTACAGAATATTAATGTCCAAATCAGGCATATCAGTGATGAATATCACATATTTATCATAATTTGTGGTTAGACTTCTTAAGAAACGAACAAAAACATAAATATACATGCCATGTGAATTACAGTACATAATGTGGAAGTCAATAATACCTCTACTTCATGGAGCTTAGCATCAAGTTTCAACTGATTCTCAAGTTTCTTTTGCTTTATTCGGCCCTCAGTAACCATGGAAATCCAGCGAGATCTAATCTCTGCTTGAGTTTTGCTCCAAAAATGTATATGAATCAAAGCAGATGAAGTTTGGTTTTTAATAGCAAGCCTGCCTATGACACCTTGAATTCTACCTATTCCTGTTGAACGAGGCAGGTGTTTTCTTGCCTGCAATAACAACAATTGAGTAAGGCACGATAAAAATATATAATTTTTCTAGTTGCAGATCAAGGCATGCTAAAACAAGCACTTGGTCTAATCTGCCAGATGAGAGGTGGATGGAGAGGAAAAAATCGGCAAGAAATCAAGATTTCAAAAATAAACATGCAATAAAATAATAGAGAGCACTGCAGCAAAAAAAAAAAAAAGGGAACAATCTTGAGAGTAATTATTGTTTACTTTGACATTAAAATTGCTCAGCTCCACTTACAATGTATGCCCTGAAAGCCTTCTGAATTTGCCTGGCAGCAATATCCTCAGTCGGTTGTTTGTTCTTTGTTGAAACGCCATTGGCAAGATGGGCAGGAACTTTAGCAGAATGACACTTGCAGCCATTTGATTTTTTGGCAGAATGCTGCACAAAGTGTATAAGACCATTAGGGGAGGGAATACATTAATTGAACTTTGTAGACTATATGTGCAGAGTGCAGAGAGGAGAATTTTGAAAAGAAAAAAAATAAGTGCATTGCACCAGAAGAATGAACTCAACGAGGATAACTCGTTCACCTTTCTATGATCCCATAGGTAGGTCTGTCAAAAAATATTGAGTTTTTTGTTAAAGCCAAGTTTACTTCTATGAGACAACATGTAGCAACCATACCAAGAAAAAATAACCTTAACATCTAAGAGGTTGAAATAAGTATCATGAAGGATCCTGTGGTGACTATACTATTCTAAAAGGAGTAATGATACTAGTTTCACCCATCTGTCATATTAGGGCTATCTTTAGACTATAATCAAGAATAAACGTGAGTAATCACATAAAATTGTGAAGATGTCTGCTAGTCGTCAAACATAAAGCTGGGTGATAAGTTAGCGTTATTTAGTTATATAAGATGACATATTTATATAAGATGGCATGAAATCATTCATTCAAAACGAAACTTACCTCCACTTGCTTTGTTCTAGCTTCCTTTGCTCGCTTGAGGCAAATCTTTTTCTTAAACCAATCATCCCAACCCATTTCTATTTTTCTGGAAGCTGAACAACAGTATGGAGCTTAGCATAAAACTAGCACATTATCATAGAGTTCTTTGTTTTTCTGAAGTTCACAAGAAAAAGAATATTAACATCAAAGCATGATTCTAAAGTATAAACACTGAGATTTGTTGTTCTTTCTGTGTCCAAAATAGTGCGATAGCATAAAGATCAGAGAAATGGACATTTCTAAAAATAATCTATATTAGTCTAAATCGATCACCACGTCTCACTTTAATGTCCTAACATGGACTGAGAGAACAATATATGATGCAATGACTGCAATATCTCTTTACAACACACGAATTAACTCAAAAAAGAATAAAATAAAAATAATGGCAGTGGACGAGTGATCAAGAGCCTGCCTGGACAGCTCCCCTTCTGCAGTCCGCCGATCTTATTTTGAGTTCGGTCTTCACTTCAAACTTATCATGCCTTCGGTCTTCCCTTCTGAACTCATTCCTTAATTTCAATCAACTCATTTCAAACCAATATTTTAAACAATCATGTTACATTGCCATAATCCTTTATATAATGTCACGTGGCATTCTATCAAATCACGGAAGGTTTAAAACGCATACAGTTTTTCTATCAAATCATCTACTTTATGTCACTGCTCCTGGTAAAATTCATCTGGAAATCTGGCAAAATCCTATTTTAAAACCAATACTGCCTGCCTCCTGACATGCCATAGCTTAAAGGGACAAAACATTCTAAGACAGACATAATACTTCCTTAACTAGAGCAAGAGAAATCACTTAAAAACAGTTGAACAAAGAAATTAACAACAAATATCCTCATACACAACAAATGCCACTATGACAAAGAAACAAAATTTTCATCTTTTCAATAAAATAGTATGGAAATACACGAAACACATACCTGGGAATGGCCAAGAAACCTGTGGGGAAGCTTTGGTGCTGGTAAATGGCAAAATGTGGTGGGAGTGTATAACCTACGACCAAGAATGTTTGATATTTGCTGTAAAAGTTTCTACTTTGAACCGACAATCCAACTAAACAGAAGATGGGGTGTTAAATTTGAATTTCTGAAAGCTCAACAGTCAACAGCAAATTACGGTGGGGTTGGCATAGGGTGGGAGTTCGTTTTCAAAACCTTAATTACTGGCTTATGAATGATACATTCTTTGAATTAAAGAGAGAAAAAACTGCTTTGACAGAAGTTATGCTCTCGAGTAGGGAAGTTTGTGGGTCTGGAATGACAGGGACAGAAAAAATTAGCCAAAAAGTGATGCAGAAAAATTGGTCCCGGCGGGGCTCGAACCCGCGACCTTCGGCTCATAAGACCAACGCTCTAACCAACTGAGCTACGGGACCTTCGAAATTCAATTGTGTCAGTTAATTATAATTAGTAGTGACGCTTCAAACAAAATACAAAAAATAAAATTCGTTAATTGAGATGTATATCGTGTTACATAAATTTTTGAAGTTAATATATTTACTTTTATTTATTACATCTTGATTAATTATATTATAAATATTTGTGTGAAATTAATTGACTAACTGTTATTTTGATGCAATTTTAAAGATATTTTTATTACATTTAAATAATAACAGTTCACTCAAAAAGTACAATTAAAAATTTAAAATACAATAATCGAAATTTGTTACTAATGAGTAACGCGAAATAATATTAGTATAACAATACTAAAGAAAAATGAGAATTGAAGCTAAAGTACCAAACATTCTATTTAGTAAAAGATTTTATCTAAACCTTTCATTTGTGCTATCGCAGGTATCAATTCTTTAAAAAATTCGCAACTCAAGTCCAAAATGACGGATTCCACCAATTTGACTCCAGAAACCATCGGTTGACCTCAAATTTTGTCCAAATAAAATAAGAACATTTTGGACATAACACGTTACCTCTATTAAATCCAAAAAAAAAAAAAAAAAAAATCACAACCCCCACTCCCATCCCCTTCTTCCCCAACCCCCTCACCCCAAACCAAAACCAGTCCACCTAAGTGCTGATCGCTACCGTCGACATCACAACTACTAGAGACCAGCGATTTGATTAAAGAATAAAGAGAGGTACCGAGGGAGCATATTTTATGTTGGATACATTGAAGGGGTTTGGGGAAGGAGGTGGGGGTGTGGTTTTATTTTTTTTTTAATTATTTAATATATGAAATATGTTATGTCCAAAATGTCCTCACCTTATTTTGGGCAAATTATTAAATTTTTAATTTTTGGGGTTAAACTAATGGGTTTCAACGTCAAACTAACGAAATCGTCTTTTTGAACTTGATCTGCAAACTTTTTCAATATTTGGTATCTACAGTAGCACAAATGAAAAGTTGGATCAAATTTACTACTAAATAAAAGGTTTGGTACCTTAATTGCAATTCTCCCTCGATGAAAATTAAGGCCTAAACTTAGGGTTCATTCTTAACATACTGATACTGAATGGAACATGCCAGAAGATTTTTGCGATTGTACCTAAATTACCAGAATAAGCATTAGCTCAAGATGTTAAAATAAACAAAGACATTAACTAACATGAACCAAATTCCTATAAGCATTTATCTACAGCTGATATCCACCCGCAGATTTCATCTAAAGCAATAGTTATGGGAACTTTACTAAAAGTCCCCCAACTATAATCCATTTTTCATTTTGGACCAACGGATGTTTTTATACCCAAAGCCACTCAAATTTTGTTATTGAATACTTAAAAGCATGATATAATACACTTCCAATTAACAAATTTCACCATTCAAATGCATATAATCCTGCAATAGAAGGTCGCATAATCGAACAAACAAAATGAACTCGGTCCGTAAAAAATCCTACAATAGAAGGGCGTATGTACCAAGAACGAATACAACCTTCATGCACAATCGAACAAACAATTGAACTCAGTCTGTACATTTTGAGAAACAGACACAAGGCCACGAATGAATGTTTTCGGACTTGTTAACTGTTTACTCATATTTCTGCAAGTATATACATTAATATAATACATTAAACAAGTTCCACCCATGCTTATAAATATTTAGTAAGAGGAGGAACAAGTAATTTTATTCAAAGTGTTCCAACTTCCATTGCTCCACTGTTTATAAATTCTCCCTCACATGGGTCAATGCTGTGGATTTGCAGATGGGACAACTGTTCTTCATGAGCAGCCACTTCCTTATGCAATCTCTGTGATATTCGTGACCACAGTCAAGGATTCCGATTTTTTCTTGCTCCTCATAATCAGTCTACAAAAAGCCAAGCAAACCAAAGCTTCACCAAAGTGCACGACGTAATTTCATACAATCTCCAGCACCATTATTTTACTTCAATGCTCAAAATTTTGTTTGGAAACTGACAAGTGAAATGATAAGAGTATACCTATGACAGCTATGAGCTAACATATCACAAATATCTTCATAACTAGACGTGTCAAAGATAACATTAATACCTGGCATATTACACAGAACTTGATTTCCTGTTCCACGAACGTTGCTTCAAGATTGGAACAAGTTGCTGATGAGCCAAAAGTTCCTACTTTCAAATTACGTCGAATAGCTTCTTCAGATAATCCAGTGACAACACTACCAATTTGTTCCCCTAATGCAAGAAGCTCCTGTAGCACGGTGGCAAAATTTAATAATTTTGTGTCAAGGTCATATTAGAACGCCACGAGGTTGCACATATGAAAAAACCATTCATTAACTGCTCCGATATCTCAATCATTCACAGTAAGGGAAAATGAATTTTTCTGTTACCTCATAAGACATGTGATCTATATCCAAACGCATATCCCTGTGATGATCGACAGAATCTCCAGCTTCATGATAGCCAGGAATCTCTAGCATGGCAACTTCCTACAATGAAAACTCATAGCAAATATACTGAATAAATGCTATTACTTTGTATTCCATCAACAGACATTTAACTCTACAGCTCCTAGTTATCAGACAATGTAATCAATTGTGACAGAAACGACAATCATATAGATGAAATAAGAGAAACAATGAAAAGAATTTTACATCTTCTGGCAGAAATCTCAAATGAGGAAGGTTCCGATGCCTTGTATTCAAATCGAGCATGACTTCCCTTCGATGAGGTTGGTACAACCGAAAGCCCGTTGATGGAACAGGTGCTAGAAATGTAGGGCCTGCCTCTCCAGCGTCCTGGAAAGGATTGATGCCACTATTTGAAGAGCTAATGGTAGAGATTCTGCGTGATGATGTCCCTACTTGTGAAGGCAAGTTGATATTATATCCTCTCACCCCTTGCATATGTGGCTGTGGATGATGACGAAGGTTAGGATGGCCTTGAGGAATGGGAGGTGGAAGAAAACTATTGGAACTTCCGCTGCTGGTTGTCACTTGATAACCTTGAACGCCCCTATTCCCAGCTTCAAGACAACCTCCATTAACATTTGCTTGAAAGACAAACAACAGAAAGGAGTTTGTGAGAATAGATTAAATATCATCAAAATCATCTAAAACAAAAGCCGACAACAGATTATGAATCAAGACATATGCAGTTACCATGCATATAAGGTAAACTGGGAGCCTGATTCCACGCGTAAGTCCCAATATCACTACTGTTCGCACTGAGATGCACGTCCATCCAAGGATTACCAGGCAAATGTACAGGTTGAGTGACATGATTTCCTGGAAACAAATGACCCACGTTTTGTGCCACTATAGATTCAGATCCAATCATACTACCAGGTCCATTCCTCACACTTCTGTGAGACCCACTTTCAACCATTGATGTTGGGTCATTAGTTGCATACTCAGGTGGCAGAATACTAGCAGCATCTGTCATAGTAACATCAGACTCAACTGGCCTCACAGTTGTAGGGGCAACAGAAGAACTAGATCCTTCTGAAGCATTATGATACTGGTAATTTACAGGAAGCCCCTCAGCATTCTTTCTCTTGAATGAACCTCTGACATCATCCATGTAGGGAATGTTCCTCCCAAAACTGTCTGTAGGAATACCAACTATTCCCCGAGTGCCTGAGAGTGACAAATGATCGTGTGCCCCATAATTTATGGGCATAGGGAAATCTCTAATACTAGATGGAGGTACCATATACGGATTATAATGACCAGATGATGCACCAACAGCCAAATCAAGATTGGAAGATGGATGTTGAACCCCATTATACTGCATCATTCCATAGAACAACGCGCCATCATGATGTTCTGGCATATGGTGGAAATTAAAATTACAAGCATTTCCTGGAGGAGGAACCACCATATGCGCACTAGGTTGAGGAAAGTTTGCAACACTCCCATAAAAGAGGCCAGCCTCAGGATGTAGATGGCTGTGGCCTTGCTGATCTGTTTCCAAATCAATCATATGACCAGGATATTGTGCGTTCTGGTGCCCCATGTAGTTGAAAGACAGTCTGCAGATGATGCTTGGATCAGATGCAAAGATATATAATTAGAAATAAACCAGATTAATCATTTTAACATAGAACAACTGACTAACTTCAAATAAACTCAACTTGGCAGAGACAATGAGCTAAGGACTTCATACAGATAATTTTGATTGCAACCTATAATCACAATTAATGGAGATGATTTGATTATTCCAACACATCGTGATAGTCAATGCTGAAATGGCCTAGGGTAAAGAAAATGAGTCTATATAAGATAAATTGCTTGATCTTAGATTACTCCAACATCTTTATGAGCATTACTTTAGCAAAAACCTGGCTTAGTCTCATGAAAAAATCCCTCTTCTTGCATCTTGAGAATGTGTTTTTTAAAAAAAGCTTTAATTAGTTTTTAGAAGTACAAACAGCCCTGGAAGGATAATTATTATCCCCTGTTTGAGAACCATTTTGGGGGGAAACGTATTTTGGAACAATGATTTTTTTGAAGAATCTGTGGTAGAAGAAAAAGTTTTGGATTTACGTGTAAAATTATTTTATAAAAAAATGGAGGCAAACATAGGCTTAGTCTCTTACAACAACAGAATTCAACTTAACCACAGAGGGAAAAACAGAAGTTCCTTAAAATGAGAAAAATGGAGTAACATGATAGTCATGAGGATCCCTCAAATTGGAGCACAATAAAAATATTTTCTCATGACAAGCCACTGTGCAGAAGAGTTGAAGAATAAAGTAATCCCGTGGAGACAAAATCCTGCAAAACAATGTTGAAAACTTCATTCATCCCCATATCACATTAAATTCTCATATCTAGGAACAGTCTTATTACTTGAAAACTCACAGAGTCTACATAGAATAATAAGCCTTAACAATAATTAGTTATCATCTAATAGAGAAGCTCTATTACTCTCAAGTTATCCTCCATATAACTCTGGTCCCAGCCCCTCGCAAATGAGAAAATAGGATTATCTTAAACTCAACAAAAGGGCCTCTCAATCTCTAGATGGTTGTCCAAATTGGTTTTTGAATGAAAGACATCTATCCTTAACTTGGGCATACAGAAAATCATCCCTGGGTCATAGGACCTCAAGAAAATGGAAAACATGAGAACACCTATCATCCAGTGTTGAAGACAAAATATACAGGTCTCTGGAGATAATACCTACAAAATGCCAAAAATCTGATGTGATAAAAAGTTAAAAACTTAAAGAGAGAAAGGAGGGGGTAGAGATTTGCTTACATATTTGACATCTATTACACCAACCTTTAATGTTACTGCAATAAAATCATACTTCTTTGCTAGGAAAAGATATTGGCAGACTAAACATCAAGAACACTGGTGTCCACAAGGTGCGCAACAACTCTCAACAAGTCTACGCAAAGTAAACAAAAAGCACGTGCCTAGAAAAACATCCTTATTCCTCTTCGGTGGGGGGTCTTCTGCCTTCAAACAGATCCATCCATGAAAGCAATTTCACTTTTTAAGATAGATTGCATCTGTGGCGTTATAATTCCCTTTTTTCTTTTAAAAGCTAATAATTACTAATCACTGATAAGATAATGATCAGTAATGATTCAGCCCTAGAGTTAGAAAGTGAACCTAAACATCCCCTCTATGATAGTCGAACATTCTTTAAATTAATTAACCAAATTTGCACCACATCTTCCTAAAATATCTATAGCATACTTATTCATTAAATATTATTTACTAAATTAACAGTTTATGAATTCATCGGAATATTTTTGTACCAGGATAGTATCAATTGTTTGAAACAGAAGTTGAAAGCAGCAACAAGCTCAGCACTTATGACTTCTCCTGAAATAGGTATCGTGAAATTTGCAAGACTGCAAAAAGAATCAAATGACCCAACATTAGGAAATTATACGATCAAAGGATACCCCATTGCATATAAGAACCCACACTAGGAATTTCACTGAGATGATCAAGTGCTTTTTTATAAAGATTTTTTGAGAAGTGATTCTTGTGTTTTTTTAAGTGAATGTACAGTTAAAAAGTAGAAAAACGTCATGGCAATACATGAAAAATATATATATTTTTTGAGAATGTGTGGTTGAAATTGAGTGTGGGAGAGAAGGGATTCTCAAAGAATCAAAATCAAACGAGGGCTAAATCAATGTAAATATATATATGACATCTACATCTCACAGTATTTAATCCTCTAGATTGGCATGCAAAGACCATCTTTTGTGAGTGTGTGAACGTGTACGCATGCAGGTAGATGGAGAATTAAAGAAATCAATTTTACTCATAAAGCCCCACGCCTGTATTAACCCATCAGGTCTCCTTGGACTTGTGAAAGTTACAATTAATGGAAAAATAACACTATGTTTGTCTTGTTTATTAAAAGAATGAATAACACCGACAAGTTTAATATCATACTGTAAATGCCGCCCTTTCACTTTCATAATTACAAGAACATTCTCAAGAACCACAAAATAACTTCTATCAGAATCTATTCTATACCTGAAAATTCCAATAATTAAATGTGGACATGTCAAATGAGAACAGATGTACTAAAATCTAGCACTTACTGAAATTTAGCACCATAAAAGTTGAAAATTTTGAACCAAAGAATTTCCTATACATACCTAACATGAGAACAGTTTAAAGAATTCTATGAAAAGATTACAGTTGTTAACAACACCCAACCAAATAAAGAGAAAAAAAAACAAGTATTAACATTTTTCAAAGAAAAATTAAACCTACCGATATTGTTTGTAAGAAATTTGTCAAAAACATTGTAATTTATACTTATGTTCATTACTGCATATATTCCTTGAGTTTTCATCAACAATACAGCTGCAAAAATATCTAATTTCATCTTCATTTATTATCTTTTTACAATAATCCAGTACCAATAAATCATACTCATATACCAAATAAAAGATAGAATTTTTTCCCAGAATTACATGGTGGTCAGCCATGCTACTAATCCTCATGAAACCAAATGTAATCATCTAACCTGGAAACAAAAAAAAAATCACCTTCATATAATCAAAACTTCCACTAATTCCCAAGTTTAACCTTTATAATTTCCCATAAAATAATTTTAACACCAGAAACAACTAACAAAGGAACAAAAACAAAATTTTCAGACTTGAATTCAAAAGTGATCAGTAATCATCAAAATTACAATCTAACAAAAACCTCACCTTTTTATCTTCAAATTTTCCAGGTATTCCCAAGTTTCAACCTTTTATAATTACCAGAAACAAATTCCAATAAAATATTTTTTTCCTGAAAATAAAAAAATAAAAAACCCTAATTAAGAAATGGAATAAAAAGTGATCAATGGTCATCAAAACTACAATCTAACAGAAACCCACCAAGATTATGTCCTTAAAAGACAATGCATGCATTGCATGTGGTCATATATATGTATTAGATAAAGCCCAACAATAATTCTGAAATTCCAGAAGGGAAAAAAAAGAAATTTAGAGAAAATGCAAAAGTCGAAAAATATTTAAATAAAAACAACCAAATTGAAAGACGATCAGAAGGAGAAAAAAACGAGAGATCAAAATGGAAGAAATTAAAAAAAAAAAAAAATACAGAGGAAGAAATTATCTGCAAGTTGGAGAGAGAGAGATAGAGGGACGTTTATACGGAAAATCACCTGTTAATTGTTTCCTCTGTATTGATGTAATGGTATCCTATTGTTTGGTTTTATTTCGCTGTTAAACTCTATATTGGCCATGTATTTACTTCAATGGCCACGATTATTTGTGAAATTACGAACGATACCTGTTGTTTTTTAATGCTGTTAAGGGTAATTTGGTAAACTCGTCTCTGCCAAGCATGGAAACCTTTATATTTTATTTACCTTCCATTCTTTCCGTGCAGAACACCACAAATAAATTGTAAACGAAATAAAAAGGAATCTCATTTTATTTACCTTCCATTTTGTGAAAATTAAATAATCCTAAGTAAATTAATGAAGAACAAAATAGCTCTAATTTTCGGACGAGCTTCTTCCAATTAGCCTCTCTTTTCATAGAAAATAGGGTTTTATCAGAAAATCGTGATTTGTTTTTCCAATTTTTACCGTTGATCGTTGATGAGACACTTGAAGAATTTATTTTATCAACAAATAATTTATTGTACTCTAGTAATTTTACTTGAAAAATAGATGAATCCAAAATAATTGTAAATTGCGAATTAAAAAAATTAAAATGTTTTAAAGACCTACAAGAAAGTGGATGATTTTAATTACGTATAAAGTGGCTTAGTTGACACTTCAATGATTAGCAACGTACAAGAAGGATAGATTTACTACGTGAAATTGGTTTCTTATATGCGAATATTAAGTGTATAATTGAATATTAATTAAATAAAAACAAATCGAGCAAGTTATCTTGATGATGGTGTAATTGTCAATATTTGTGGCAGATTAAGGTGAAATTATTGACAACAATACATAGATAATGTTAACAATGATACTTTGACAACTGTTTGCTTGTGACCATCGACGGATACACTTGGACTTTCAATTATTCTTATGTTGATAAGTACACATTTTTATGCAACATTGGACCGTACCGAAAAATATAATAGGCAAAATCTTAACTTTTGTATGTTATTTAGGTCTCGTTCGGTAGGGATTAAAATCCAATTAAAATTGAAAATATGACCGTTATTGGGTCCCACTCATCTAATAAAAGTCGACAATAACGACTATTTTTTCAATTTTAATCTGATTTTAATCCCTACCGAACGGGCCCTTAATTCAAGAATAATTGATGGTGGTGTTACAGATCGTAGAATGGAGGCTCCACGTGGCATTGCATTGGGCAGGTGGGACCAGCCCATCTGGGCCAGGGAATATTTTATTAGCCTCTGACGTGTATTCCGAGGCCCCCAGTATATTCCGAGGCCCAAGCGTAAGCACATTCCGAGGCCTTTATTCATTCCCAGACTCTATTCATTCCGAGGACAGCATTCTCAACCGAGGCTCTCCAGCCGCCCCCGAAGACCCACGTGGAAAGCAACTAATGATAAAAATCTTTAGTTGAATGATTGATGTGACCTTGGTGTAAAGTATTTTGTGTCTTGTCTTGTCAATGTAAGAGTATTAAATGCTTTGATAGGCTAGAGAAGTCAATTAGATAACTAGGATGTGATGCTTTGGCCGAGGAGATGAGGCCACGTGTAAATAGATCCAAAGGTCACAATCTCATTTGTAACACTATAAATACCCTCACCATGTAACCCAAAAAGGGGTAATGAAAACATTCTCTAAACAAAGGAGTGGAAGGCAATGCAAAGAACAATATCTAAATATTTGGAAACACTTTGTTCTCGATTTTCAGCCTTTTACAAACACGAATATTGCTATTTTATCGATTGTTTTCTTATACAATCGTAGTTCCATCCTAGCTGGACGCCTGAACTCTGAAGTCTCGTACAGCGAGCCCCTCCCACGCCCCGATTTCGGAGCCTTTCTGACCGTTCTACGACACGAGCGTGCTGGATAAAGCTTGCACGTGCACAAGCGAGCCCGGCATCTGTTGGCAATATTTTTTGAGGTCAACAGATTGACGCCGTCTGTGGAAAGCCACACTATAACCACGAGCATCCCCGTGGAAAAAGCCGTTTGAGAAAATATTTTGGGCTTTCCCCTTTGAAAAAGAATTTGTTCTTAAGAAAAGAACAAGAGGAAGCCCCAAGAATTGGAAGATTTTTGCAGTTCTAAGTTTCAAGAGATATGAGTTCAGAAGAGGAAGCTTCCCCCAGGCGAACTATGGAAGCTGATAATGAGGCCCCAGCGGTCCGACGCCGACCCCACCACCACCACAGGCGAGGTGGTAGGAGGTTGGCGGGCCAGCTTGCCAGGGAAATGGCGACCATGACAGCTAACATGAGGAGCATCACAAACCAAAACTTGGCAATATAGGAGTTGATGCAGATGCATGGTCACGGAGGTCACCCAACTCCCCCGTATGTTCCTCAAGAGCAATATCGACCCGAAGATGTGCAAAGTTAAAGAGCTCGCCCTCCTAGGCATCATAGAGGAGGAAGTCCAATTGAAAGAAAAGTGGGGGTTGACATTTCCTCCAATTATGCATTTGGCCGACCTTCCGAGGCCCCGTATAACATAGAGGACAACTTCCCTCCAGAATATGAGCCAGAAGGTCCGTCAGTGTATTTGACAAGTTACGCCCTGCCGAACCAAGGCACGGGCAATGGAATGAAGCACAAGCCCCCAGAAACATGCCCTAGCCCCCACCTCCTGAGACTCAGCAACCGGAGGATAAGCATGGACGTGCCCCCCGTGTTGTGTCGCCTCGTCGTGAACGTCAAAAGAGGGAGGAAGAGGCTGGCAACCAGGCAGGACCTTCCACACAACAGCCCAGATATGAGGCTGAAGCCAACTATGATTCGGATGGTCCACAAAGATCCTGTGATTCAGACGATGACGATGATAACTTGCCGTTTTCAAGAGAGCTGAGGAATGCCCAGGTTCCGAACCACTATGTGATGCCTAAAATACCAAAGTATGATGGGAGAGGCGATCCAGCGAAGCACTTGAATAGTTATAAAACGCACATGAGCTTGAGAGGCACCACTCCAGCTGTGAAATGCAGAGCGTTCCATTTAACTCTAAGTGGAGCTGTTGAGATATGGTACAGTAGGCTACCGCCTGGGAGCATTCGAAGTTGGCCAGAATTCAAGACCACCTTTCTAAAGAGATTTGCTGTAAGCAAATAAGGTGAGGTTCCTATCCAACGCCTCCAAGATATGAGGCAACAGCCTGATGAAACTCTGAAGAGCTTTTTATCCAGTTTTACGGACGAAATGACTTGCTGCGTCCAAGTCACTGATCGCGAGGCTCTATCTGCCTTAAGAGGAGGCCTAAACATGAACACACTGTTCTGGAGGGATGTATAAAGCCAGGACCCAGCCACCTATGACGCACTACTAGAAATGATGCGATGGGAAATTATCAACAAAGAGTTGATAAGTCACAGGAATAGAGCCAATAGAGGCCTTCAGCCTCAACAAAGGCATCGTGTTAGAGGTCCAACCTCCCAGTTGATGGACCAGTAATGGGGCAACCCAATGTTGAAGTTGCCCAAGGCTCAGGCCAAGCACTTGCCACGTTGAATGATGTACCAACCACTGGCACTCAAGCAAATCCGACAGCACAACAGGCCCCCCGTAGAGGACGAGGCCCGGGAAAAGGTTCAAACCAAGGTAGAACTAACTCTCAGGGATATTGTACTTATCACCATTCATATAGCCATGCTACTGCGGACTTTAGAGATATAACCCTGCATCCTAAGAGCTCAAACCCCAGAAATAACAACCAGGATAACCCCAGGCCCAGGAGCAGGCCCCCGCCGAGGCGAGACCAGCAGCCTAGGCGAGATAAGGCCCCTTTCCATCACAGGGAAGTGTCTCCCAGCAGGGGAGAACATGAAAGGCGTAGGAACCCGGATGAGCACCAACGAAGAGGCCATCGAAATAGGCCAGAAGATGTCCCGGTTCACGAGATTGATACCATTTTTGGAGGACCCTATGTTGGCGGAGAAACTCGAAATTCACAGAGAAACTATGTACGAGAGGCAAAAGGCCCTCCAATGACTAGTTATATTGTGGGCAGTAGCTCCAGGAGGAATCAATCACCTCCTATTGTATTCACTCACGAAGATTCTGAGGGTGTTCACTACCTTCATTGTGATGCCCTAGTGGTAAGAGCTGTGATTGCCAGGAATGGATTGAAAAGAATGCTGGTGTGGTGGATAACGAAAGTTCAATGAACATACTATTTTGGTGAGTATACAAATTTAATATAAAATAATAAAAAACAAAAAAGAAGTAAGAAATAAAATTGGGAACGAAAATAAGTTAAAATTTGGTGGGTGCCAAAAAAGGTAAAAGGGCCTGAGTGGACCCATCCATCCCTGGCAGACGGCTACTCTTTTGCAGTTCTCTGTATCAAAGACTTAAGAATATTCCTTTATTAAACCGTCAACAAAGGCCACTCATATTCTTTGATCTATAATATTTCTCTTTTACAAAAATAAATAAATAATTAATTAATGTTATCTTCCAAGGATAACATAATACATTATCTGCCCAATTTTGTAATTTAGTAGCCAAAAATTGGATCATTTGCAAAGTTTATTCACGCAATATTAAATTATGAAATTTATCATTGAACCGTACTGAATATTATTAAACATTAAAAGTAAAGCATTCTAAGTTACAGAGTCCATTATAATTTAATTTTGCATACTACATGCAAAGCACGTTCCCTAGAGAAAGTAAAGTTTGTTTTCATATTGTTTCACAAAATTTAATTATGACGGATAAAATTATATATTTAGCCCCTGTTTGTTTCACGTTATTTTGTACATGAAAATGAAATTTTTGACCTTCTTTTCAAAAAGTGGGCCCCACTACGGTACATGGTAGTCAAAGATTTCGGCAACGGTAAAAATTCTTCTAATAATGTGAAACAAACAAGTTCTTATATAACTAGTTGAGGTTGCTTAGATTCTTTAATTCATAAGAAAATAAGGTCGTCTATCAATTTGGGATGCTTGTGCAACTTGCAGCACTAGAAGAATGAAATGAACCTCGTCGATCATATTTTATAGTTTTAGGTAGTCTCTCAATTGGTTTCTTCCATTTTCTCCAAACTTATTGCATTAAAACTATTTAGCTTTCATTTCATTTCAAAATCTTGTTTGTACTTCATTATTGGCCATAGATTAAGTACATTAGTTGTGTATAGACTTCTTTATTCTCGTGTTATGGTTGTCGCACAATACACACAACATATTAAAGCTTTATTTTATCATAGAGGCATATTTATATTTTCGAGTTCATCACGATATAGTGGAGACTAATAGCATTTTAAGGAAGTACTAACAGATGCCTTGAAATCATGTTTTTCATTCTTCAAGATTTTGCACTTCTAGCATGTGTGGGTTGGTTTGGGTTTTCGCGATTTCTGACCATCCTTCGTTGTTCTAACTTGAAGTCGAGTTTTTGAATATAAGCAAACACGCTGTAAAGGGAAAAAGATAACATACAAAATTTAACTTTATAACTTAAAATGGTCTCTTTATGCTATTTTTATTCAAATATTCACTTCCAAAAGGGCAGAAATTCGTGTTTGTCACTACCATATCAGTAGTAAATACGAAAATTTATGACAACAAACAGGCTTTGAATCTAACTTGTAATCGACACCCGTGAGTCTACCTCGACATTAACAAGCAACAAGTCGGATAACATGTTACTTTCACAAATGAAATAACCCAATATGTAACATTATTTAACTTTAGTGATTAAATAGATTGAAAGAATAATTTATCAATTATAGGCTTCTGAAATTAGCTCAATAAAAATCCATATCAAACCAATTTTGATTTAAATAATAGTATAATAAACTATAATCACAGCTCAGTACATCTGGAAGAAATTATTAATTAAATATAGCTCCCAAAAAAAATCTCCTATAATTAAAAAGTAATCGAAAGATAATTAGGAAAATTATAAAATTCCTTAAATTGTTAAATAGATGTGCCCCAAAGTATAAGAAGCTAAAAGCTAATATTAACTATGACTAACTTTTACTTATAGTTAAGGTTGAACAAAAATCAATCCAACTCAACCCAAACCAATCGGTTTGGATTAGTTTTTTAGTTCAATTGGATTGGGTTCGGGTTAAGAAATTAAATTTTAGGTCGGGTCGGGTTGGGTTTCGAGTTATCTATTAAAATTCAATCAAACTCAACCCAATAAATTAAAAAATATTGAAAAGAATATTAGTCCTTAAAAAAAAAAAAAAATCTAAAATCTAACTATCAAAATTCTCCTCTGCCTCACGTCTTTTCTGCCTCTTGTTTCTTTTACTTCTCATTGCTGCTCGTGCATCTGCTTCTCGACTCGATTTTTTGACGTGACTTTTGACTAAACACTTGGATTGAAGGGGGGGATTTTGTATTGAGTTTGGACGATTTAACATTTTAGTATTTATGTTGAATTTATTTTAATCAATAGGTATAATATGCAGGTATTCAATATGTATTTAATTTGATCACGATATAATCTATTTAATATATTTTACAATGTTTTTAATTTATATTATTTTATCGGAATGAAACTTAACCCACGGACCATCGATCCAACTTTAATCGACTTAAGACATTTCAAATCACCATTTTTAATGTAATTGAAATTGGTCCAAATTGAAATGGTATCAAACTTTTTAAAAAAATTGTTCAAATTCAACAAAAAATGTCGCAACCAAAACCAACTCGAGTTTGGTCGGTTTGGATTGGGTTGAGTTTCAACCGTGAAAGGGTTGATTTCAATTTAAATTATTGTCAAACCGAACTGTTGGGTTTTGTTTGGATTGAATTCAAAACTAATCTAACTCAACCCACGCGCAGTCCTACTTCTAGTAAACGGTCAGGTTTGTCATTCACTTGTGAGTTATATAGATAGAAAAAAAAATGAAAAAATAAAATAAAATCTACAAACAGTGAAAAGAGAAAAATATGAAAGAAGAAAATGAAGTTTTAAACGACATGTCGAAGCAAATACGTTATAAGTTTTACTCCTTGTAAATGCAATAAAATAAATACTTCTAAAATGAAATTGCACGTCAATAAAGCGTAATATGGAATTTCTGATTTTTAATATATTATAGATATACTAGAAGATGAAAAACACACTTATTAATAATTAGTGATTACCATTAGTCACTGGAACTACCTTCTACATAAGTTTCACACAAAAAAAAAAAAAAAAATTTAGGATCCTTATTGAATTACAAATAGAAACTAGCTGATAGAGGCCATTGAAATTTGTTCAAAGCCGACGAACAAGAAAGAGAATCACCAAGCCGAAAATCCACCATGGAGTAGAGGGCTTGATGACCTGCAAATGTGTTGAACCAGAATAGTTGTTATAAGGATAATAGAAAGGAGTGGGAGGTGCATACTGCTGGCAGCAATGAACCGGAGCATCTGGTGGGCAATACACTTGTGCCACAGGAGAAGGCGGTGGCGGTGCGCCATACGACTGGTACCCAGGCGGCTGAGAGCGGCAGGGATATGGGCAGATTGAGCAGTTTGTACAAGCACTTGGTGAAGAAGTGCCTACACCATCACTATAACCACCACCATCACCATCTGGTTTTGCAGTAGAGATGAATATCAGTAAAACAGTGGAGAAGAACATGATTCTTGATGAAGACATTTTCAAAGAAATGAAAGGTAGATACAGGGTTTTATGTATGTATTTGTATAAATCAGCTCTCTTGATTGTGTATATGTAGGTTGGATTCATCATTTTTGGCCAGGATTTGCGTTTGAAATGCCACTTGGACACAAGATGATGACACATATAGGCGATGTGGCAGTAGACGTGAGGGAGCCTTTGAAATGATCTCTATCTCTACATGAAGGAACAAAAATTAATGCATAAGCAAGGAGAAAGAGGTTCATGAATGTAATTGATCAGCAATTTTGAAGCTATTTTCAGTATTCAATGTCGCTTACATATGTAAACGTTAAGGATGCACCGACGATTATTAAGGGAAGTTCAGTTCGGTCCTCAAATTTTCTTCGTCACTTTTTAGCCCCTTTCTAAGTGCAACTTCAATATGTTGTCTTCCATTTGCATCCAATTGATTCCCCGCATTATTCAATTATCCATATTTGGTCCGAATCAACTTTTTAATATTTGCACTTCGATCCTTAAACTTTTAAATATTTCCTTTTTCGCTTATATTTCGTTCATTTTCTTTAATTTCTCCATTAAGCATCGAGTTTCGTCTAACAAACAAAATGTACCCAAGATTAAACTATAATTCATCATAATCAATACACATTATTCTCATTTAATGGTCTACATAAGTGTACAAAATATACTTATTAATCATCATGGTTTAATCGAGAGCTTGTTTGAGCCCCTTTTTTTTGTCCAAAATGCATTTTGAAATAGTATTTTGACGGAGAATGTGTAGTTAAAAATAAGGAAAAATTTTAAATTTGCGTGTTATATATTTTACTGTAGAATTCCGACATTCTTGCTCTCCATACTTTATTGGAAAATGAGTACGATTAGGTTCAATACCTATGATATTATCGAAAGCTAATTCTCCATAATCACCCCCTCTCCCCTTTCGTACAATGAACGATTGTCAAAACATATTAGAAAAAAGATATTTTTGTAGCCAACATCCAACTATTGTTGGTTTGCAAGGAGTGAAGGTGGTTGTATTGGCGATGACGATGGACATGGATGTGGTAGTGGTTTGATGGCGCAAGTTTGGGTTGAAGAGTTGAATGGTTAAAGCAATTATGTAATGTCCTGTTTACTTCCGATCTTTGTATCCATTTTCTATCTGCTGATTAGTGGGAGCTTTATTTTCTTTGTTTGAACAAATTTACAAAAGATGGGACAGGAAGAGAATTTGGAAGAATGGGAGACCTACCCTGAGAAGAGCAGTTTATGTTTTGTCCTTCATTGATATCGATCAGGATAAGAAAGGGTAGTAAATGGAAATAATGTTGTTTAATTACACAGCTTTTATAAACCTCATTCTTTGTTGTCTTTGGTTTTTTAGTAGTTTTATTTTGTGAAAGTTGTAACCACATTCATTATCCTCCTCCAGTGATATGAAGAACTTGATTGGCGAAGCTTCATGCAGGATTTGTCAAGAGAGCTTTAGCACCACGGTAACAGGTTTGTTCCATTCTATTGCTGCTCCCGAAGAAATTCAAGTGCTCAAAACAATATTTGAGCTTGACCTTGTAAAAATTTATGATGCTATTACATTGCACGAACGTTTGGTTCAAGGATGTTTATTGTAGACTGATTCTAATAGACCTAAGCAGAATAAACACAACCGATCACCATAGTCGTTCTTCATTTTATCCTCAATAAGTGTCACCACCTCCAATTGGCACATATTCTCATTTATACAACCAGACATCAATCTTAGTATCCTCATGCGCGTTATGTTCATCTTATAGAAATAGCTTAACACACAGTTCCATAAAACATACTACTCATTTTGGCATCAAAGACAATTGGAATTTTGTGTTATTACAAATTTGGGTAATTTGCCAATGACTTCACTAAGGTATGCTGACTTGCTTTATTATTTATTTGCAGCTTTGATCGAGCCTACAGACATGTGAGTCAGGAGATGAATCATTGTCTAGTTTATTCAAATAATCATTTTTCTTCATCCTCTTTATTTGAAATAATTTATGTCTACGGATACAGCGAATGGATTGATGAGTGTGAACGTGCAAATAACCCGGAAGATGATGGCGAATAGAGGATATTTTGCTGTGTGTTCATAGATTAATATGTATCCGAGATGTTGGGGTGATATTTTGAAAATAGTGAGTGAACTATGTATGACATACATATCTGAATGCATTAAATTTTATCTATTAAAGGTCGTTCAAGCTTTTCCTGAGAGTTTGACTTTAGTTACTTCAGCGTCGTATCGCTTGATTCTTGCACATTGGCTCGAGGCATTTTTTATGTTCCTTTTTACCCTGAAAAAGTAGGGACATTTTACATTCTTGACCTGATATTGATAACCAGCTTTTGGCTACGCTAAACTGAAAAATGCTTGAGACCCTCGTCTTTGTGTACATTATAGAATTTACTATTTCTCTGATGTTATGTTAATCAATGAAGAGTTCCGTACTAAACTAAATTTTGTTAAATTCAAGAAATCTCAATAACAGTATAATAAATGATGTCCAGAGTGTTTCTCTCGAGGGTAAATAAAGTAAAAAATTTGAAAATGCGAACTCATTCGCTAGTTATTTATGGCGTATTCGATAAAGATTAAAATTGAAAAATTAATCGTTATTGTTGATTTTTATTAGACAAATAAAATTCAATAACAATTATAGTTTCAATTTTAATTGAATTTTAACTACTACACAAACAAACCTAGAAACTCACTTCCACCGATGCCAAAACCCTTTATGCGGATAACACACAAACACGTCACGAATGCCATGTGTGTGTTTTTGTGTTATACCAGTGTCCAGCCTCTACAATTCAAATTCAGTTTTGCCTATTGATACATAGAAAGATGCACAGAGATTCGTGATTTTCATGCATTTTGTTACTTGTTAGAATAGGACTGAAATTCCAGTCTTCGTTCTTACAAATATAAATTAAGGATGCAGTGGCTATTGCCCAAGACAAACGGAGCAACGGTGATTGGAATTGGAAATAAATGGAAACTAGGGTTTGGGGAGTGTATTCGTACTGTGGTGACGAGCTGCAGAGCAGTGCTGTTGCCGCGATTCGGGGGGCCGGAGGTGCTGGAGCTCCGAGATAATGTTAAGGTGCCTGATCTCAAGCCCAATGAGGTCCTTGTTCGCGCTCGTGCTGTTTCCATCAATCCCCTCGATACCAGAGTCAGTCCCATTTTCGCTCACTATTAATATCTTAGTGGGTTTTTTTTTTTACATTCCCTAGTGTGTGAAAATAGATTTTATCATGTTTTTGTAAAATGAGGCCAAATCAATTAGGAGTGCTTGTGATACAATATTTGAAACGAAAGTTGATAAACTATTAGCACTTCCTTGTTGATTATTGTTTTTTAATCCAAATTAGAAATTCTCTTGTGATTGATGTACTGAAAATGAAGAAATAATATTTATTCTAGGTAGAATAGCAAATGCATTCGAATCTGGTGAAATATTATAAAAATCTACTAGCTTTAAAATGATATTTGGGAAGTATAATAATGCACCCACTCTACTAAGTTGTCACAATTTTTTAGAAGTAGGAATCTCATAATGCTATTTCCTGTTGACGTATTGTTTTCATCGTGGAATTTTTGGGCTTCCACAATTTAATTATGCTTCCTTGGCGATCGATTGATTATTGGAGTCACTAATCAGATTTTAGTTATTAGGTTAGATCAAGAGGTGAGTAAATGTATATTGCATTTGCTTTTTGTAGTGTGCTATGTTACTAAATTTCCCCTGTTTGAACTCTCAGGAATTTAATTCTCATGTTGTGTTAGTAAGCGCCCTTTACGTGTTAGAGAAGAAATATTTAACTTCAAATGTGCTTTCTGCTAGTTTTATACTTTGCGCACTAGTTCTATGTAAACAAACACAAGATCAATTGCTCACTCGACCACTGAGGAATTGATCGTATGTTTTTTGACCCCCAATTCCCACTTGACCACTGAGGAAGCATATGAAAATTGTAGAAGCTCAGAAGTTTCAAAACTAAGACAGTAAGGTACTGACAAATAACATTATGGAAAGCCTGCTTTAAAAGAAATTAACTTACTAGAGTGACTATATTATCATCTTTTTGTAATATTACCTCATCAAGCGGTTGATTTTATATATTTTTTCATCTGATTTGGATGCATTTACCTACCTAACAAATTAATTTTATTTCTTTTTCAATATATCAGTTACTTGAGAAACTAGGAGCTTGAACACATGTAGTCCTTCCAACTCTACAACCTAAAATCCAAATACTGAACTTACTGTTAAACTTGTCATCTATACTTGTAGGAATTCAAGAAATTCTACTGCAGACATTGATATATCTCGTAGGGATATGCACAACTTGGTATCAGAACTATACAAACATCCTGGGTTCAAGTGTCTTTGTTGTCTATTTATCAAAATTGTACATGTATTAAGCCTTTTATGAAAAATTGAATTCATTCCGCACATGATATTTTGATAATGGATGTTGAAAGACAATTTAAGTAATCAGATTCATACTCACCTAATAGAGGATTGAGGGCAGAGTAGACAATGCTGATATGGGCAAGAATACAAGAACAAGAAGTTTAGAAATCAATGTCTTTCTTATTACTATGACTTCGAATTATTATTACTTCACTGATTTTGAACTTTGTAAATTATTTCAAGTTGATTGAAAAGACTTCTGACATAGGTAATCCTATGTAATCTATTTACACACACATATCCTTGATTAAGTGACTACGTTTTTATTTTATTTAAGCAATGAAGATCTTCCTTGATTATTGGTCAAGAAATTTGTAACAGTCAGTTATGTTTCTGCATTGCTGTATTGTGAGAGCTTTTACCTGATATGCAACTTTCATTTGCCTGCTATAGTTTAAGTTTGAACCCACAGCAACTAGTTAGATTTCTATACTGCATACTTCACCCTCATATCTCTGCTACAAATTTCAATATTTTTCAGATGCGATCTGGTTATGGTCGTTCGTTATTTGAACCACTTTTGCCATTGGTTTTGGGCCGTGATATTAGTGGTGAAGTTGCTGCTGTTGGAGGGTCTGTCCGCTCATTCAGTGTTGGTCAGGAAGTGTTTGGTGCACTGCATCCAACTGCCGTGAGGGGTACTTATGCTGACTATGCTGTACTTGCAGAAGATGAACTAACTTCAAAGCCAGCTTCAATTTCACATGTGGTATGTCTTGGAGTGTGCAGCTATTTATGGGAACTTTCAATTGTTCACAACAATCTTTCTTTTTCCCAGAAGCTTTGTTTTGGCTCCGTGATTAGGAATCTCAAAGTACAGTCCCTGTGGACTGGGAAATTGGTATCTTGTTATATATTACTACAAAAAATTACACCCACAGTCCTTAATCTGTACATTTTTATAGGCAAATGAGTCCCAATCTTCAATCTTGTAGCATGGACCCAGAGGTAAATTCTGCTCAAAAAGACCATTTCAAAATTACACATATCCTATGTAATCACGGTTTTTGGTTGACGGATTATTATATCCTCTCTTTGAAGTTTGAACAAAATAAAGAATAAACGATCTTCTTTTACTTCGCCCCATCACCATCAACCCCTGTTGCCTTCCTCCTGTCCCTTCTCATCCCCTGCCTCTGTATAGCTACTTGTTCATCTTTGTTGGTGAGAGAGTTTTAGATTGACCATGCCCATTTCCTCTATTAAAATTCATTTTTCTCTGCTTCCCCACATTTACCATACTGAGTTGTTCTTCACCTGCTTCATCAGAAGTCAAGTTACTGCAGGAACATGTTGATTGTGGATGGATTTCTAGTACTTGGGGGCATGACCTGAGGTTGATTTAACGGGTAGTGCATCCAGCCAAAATAGGAAGGTTTTCAAGGAAATAAATAATGGAAGTCTGTAACCTCACCGGGTGGCATTGTTTAATAGTACTAATGGGAAATAAATACAGGGACTAGCTTTTGGAAAGAATCTTCAGTGACTGTGAATGGGCAGGGGCAGGGGCTGGTGCAACGGGAGTTGGGGTAGAGGAAGGAAGAAAATTAGTTTGCTCTTATTTATTTATTTATTTATTTTTGTTTTATGGAAAGTGAGGTATAATTTCCTTTTCTATCAAAATTGTTGATCACATGCAAGACGTGGAAAACAACTCTTTTGGACGAAATATCATTTTTGTGGATCTACTTGCTACAAAAACAAAAGGCTGGTGATCCGTTTGCCAATAAAAGGTGAATGGGGACATAGGTGCTCATTTATGTATAAATTGGGCTCTCTGGATGCAATTTTCCCATATCTTAAGGTTTATAATGGATTTCAAAAGCACGTCCTTTCTCCTTATTGCTGCATTCCAATTTACTGGGGTCCAATGCTCTGTTGCATCTGCCTCTTGTTAACCCTTAGTAGTAGACATTTTCATTGTTATTTTTGTTTCGGGCAGGAAGCAAGTGCCATTCCTTTTGCTGCCTTGACTGCTTGGCGTGCACTAAGAAGTACCGCAAGAATTAAAAAGGGGTATGTTTTTAATGCTCATAACCTAAAACTCTCTGAAGACCATTTTCTTGTTTTTAAGAGGGTGTTCGGTGGAGATTAAAATTAGATTTTTAGTGGATTGTGATAGAAGTTTTTGAAATGTGTGGTTGAAAAGATATGGACCCATGAAAGATATGGTTAATATTGATTGTTTAACTTTGATTTAGATTAAAATCAGATTTTAATCCGACCCAAACAGGCTCTAAGCATGTAATGAATAGTGAGTTGGAATAAGGCTACCAACATACATCTCCTGTCTCCGCTTGGTTTTTTACAATTTGTAAGATGAAGCTTGTGACCTAACAAGCAGACATTTCGAGGTCATTAAAATGAAATTATCAATTTTGTAACTTTTGACATGATTCAAGGTAATTAACATTTGAAATTGAAGCAGCGTGACTTCTTATTTTGCAGGTCGTTTGAGCTTTGTAGAGGATTTCATCATGAAATGTGCATAGAGGCACATGGTTTCTTTCAGTAGCTTATATTTCTGCAATGTTTATTACTTGTAATAAGAATACATTTGAATCAACCACAATCAACGTTTTTTTTTTTTTGACCAATTGTTTAAGCGTGGAAATCAGATGTTCACGAGTAATGCACTAGTTTGCTTCTTAAAAAATTCTTTTGTAGACTTTGTTTTTATCTTGTGAGGTATGTAGAAGAAGATTAAGGAAGACCTAAGTTTTAGTTTAAACTCTTAATCAGACTGACATAGTTCTAATGAGGTAGTATAGAGAATGAACATGAGATCATTTTAGTATGTCATTATTGGAAGATTTGTTCATAAGTTTTCTCTCTTTGAACAAGAGTAGGCTATTCAAATGGTTGTTTTATTATATCTTTACAGGCAACGAGTATTAGTGGTGGGTGGTGGAGGAGCTGTAGGTTTTTCTGCAATTCAGCTCTCTGTGGCTGCGGGGTGCTATGTTTCAACCACATGTGGAGGCGAAAGTGTAGATCGTCTCTTAGTAGCTGGTGCCGAGCAGGCTGTGGACTATACAACTGAGGTGGTCATGTAATTACCTCTTTTTACCGTCTGATAGATATGAAAGCCCCTCAGACATTTTTCATTATGATTTTTTTTGTTATCTTTCCCATGATGCTCAATTGTGATCCTTTCAATTTTCTTCAAATCAAATAATGATGTCTAATTATAAATAATACTTAATCCTTAAAACTCAAATTTTGGTACTGAAAAAATAATCCTCGTTTTGTGCCCATTACTAAATTTCTGCCTACTTCTTGAGTGTGATCACAAAGTCTACATTGCTGAACTCCATTCAATTGTTCCCTCTCATGGTTTAATACAAATTTCATATTTGCAGGATTATGAAGTAGCAATAAAAGGGTATTTTGATGCTGTTTTGGACACAATTGGTGTACCTGAGACAGAAAGAATAGGTATCAATCTTTTGAAGAGAGGTGGGCATTACATGACATTGCAGGTACAAGAAACAAGCTACTCCATCTCATTACTCCCTTTTATAGTTGTTGCTCATAATGGAGCAAAGTTTTTTGTTGTGTTTGCTGCAGGGGGAGGCTGCATCCTTGACGGATAGATATGGACTAGCAATTGGACTTCCTTTGGCAACTACTACTTTACTGAAGAAGCAAATCCAATATCGGTATTCTCATGGAATAGGTCTGTTAATAAGAAGCATAACTTTTTTTGTTGGAACTACATGAACATAAATATTCTCCAGGTAGATAAATTGTCAAGTTGGAATATTTTGTGTAGATTTTACTCATTTTGGTAAGATCAACTGAAAGGATTTTGTTGCATGTCTTTATGTTCTTACGGGACAAACTTGGGAAGACTGTGTGAGAGAGATCGAATGTTTGTACTTTTTTTCTCATTAGAGCCTGATTATAACATGGTACAGAATATTGGTGGACTTACATGAGGGCTGATGCTGAAGGTTTAGATGAGATCCGCTGTCTAGCCGAGGCTGGAAAGCTGAAAATCCCAGTGGAGAAAACATTTCCAATTACAGAAGTGCGAGAAGCCCACGAGGCCAAGGATAAGAGGTTAATTCAAGGTAAAGTTGTGTTGGATCTCAATGAGCTCAAACCTCCAGTCCACGAACCGTTGCTGTAAGCTCAACTTGTGCTTATATAAATTGGTGAGCGTTAAAGTTTAGCTGGATGGTGGTGGCTGTGAATCGCGGTCCTTGGATGCAGAGTAAAATAAAGACGAGATGTGTAGCTGAAAACTACTAAAGATCAAAATGTCGATCAGTAAGTTCTTAGAGCAGTTTGATTTTTGTAATTATTGATGTTCTAATAATAAACTTAGCATAAATGTTAATTTAGTTTTGGTATCTCTGTCAAGGCATCAACTAATGTTACGTGCATCGTTGGATTCTTCTGTATCACCTCGTCAGTATAGATCTTTCCCATGTGGGTTTTGTCAAAACTAGAAGTAGCATCCACTAAAATATCAGAAATGCCACTATTTGTAGTTTAACCTTAAAAAAAGCTCTGGCTAACGTAGCCAGTAGTATAAATTCATGTTCATAGTCGCATCGTGATCTGGCCACGTTCAATCACTATCTGATTTAAACTGAATAGTTGTGTTTTAATCTCCATTATCTTGTCATTAATCAACTTGATTAGTACATTGTTTAGTCCATTATCTTGTCATTAATCAACTTGATTAGTACATTGTCTCATATGAATCATGCATGATTAGATATCATCTTTGATTCAATACCATATTTATTCTTCAATAGTCAATATGTTTGTTACCTTATTCCAACACATGCGAAGTTAATAGGTGATAGTAGTACTCCACAGCCTTGTTGAATGTAAGACTTTGTTCTGTTTATTGTTGAAGCTAATAAATTAGGATTTATCTATTTGTACATCTTTTTTTTTTTCACCGTTGTTGACGGATTCCATGTTGGCAAAAAACTATTGGCTGCAAAAACAATCTCTTTATATATATATATATATATATATATAAATTGTCCAAAGAGGCATTCTATCAAGTAGGGTGTACACTAAGATGTACATCAAGCATTGCTAAATAAATTATGTCTAATGTAACTAGCTTATATTAGATGACCTAGCGATCATGAACCTAGTACAAGTCAATTACGTTACAAAATTGGTACACAATTATAATGTTTGTACACTAAGATGGACTTTAGATTGGGTGCTAAACGTGTGAAAAAGGTTAGGAGATAATCCTGTAAAGGTGCATAGATAATTTTTAAGGTAAGTTGTTTTCACACAGACATGATGGTTACCCCCTTTTGTTGGGACAAAACATATGCATTTATGATATTGAGTGTAAAAACCAAAATATGTTGTATTTCTCTTATTTATCATTAATAATTAAGAAAATATTTATTACATTGTCCTTGACAAAAGTAAGAAAATGATTCCCTTGCGGAAGACTATGAAGGTAATTTGTCCAAATAAAAAGTAGCTAAGCATGATGGTAAAATTTTCATTAGAGTTCATACAATTTGCTAATTTCTAAAATATTAACCACTTAACTTCATTTTATTCTAATTTAATCCTGCAATTTATATTTTTAGTTTTTCTTTGCTCATTTATGATATTTTTAGTTTTCGTTCACACAGCTATTGCACGGCGTTGTGAGTGCCATTGTAGCGATGTCATCCATGTGTATGCAATGGTGTCGAAAATTTCGTTTCTCTAATCTGTTTTTGAGATGGTGCTGGTGTCGAAAATTTCATCATTGTGTATGTAGTTCATTGTGTAGCGGTGGTGAGGTGGCTCAACATTCGATTGGTGTCGGTGGTGGAGTGGGGATGGGATGAACGGCGTTTATGACCACTAGTTGGGTTGGGTGGATTTTTGACCAACTATTTGGGAGTAGAGTGATGAAAAGTGTTTGTGATCGAAAAATAACATGTAATTAATTAATTTGATAATTTGTGATCATGAAATAAGTCGTGACCTATAAAATTTGTAATTTGTGATCGATAAATAAATTGTGACTTATAAAATTTGTGATTTATGATAAAAAAATAATGACTGATCAATTAATTTGTGATGAATCATAAATTGTGATCTATAAAATTTGTGATTTGTGATCGAAACGTTCAGTAATTGTGACTAGTACGTAACTATGATAATAAATTGTATAATATTGTGACCTTAATATATTTAATTAATAAAATTTGAGTAACCAATGTGGAAATTTATTATTTGAATTTGAAGAAAAGATAAAAAGTACATCTAAAGCTCATAAAGACTGTTGATAAAATTATCGATGTAATTGTCCATATATCCTGGGCATACCAAAGTCTCTCTCCATTTCGTGTGGTTTATCTTGATCAACTTGCCAACTTCGCTGTCTTTATCCATCACAGTTTTAATGGCCTTGCATAAATCCTCCTTCGAAAACCACCCCATATCGCCTCTCTCCACCTCCACCGCCACCTTCAGCTCCTCCGCCAGCAGCCGTGTATTCAAGATTTGGTCTGCAAGTCTTGGCACAAGCACAATTTGGCTGTCACTTAACAAAGACTCCCACATGGATCCAAAACCACAATGACTCACGAAACACCCTACTGAGGGGTGGCTGAGAATCTGAGTCTGTTGCACCCAGCCACCATAAACAACTCCTCTTCCTTTAATCCTCTCTTCAAAACCCTCAGGCAGTGCTTCTTCTATAGAATTTGTACCTGCTGGTTTTGAAACGGCTATGAAAAATGGTATCCCCGTCATTTCAAAACCCAATACAAGTTCTTGAAATTGGTTCTTTTGGAGGATCAACTGGCTCCCGAATGCACAGTACACTACAGATTTTGGCTCAAATTGGTTTAGCCATTTATCCCACTTTTCTTCTAGTTGTCCTTTGGGCGTCTCTGGCAAAACTGGCCCTGTTAGAATCACAGGCTTCCCATACTGGCTTGACAAATAATCACACATTGGCCCTTCCAATTCTTGGCAAGTCCTTATAGAAATTGCATCACTACCCTTCATTGCAGCCGTGATACGCACATCAAAAGTGGTTGCACCGTAATCCATAGCTATGAATGATAAGGTACGCGCCTCCTGCCCACGAAGCACCACCGTGGAAGAAGGGTACCCTTTGGGTGGCTCCATCAATTCCTCCACCGTCATTGGCCTGTCTTTGGGAATTTTCCTCGCCGGAACAATCCCAATAGCCAAACAGGAAGCACAAATAACATTATAACAAATAGTCTTGAACCCAATCTTGGTTGCCAATTTGGGAATCCAATCAGCAAAATCATACAACACAAAATCAGGCTTTAAACCACTCAACAAGAGTTCAACTTGTTCAGCCATGGAATCAAAGGCTATAGCCAGTGGATTCTTGCCAGTGATGTCTATATCAGAAGCAGTTTCTGCACCTGGAGGCAGCCCCTCAACTTGAGGAACGGCAACAACATGGAATTTGATTAAATCTGGGTACAAGTTGTTGTTGCCCAGTTGAATCAAAGCCTTTTTAGGCAACAAGAAGCTGATCTTATGGCCTCTTTTAGCTAACTCATTGGATAGATGGATGAATGGAGTTATGTGCCCCATGGCTAGCCATGGGAACATGGCAAGATGAAGCTTTGACTTCTCAAAATCAGGCATTTTTGCAGTAGGGCTGCCGTCTTTCTGAATATCAATGAACAGATTTTGTATAAGAATTGTAATGGTGAATCGTATTTATATTGTACATCTTCGCTAGTGTGACTTTTGGAAGGTTTGGTGAGAGCGCTGAGAGGGGGGTTGGTGGATATGCAAACTTATGATTAGGTGAGTTTCATTCTCATTTTGTAAAAAATTATTTTTTCTTAATTTTATTTTCAATTATATTTTATGGAACTCATAATATTTATCAACTTTTATCAAAATCTAATAAAAATCTGTTTTTTGTTTTTATCTGAGTCAGACAAGGGCTCATTAAGATGTGTTATTAATTATTTGGTTAGCCTAAGAAGAGAAGATGGATTGAAAAGTTCATGGGAATAGTTCTAGCCAGGAAACGAGTACGACCACTTGTGCTTTGAAAGCAAGCGCACTTACGACTATATATAGTTGCAAGAAAAATCAAGTTCGATAGACTCAGTACGACACGCCCTAGTAATGCGAACAGCACTTTTTGTTGGCACATGAGAGCCACGTTGGACCCAAAAAAATGTATGAAATTTTTCGTTTTTTAATGTATATCGTTAAACTGGCAGCCCATTTTCTTCTTAGTTTAATCAAGTTGCTACCTCATAGTTCATGGTATGGAGTGGTAGTTGGAGTCACCAACCAAAACATAAATAAATACAACTTGTGTTTATAGCCCTTGAACAATTATCACAAGGTTCATCTTTTTTCTTTCTATAACATCCTCTTTATCTCATGTTCCATACTGCATGAATTTAGATTTGACTTTATGAATCAAAAAGAAAAGATTGAATCAATCTCAGACCTCTGGCTAAGAATATAAACAACTGCATTCCAAGGAAAATATATTCTGAAATTGTACATCTGAAGCAGAGTTCCACAAATATGTTCCGCAAGTGCATCAAAATTTGCGGAAGAATGCGAATCAAAGCTCTACCAGCACGAAATCAATCTAAAGACTCCTTGTTCATCGCCATCCACTCTATAAGAAAACAAAGGCATAATTTCTCAAATTTACAGTGAAAAGATAAGTCATTACCAGTGTCTGGAGTAGCCAGTACACCATTTCTGAACACGAATTTTGAATCAAGCCAATGATGAGAATTCTTGACGAAATTTGCACTCTCGCTTGTATCATGACAACTACATTCCATTGGCAATCCTTTCTCTGAATTTTCACATTGAGACATGTCGATTTTCTGACCTCCCGGACCCAATTTTCTATTACACGAATAGACAGAACTTTTGGCAGGCAGTTTACTTACTGCTATATGAAGATTTACTGATAAAGAGGCAACAAAATCATGTACACCATCTATGGTTGAATCTCTTCCTTCAAGTACCCACTTAGAATTAATGATTTTTTGAAGAAAATTTTGGAGGTTGACAAGGCACTCAGAACAACAATGGTACAGGTACATAACAGACGAGTCAGCCTGAAGAGTGGCAGATTTAGAAGAGTTATTGGAATCAACAACATGCCCACCGGAGTTTTCCTTGGAATTTTCAGAGGGAATGTCCTTGTCTGCTGATGACGGGCCACTATCCCGTGTGCAAGATTTTGAAGAACCAGAAAGAGCAATACCATGCTTATCACCCGAAACATATGGAGTTGCTTCTCTAAAACCATTGGAATGTTGAATAGATCCAACAAGTCCATATTCTGCACGATCTCCCGTATGTTTTGTCATAGAAACCAGAGACTTAACTTCGTTCGGCAATGGACCATTAAGATTTTCAACAGGGGAAGAACGAACTGAAACAACCATTCGTGTAGGCTCCAATGCTGTTGCCGCAACTCCACCACTTGCGTCAGGATAACCATTATCACCATCATCTAGGTTAGCACATAAACCATCTTCAGCACCAAATCTATGGAGACTTTCTTCCAGCATTTTTGGTGGATTTAAAGTTCCATCAGAAACATCTAACTTCTGATCAGTGCCTAGATTACTATTCTTGCAGGCATTATCATTGTCCAAAGATCCTGTACAATCACCATTGGGTTTTGCCTCAGAAATTTGAGCGTCCATCTCCAAACTGAAAGAAAAAGCATTCTTGTCAAATAAGAAGCTATGAAGAAATGCGGAAGAATTCAAGGAAAATTAGATTCAACAACGTAATAATACTCCAGGAAAAACTAGAATTAACAAAGCAATACCTTCGCAGTGTGTGAACCCAGCTGATAACAATATCTTCAAGATAAGCTACCTGTGATAGAAGACGAATAAACTGATATCTATCTTTCCCATCCTGGATTTTATCATTAATGCGTGCAACGAGAAGTTCCAAAACTTTCCGAACCCCCGAGGAAACCTCCCTAAGAGACTTGTATTCTCCTCTATATGCCGATAAACCAACAGCAACTAATCCTCTTACCAAACCAAATTTTTCTTTGCTTCTGATATTGATCGAGCCAGAGGCAACAGTAAACTGCTCAGCTGAATTCATAGGGCGAACAATACAAGAATTGAAGGGCCAACCTTTCCAGGATCCACTAATGTCCGCATAGGGTCCTTCTTTCAACTTGGATGTGACCCAACAAAGCTCAGCAAAATAAGGATAACACAAAATCTGATAGCCTAATGTTGATATCGCTACCAGCAAGCCTGATCTCCCTTTCATAGCTTTATTTGTAAATGCAACTGGACTTATGGGACATGATTTACCATCAAGAACAATAGCAGATCCTGGATCTGAGCTATGATTAACTTTATCAACATTGCCTTCAACTGTATCACAAGCTTTTGTCTCCTTTACAGACTTCCTATGCATGTGGTTTCTATGATGAATTAACTGAACAAATTGTTGTGCTAAATCCTTTGACAACTTTGAAGCAAATGAATCAATCATCCTATCGTGATCAAAATTCCCATCAAGCAGCACAGGGAACCGAGGCGCAGCATCCTCCATTTGACTAGAGAGACCGCTACCTGCTGTATCTTTCTCAAAGAACTGCCTTATCCTCTGAGGGAATAATGAGGATGGTACTTCTGATGTCGCCTGTTAACAAGAGAGATCTAGTAAGCATTTTCTTTATTTTAATAACTAATTCCTGCAAAAAAAGATTGCTAACATTTGCCAAATGCAATTATCAATTGCGGCATTTATTCAAAGAATTTTTTATAGATAATTTATTTGGCATTTGGCTGCTAACTCGCTATTATACAACCCATTAACTGAATTTCGATAGAATTTTTGTCACAGTTTTCTATTCATATCATATTTGCAGGTGATTGAACTATTGTTTACTTCTCAAGTGTAGACATATGTCAACATCCACTTGTAGGCATATGCTCACATTTCTTATATTATCCATCTCAACATTCTCATTTTCATAATTTTCATACTTCGGAGATTATGATCTTTATCAAAGTACAGCAGAAGGTTTAATAACTGTTACGTAAATTGAGACTATTAATCTTATAAAAATCTTCCTGTCATGCAGAATTTGTAAACCATTTATCCATTTCATTCAGCCAGCTTTAGTCTTATGTATTACATCATCTTCATTTCCACATCCAATGTTAATAATCGAACCTAGATATCTACAGCAATTACTTCTAGAGACAAGAACTTCATTATTATCCTTTTCCGTATTACTATTAACAGCATAAGTGGGAGGGAAGAAAAGTCGAACAAATTGAGAAAAAGAGGAAGGAAAAGAACGCTAAGATGGAGAAGTTATGGCAAGTTTTTTAAACTGCGTTTGCATGTTTTAGGAAAGAGCGAGATATTTTAAATTCGGTTATGATACATGTACATCACGATTTACTAATTTGTTTACCAATAGGTGATGTGATGAGATTTATTTGGGTTAAAATCTCAGCAACTAAATAAAAATAAAAATAAAAATAAAAATAAAAATGAAAAAACCTTCCCCCCTTTCTTTTTGATACCTCATGAATCTGTAAAAAATTATATAAATTGTGATGTACAACAAGCATTTTCCTTAATTAGAAAAAATTACAGGACACCCCTGAGGTAGTTGATTATTATACACCCCTTTCTCGTTTTAAGAATAGTAGAACCCCCCAATAAAGATAAAATTGATATTCATTTTCCCTTTCATCTTATGATGGTTTTAAAATTATTTGTGTTTTCTTATTTTTTGCCTTTTTTGGATAACCATTTTTTCCTTTTTTTTTCTTTGGTTTATGGATTTTTTTTTTTAAATTTAAACAATAAATTCTTTTTAGCTTAAATAAAGTTTTTTCTTTCTTTCCCCTTTTTTGCACAAATAAATACATCTTAATAACATTTGTGAAAATTAACTTTTGACTATGTTTCTAGTAAAGAATAATATTGATCCAAATTTTGGACTAAAAGTACAGTATTATAACAAGCATATTATAAACATAACACAATATAGCAGTAACGAGTATAAAAATTAAAAATTAAAAAATATAATTTTATACGAACATTATAACAAAAATTTAACATTTTAGTTCAGTGAAAGAACATAAATATTGTTTTCCTTCTAATTTAGAGAGGAGATTGGACTCTTAAAGGCTCCCATATTATGTCACAAAGTTTTACACTTTCCATTCCCAAGAGATGCAACATTTTCAGCCAAAAATGTATGAGCAAGGATAAGACACCATACCAGGATTATCAAGGATGAACGTACTCGTATGGGCTCGATCTGCTCAAGAAAATAGTTCCAGAGATACGAGGCCTTCTTCACAGCAGTTGGGGACTCTGCCATCTCTGTTCCTTTAGCACGTGCACAAAGCTCATCTACCTTGTCAACTTCACCAAGTCTATAACAAGATTTCTTCTCAGAGGATTGAGGTTCCACTAAAACAGAATAACTTTCCTGTTCACAAGCTTCAGAACTCGTCTCTACAGCCCATAAATCAATTCTTGGCATAAATATCATGCATGTCTGTGCACCAGCACATCTCACTGCCGCATGAAATGATAATATTAATTATTTTTCTTCAAGAGCATGTTCGACAAGGCCTAAATAAAAAGTAACTTTTTTTTTTCTCCAAACATCTGCAAACTAAACTACTTTTTTTTTACTTTTAAGTAAAAGTAGCATCTTTTTCAAGATTAACTCTTACGATATTGCCAAATAGGTGACTTTCTACCTTTCACCAATTAAAAAAATTTAATGGTAACTTTTTAAGCTTAGCCAATCATACCCCTGGCTAGCTGAGCATCAAACATCAAAATAAACCTGTTCATATCATAGTTGTCCTAAACACCCGCCCGCACCTGCATTGCTGTCAGGGTAAAAGGTAAACTTGTCACTAAGACCCCTTGTATTTAGTACGTATGGATACTGTATTAGATAGAAGTCTTCTATTTCTTCTTATCCCTCCACGGCTCCACCTCCTTTCTTTTCCCTCCCATGTACTTGCCCGAAGTGCAAAATAGTTTGAAAAGACTATTTGAGGCCTACTCTTAGAAACCAGCTCTTTAAATGCCATTTGTGAGGCTTATGCCTCAAGCCTAAGCCTAAGCCTCAACCCAACTAAGGTGTTTGCATATTTGCTTTGCATTCTTCAAACATTTAATTATTGACATATTAATTAGAGGATGATGAGAAAAAATGAAAGGAAACTTATAATAAGGATTATAATGATGATGTTAATGAGTCCCTTAATGATCATATTTGTAGTGATCATATAAGAAATTTTTTAGTTGCTCAACTTTAGTAATAAATTATTATTTTATTACATTATTGCTAATTTGACAACTTACTATCTACTTTCTTGATCTATTTATGTTTGTTTGCAAGTTAAGACTTTTAACGTTAAATTTTGCTAATTGGTTTTATTATAGATTTATTTAAAAGGGTGTACGTATATTACAAGCATATATTTATATATTTATATTCTTTTGATTTCTTTTATTTTTCTATCGTGATGCTTACAACTCACCGAGATAATATGCCTCAGTACCTGATTGAGCCTTTTTAACATTGAACTGAACTCTTTGTGACATTCCCTCCCCCCTAAAGAAAGACAATCACATGAATCTGCACATTCAAAACTGCCTAGCAACTTAAACAGAAAGGAAAAATAAAAATCAAAAGAAATAGCCATCATGTAAGCCTAACAAGGCTACAAGACCAAAGACATTTGCAAAAGTGCACGGTAAGATGCTAGCGAAGACACAGCGATGGGATGTGAAATGGACATAATACAGATGTGAAATATATGCTAAACTTTACCAGTAAAAGAAAATGAGAACAAGAGCTAACCGAGGATGAAATTATTAAACTAGGCAAAACTTTGCAATTGCAAGAAGAGAATGACTCTTATCAATAATGATTACCCTGAAAGATTTCTTGGCAACACTTGCTAAATTAGATCCTAATTCACGAGAACGCAGACCAAAATTCCAGCCTCATAAAGGAATCTTAGAATCTAACTAGTTCAGAATGAGTTAAGCTCATGCGTTAATCACACATTTATGCAGCAATTTTGCTATAATAGCTAAAAGTAATTGTAACAAGCTGAAATAAAAATTGGAACATACTCAATATTTGTGTTAGCCCATGAACCATATCTCCATGTCCTTCTTGAGAAATACTGGCCAAATCAACTTTCCACACGTCGACATTCCCAACAAAACAGTGGAGAAGGCAAGACGCAAGATGCCTCTGGCCAGATCTTGGATTTCCAGAAATCAATATCTGAAATCCTGATTTATTCCCTGATGTATAAGATATATTCTGCATGAACCCAGGACGAGCATCTGTAAATTGAAAGTTGGAGGTGCAAAATTTTGAGCAATCACGAGTATTGTCCTCTAATGCATCAGAACTGCAGAAGTGAAGTCCTCCAATCAGAATATTAGCAAGTGAGAGGTAATTTTCAATCTCACTAGTAACATTAGCTTGTTGGAGCAAATCATCAACATGCAACCACCATTTGTCGGTCCGCGCACTCTTTCTATCCAGAGCAGAAATAATTACATCCTTCACCAACGTGGCAGCTTTACTCAGAGGTGGTGGCAACCAGACAACATGCTCATTCAAATAAAGTGAAATGAGCAATCTGGTTAGTGGTTGCAGCAGACAAGGAATGAGATGGGAGTCAAGAGGAGAAGATACGACATCATTTGCAGCAATACCAGCTTCTCTCCGAGAGCAAGGAGGCGGTGCATGAGAAAGAGCCTCCAGCCAATCTCTCTCCTCCACACTAAACTTGGGAATAGGAGCACGTACCTGCTGAGAAGTTTTTCCTCCAGCCTCATAAAGAACTTTTTGCAATGAAAAGCTTCTCCTCAGAGCGATGATGGCCGCTTGAGTACAAAGAGCCTGAAGATCAGCACCAGCAAATCCCACAGTTCGCCTTGTTACCCACTTGAGTAAGGATCCAGTAATAGGCTTAGGCCACTTCTGAGTGTGCAATGAAAGGATGGCTTCTCTGTCCTTAACTGAAGGCAGTGGGAAAAAAATTTCACGGTCAAACCTCCCAGGACGCCTTAAAGCAGGATCAACTGCATCAGGACGATTTGTAGCTCCTATTACAATAACTGAACCTCGTGATTTTAAACCATCCATTAAAGCAAGCAAAGTGGAGACCACTGAACTGTGTGTTTGATCTTGCTGCTTATTGCGGCAAGGGGCCAAGCCATCTATCTCATCAAAGAAAATTATAGAAGGTTGTGATTTCTCAGCCACTTGAAACAGAAGTCGGAGCTGGCGCTCAGCATCACCAACATATTTGCCTAAACAATCTGCCCCTTTGCGAGCGAAATATGCTATACGTTTATCCCCTCGAGCACAAGAACCAATCAATGCACGCACAACCAATGTTTTGCCTGTTCCAGGATATCCATGCAAAAGAACGCCTCTGGGAGGCACAAGCCCTAGATTGTTGAAATATTCAGGATACAAAAGTGGTAAAATGACAACCTCCTTCATGCATCGGATGACATCTTGAAGCCCAGCAACAGATTCCCAGCCTTTAAATTGTATGTCATTCTCCGAATTTGTGCCCCCAATGTACACAGGTGCAATTCTCAACAAATCTCGATGAAGCCTCTTGCTCTCACGTCTCAGAAATTCTTCATCCTCCCCACAGTTCTCCAACCATTTCTCTTCTGCTTCAATATCCTTACGTCGTGCATCATTTGACATCTTTTTAATTTCCAACTTCATTTTCTTTGCCTTCATTTTCTTTAAGATGTGCAAATATTGACTTCCATGGGGTTGGAAGAGATGCCGGTGATCAGTGCAGGCAATGAGAAATTTGCGGTGGTCAAAAATGCAACCGTTGGCTCGAGCACATGGCTACAAAATCAAAGAAACGTCCAAATAGAAACATGAACAGCATTATGGAGTAACCCAAAGAAAAGAAAAAGAAAAAGGAAAATTCACAGGGCATTCAGGCCAAGGAGGCAACAGAAACATCAAACTCTTAGAATAGAAAGAAATAAACCACTAACCACGTGGTAAGTTTTGGGACATCGATCAACACGACACCCTATTGTTGCCCCTGGCCTCCCACAGCGACTGCACTTCAACGCTCTTCCCCTGCAAAGTGCTGCCCGAACATTTTTCAAGCATCCCAGCCCAGCAAAATAAACCTGAAAACACGTCCAAATTGGCATAAGGTGAGAGTTGACCAACTAGAGCACCAAGAGAAATGAAAACGAAACTATAGTCACGTGTACCCAAGGAAATATAAGCAGAAAAAGTGTTCAGCATGTGTTAGAAGGGAAGCTATAGAAAAAACAAGCAGTTAAGATTGTTGCTTACTTCCTACTAACATTTCCATCATTAAGCACAGTTGAGATGGTACAATTCTGAACCCTGATAATCTCATGAACAGACAATATCAGAAAGTATAATTAATCAAGTCAGGTAACAACCTTGAATAAAGTTCAACATCAGTAACTCGCTCACCACAAGCAGGGGGGGAGAGAGAGTATCATAGTATCGTGAATGAAATAAGAGAAAAATACCATTAAAATTTTAGCTCCAGGTAAGCTAAACTAAGATCCCCCTTTCATTTCCAACAACAAAGTAAAAAGTTTGACAAAGTCTCACTCTAAAATGGTGAGGGGAATAAAGGAAAGCATGACCATAAAGCAAACTCACGATGGAAGGAAATCTATTTACGCAAAGAAGGAAACTCAGCCAACAAATGGACAAAAATCTCAGAGCCAGCTTACTTGAACAAATTCAAAAACACTCAATTTTGTCACAACACCCCCGAAGCACAATATGTTATAATGTCAGTTCTACGAGAGAGAGAGAGAGAGAGAGAGAGAGAGAGAGAGAGAGAGAGAGAGAGAGAGAGAGAGAGAGAGAGAGAGAGAGAGAGAGATTACTTATACACACACCCCCCACCCCCCAAATCGCAATAGCACCTGCAACCTTGCCACCCCTCCTTCATGCACTCACCTCTCTTTCAGAGGCTTGCAAGGAGGGGGTGAGGTTGGGAAATGGTGGTGGAGTTGATTTGTAAGGAGTACATATAGAGGTACTTTTTCAATATTTGGGCGTATAGGATAGCTTTATTAAATTTTGAATCAGGTAGCTTTTTCAAATGGGATGGTTGGTGTAAATGGTTGTTATAAAGACATTATTAATAATGTAGGAATTGAAGAGAATGTAATGCACAGGTAGGGTTGAACGAAATGAACAAATGCTACAAGAATTCTGCGACCTGCTATACTTAATCCTAGTGTTGGGTATTAATATACAAAATGTCCATGACATGAACATATTAAAATGGATATAATAAGAAGTGAAAACAAACACCAATAAATGGAGGTAGCACCAAGTGAGGATAAGTTAAGGCAATGAAGATTTAAGTGGTTTCTGACATTTTGAATATAGGTCCAAATAGGACCTCATTCATAAGAGTGAAATAATTTTAGTAGAAAAAGTCTAAAAAGGGACGGAATGACCAAAACTAGGGATGGACAAAAAATCCAATTAGCCGACCCAATTCGGATCAGTTTCGTGGGACATTGGGTTTCGGGGTCCATTTAAAAAAAAGTGGTTTCGAGGGTAAAATACCAATGAACCAACAAATCGAATCAACCTGAACGACTCGGGTTGGTTTCTTGAACTATTAAATTTCGGGTTGGAATTTCACCTGACCCTATCCATGCCCACCCCTAATCAAAACTAACATGGTTTGTTGTAATTTTTAAAGATGCAATTGCTTAAGATCATATAGTAATGAACTGAAGAGAATGGAAAAATAGGATTAATTTAGCCAACCCCATTTAACTGGGAACCAGGTTTAGTTTATATATATATATATATATATATATATATATATATATATATATATATATATATATATATATATATATAGAGAGAGAGAGAGAGAGAGAGAGAGAGAGAGAGAGAGAGAGAGTAAATTAATTAAGTTGGTGAATTTAGAAGCTCTCAGTCTAAAATTAACTTATTCACTCTCAATATCGCCCTTTTTGCACATGCTTGCAATTCCCAGAGAATGGTTGGCAATTTATAGAATTTTGAGAGACTATGTACCCTAATTCAACAAAAAGAATACTCCATGACTCAAATGCACTTCACCTAGGTTAAATGAAGTAAGCTTATTGCAGCTCACGGCTCAATTAAACCCAGAATTTATATAATTAGAGAATACAGAAAACGGGGAGAAAAAATCCAAATTTATAAAATTTCCAAAAGGCAAAACACATTTCGTGCCAATAGAACCTACCTTGTTTCGTAGGTGTACCAAAGGCATTAAGTAAACAGAAAGACTATTAAACTTTCCAATTCATCTTACCTAACGGAACTGAATAGGATCTCATAACAATGCAGGCAAGTACATAAATTTCTTCCATTATCAAGAATGGTCTGTATGCAGTAAATAAATACGAACACAGCCCAAAAAGTGGCAACATCACAAGTAAATACATTTGTCATAATTCCGAAAACCTTAAACGTAATATATACTACATTTTTACATGATAAATAACCATTTCTCTCTGTTCATTATTGACATCAAGAAAATGAAACAACTGAAATCCATCAATTTATTGACACTTTCAGTCCTTCCCCCTTTCCTGCAGCCAATTCCTAAGGGAAATTAATATGCCCATCCCAATCACAAATTCCCTCAATCTACCTGTTAGCAATAAAGGTTCTGATTAAAATTAACAAGCACAAGAATTGGGGATCCCCACATTCATTAAGGTTACATCACCTGCTACGCTATAATCACACACAAATTATGCATACAGGACTGGCAGAAAATATGAATACAACCAGCGGCACAGAAATAAGTAAGAAGCATATTTCTTAATGCAACAAACTGCGATGACACATGTCAAAATAAGTGATGTTAATTAAGGATATAAGCAATACCTCTGGACTCCATACAGCACATTGCTGATGAACCCATATTCCAGCTATACCAAAGCGATCATTTATAGGGCCCAAGAGCCGTCCAAGCCATCCAGATTCATCGCCAAATCCATCCCATATATCATATTCAGGTTCCTCAGAAGCAGAAGACCCAATATATGTCTCATTATCACTGCTAGCCCCATCATGTACTAATATTTTGGGTGGTTTACCGTCAGTACCACCCCCACACAAACCACATCGTCTTCCCGGTTTTATTCCTGGTTTGCTGAGCACAACATCTGAAACATACTTTGGCCCATTTAATTTGTTACAGGTCTCATCTTCCAAAGGTTCATCACGGTGCTCTTCCTCATTTGCATTGTCTTGTGTATCACAATCAACTGCAACGGCATTGTTTTTGTCTTCTGCAAGATCACAAGCTTGTTTATCCACACCCACATCTTGTTCCATGGTTTCCACATTGCTACTGCCCTGGCAGTCTCCCAGTTGTAGTTCTGTTTGAATTTCAATCTCCCTTTTCTCACCCATCTGTGAAGTAAGATTTTCAGATTCATCTCCATCCTCATTTCTGTGTTCCAAATCAAATTTTACATGCAGTCCATCCCGCTCATCTGTCACTTCCAATAGTTCCTCCTTCTCTGTATCATCCTCCATGTCATTTCCCAAATCAATTTCCAGATTCTCATTTGCTAAAACATTTGAAGCTATGATTTTTCCAGGTCTCGTCAACTTAACAACAGTCGACTTCCCACCCACTATATCCTCTTTCTTTCCATCAAGCCGAGGCATAGCTCCTTCCTTGGACTCATCAAAATCATCAAAAAGCTTCCGCTTACCTCTTGGCGCAATCTCCCTCCCTCCTCGATTTGCACTCTTGTCCCTAGATCTCAACCTCAACTGCCAACCATTGTTCTCTCCCTCCAAATTCCTCGAGGTTGAGGGCAACAACTCACACCTCTCCTCTTCTTCTCTATTCACCCGTTCAGTACTATTGAGCCGACTTCCTCTATCAACCCTCTGCCGCTTTCTGGGTGGCGTAGGTGACGAATCAAGAAATACAGGAGCTCTACGAGCCCTAATGCTCCTTCGGAGCTCAAGTCCATTCCCTCCATTATTAAACTCACTAGATTCAACCTCTTCAACCCCTTTAAGATGACTCCTATTGTAAGCTTTCTCACAAATTGCGTCTAATCTTTTGTGCTTTTTCTTACCCCTATAATTTTTCCCCAAATTCGGATTCTTCCGTCTCTTCGTAGCCAACACTGACCGCGATAATCGCATGTCAAACCCACCAAAAGGTATAAATATACAAATATGTCTATATTTATATATCTATCTGTATCAGCCTCTATCCGTCTTAAAAATATCGATACCTAATGTCAATATAAATAAATTTAAGAAAATGGGTTAATTATCCGTTCAATTGCGTGTCTGAAAATGTAAAAAAAAAAAACAGCGAGAATGAGGACTGACCTTTGATCAATTGATCACTATGCCGACGAAAGAGAAAAATAAACCCTAGAAATCATCAGATTTCTTTTCAACCTGAAGCGAGTTTCGACCTAATTACTTCGAATCCCAAGTTTAGATTTTGGGTTCAAATCAAATAATTAATTTTTTCTCGATCTCTCTTATTTTTTTATTTTTATTTTTTTTTGGCTCTCAAGGGCTTACTCTTTACGTGCTCTCTCTCAGGAAAAAACTATTTCTCTACAACTGGGCGGAGGATATGAGGAGACTATATAGAAATTTTTTTAGGGTTTTGCTACGCGAATATTAAGTGCGTGTACAAAACGTGCTATGGCATGTAAAAGAGTTTTTTCCACGGCTTTTAATCACAGACGTGGCGGCTGCTGAGTTGATTAATTTGGAAGTTAGTTGTACGTGCCTTTGGATGGGAGTCGGGTAGTGGAAAGTTAATTTTTCCCACCAAACGTTACCGCCAAACAAGTATTTTGGTTTTGGAACGCTAGGGTTCCCGAGAAAAGTCAAAAAGCAATAGGTAAGCCTTTGTTCAGTGCAAACTAAATTCTAAATTAAGTTGAATAATTAATTTCAATTACATATTTTATGAATTTCATAATTTTTCAACCACGAATTTCTATTAAAATCTACTAAAAATTTAACTATATTCCCCACCAAACAAGGGCTAATTTTTTACTTAAAAAAGTGAAATTACCCAAAAAAAAATGATATACAAATGAAGGCTAACACTCAACTTGTAAATTTCTACTTCAATCACTCGACTTATTTTAGTCATGCATAACAAAAAATTTCGTCTCAAAAGAGTAGTTGAGACGCTATTTCATCCATTTTCAATTGCTTAATTCTTTACGGGAAAACTACATCCTTATCAACCAATCACTAAACTCAGGAGCTAGACAACACAACTAATCAAATTTTACATTCTAAAGTCTCTTTGCACCGTTCAAAGTTCCTGTTACAACGTACAAATGCTTAGTACATATTAGCTACCATTCTCTGGGCTTTCGCCCCTAATATTGAAGACGAGGGTTAGACAATAAGACCACCAGTATGCACTCTTCCCAACAACCAACTACTAGATACGATTTTCGAATAGAAATTTAACATTGTTAGGAGAACCCGAGGTTCTTCTAGCAGTAAGTTGAAAAAGGGCACCATCTGTAAGCATGTGTTGCATCACCCTCGCTATATTTCGTGTATCATCAATTCCAACATGGTGACTTCCTAACAATGGGATCTGAAGTTCCCTCATCATTGAAATCATTCCTGGGGCCTATCATCCGAAAACAAGTGAAGTTTGGTTAATGCTTGAAACAAGAATAAAACATCACCTAGAAACAATTTGAACTCAATGCACCAAACTGGGATTTAACCATGCCACAAAGTCTACATACTTTATAGGAATTCGCTACAACTTTCCCAAACCAATAAAAGGAAAATAGGCTTCCTATCTAACCAACACATGCCGCAAAGAAAGAGTAGATTCTAGGATTGAAATGGAAGAGCTACATTTCGTTAACAGTGCAAAGATTAGACTTAAACCAAATTCCCACTCAAGTCAAAACTAAACAAAAAAACTTAGTTAGACATTTCTTTGTTTCTGAATGAGCAGCACAGAACAGATATATGAGTTCACAACTCGAAACCGAAAAGCCATACCATATCACTGCAATAAAAATATTAAAGCTGGAGATTTAGAAATCTTGGAAATTAGTAGTTCTCGAGTACTCACCCTCCTCTTGTAGAAGTTCAGGTAAATGTCCTTCAGATTAATCCATTCCATAAAATATGGTGGAAGTTTCATTCTTGCTACTATGCATTGCTGGGGGACTTTTGTCTTCAAATCCCAATTTCCACTGGTGCACATAGAACACGATATGTCAGTTAAAACTTGTCGATGAGTTCAATGTGTTTCAACCTAAGAAGCATGGACATAATCAATCAGACAAGTGATTTTTTGATGAAGTCCACACATGCTGGCAACATGTCAGTATAGATTATTTAATATTTTACATTTATCTATTATATAACACAACACAGAGCATGTTGAACACTTGCCCAATGAGTGTCCTAAAATATCCGTCGAGCCTCGGAAATTAAAAATATATATATAACAGGACATGACACGTGGCTTGTCAGACACATGCTCAAGAGTGTCAGTGCCAACATGATAAGACACAAGTCGCCTAGGTGTGTTTGTGCTTCATAGGCTTCAACTCTTAATACTAAACGAATATCACTAATGCCACCAGAAGAACAAAACTTTTCCACCCCATTTGAGTCCAATTATTTCTGGTTATTGAAACTTACTCTATACTGGTTTAGTCAAATCAAAAAAATTAAAGCAAACCTCTAGAGAAAGTTAAAGCAATTTGATTCCATAAGGGTGAAGGTGCTAGTGATTTCAATTTCATGTAGCAACTCCATACCAAGTTACAAATGCAGCCTCCTTCAAAAGCCCACCCTTCTCCTTTCTCCATAAATGATGCTTAGCCAGCCAAGCTTCAAATTGTTGAATAACATCATCAAATGCAATAGCTGTATCGTGCCAAACACTGTGCATTAACACAAAAATTTAATTCTTAACTCTCAATTCCTCAACTTAACAAACTTAACCTTACAATTCATTACAGAAGATAAATAGTATCCTTAATGCATAGCAACAACAAAAATTATGAGACCTATTAAAGTAGAATCCATTTTATGCATGAATTGCTTCAGATTGGATGCAACAAAAGAAACATATTATAATTTTAGAATATGAATTTGGCATCACCGTGATGCAAAAAAAGTGAAGCATTCCGAGACGGTTGTGGAGCCAATACTTTATTTATAACCACAAGAAATAGTTATGAATAATGATATTTATCATTATAATAATGGAACATCGGTAATGTGACAGTCTATGTAGAATGGAATAATGAGATTGGACAGTTCAAATTTTATGTGAGAGGGGAAGGGGAGAGAGAGAGAGGGAGAGAGAGAGAGAGAGAGAGAGAGAGAGAGAGAGAGAGGAAGGAGGAATAATGGGTTACTACATCACTGATGTTCCATCATTATGATAAATAACATTACTTAATAGTTATTCCACCACAATAGCCATCTTTATATTGCCATTGTCCAGGAGAAATTTATTTATGAACAGATGACAGAAAGATTAAAAATGCAGCATTCTTAACATTGTGGCTCAAATTTCTATTGTAACAGAAAACACAAATAAAATGGTGTAAGATGAGGTATGTGATTATTGGCACAAAACAAGAAAATAAAAGGTTGAAAGGTAATAGGACGATTTAGAAGTGTTACTAGGAGAATTTGCCGTGATCCATGGTTTGCCAATATAGCTGATGCCAAATAGGCGAGAGAGGAGAACAGAATAGGTGAGAGAAAGAAGAGGAGAAAAAAAAAGAAAACGTAGAGCTGGCGTCCCCATCCTTTTCAAAATAAAGAACTTGGGTCCTCATTCAATTTTTGAAGCCTTTAGGGGCCCAACAGTTTAGAAACTAGGCACATAGGTCCATACTGGTATCAATAACAGCATAAGTAATTCAAGCAGGTAAATTGTTTAATTAACCACAATCTCTTTAACTTTCCCTATTCTATGTTGTAGGAATCAAATTAACCTTACAGCTGTAGTAGTTGATTGCCAACTTATGAACAATAATAGAGCTGATTGTGTATCTCTTCAATAAAAATCCATCAGGTCTTGGAGATAGGGATATAGAGCTGATTGTGTGTCTATGGTGGTGGCTTGCCACTGCATCAGTGTACCATGGGCTAAGTAAAAACTGACCGATGCAGAGGAGTTGATGTTTGCTTGTGAGATTGCAGTAAGCCTGATGGTGACATACGTTTAGAATGGGATTCGAAGTTCTGTATTAGGCAAACAATAGGACCATGACTGCAACTTTGTAGAAACAGAGGATCCCACCACATACATGGAAAAGGCTAGTCAGTAAATCCTAAAACAACTTTCAGACACACGTCTTTAGTTCTTCGCAAAAACAGGAAGAGTTTGATAAGCTAGTTTTTCATCTTAGGTATCATTCCAAAGACAATTTTGACACGAGACACACAAGTCCATGCTCTTTATGTCCATATTATTATTTGTCACTAATTTTTCTATCACTACATCAAAATTATTCATACAAGTTATTCAGTCAACTATACAAAGTCAGATCACATAACACTGCAAAAATGAAAAATAAGAAGACAACACTGTTGGGACAGTGATTAAATATATTACATAATTCTTTAAATTGAATTTTAAGCAAACACATGACTAGGTTTATGCAACCAAAAAATCGAAAACAAGTAAGAAAATATAGGTTTGCGATAAATTTATTTAATCGTCAAGCAAGATTGCAGGACAATTTTCTTTACCCATCAATTCCAATTTTCCCATACTTTCCTTCGATATAATCGTTTATTCTTTGCTCACTCATTTTCGTGGGCCTCACAAACCTGTTGAAATTGGAAACAAGAGAAGAAATATCATAAATTACATAAAAGTTACACCATTTAGTTGCAAATTGTTACATGACATACGATTAGCATTGTCAGTATTTCACTACATGCTATTTAAGAAATCGATAATATAACGAAATCAAACTAATACTTCCAATGCCATCATCTCTGTCGACGCAAACAAAACAGTGGTGAACATTCTTTAGTGAATTTAAAGAAATTTTGTCTTTGTTTGTGAATTCTATGTAAAGTTATTTCACCAAAATGCTTCATAATAATATGAAAATCAGTGATGATGATTTTGTAACACTACATTTTTTGATTCCTACTCAATTATATTCACCATTTATGACCACAGAGTGTGATTGCATGAACTAGTACATGCCCCATTCTTTTGAATATATGGAGATTTATGAGCAGTCTAAAAAATAATTTCTCTTGGCAGTCAATAAAAGGAATGACCGTGTCAATTATAATGCTTTCCGATATAGAAATACCCTCATCTAAGGCCATTCAAAAAGTCCGGTAAAAGTTAACAAGCTCAATTATGATATAACAAATACAAAGTAAACACTAAACAAAAGCACACATTATACATATCTAGATGGCTTTAAAACCCAAACCTGTGAAACAAATCAACAACATTCATAGTTTTCGCATCAAACAACAACACCGGAAACTCCAGAATCTCAACTTTGCCCTCCAAATCCAGCACAAGAAAATAATCAAATTTCTGAGCCCGAAAGTTCTTTAGCCCCAAACCATTCCTCTCAAGCTTTAAAGAACAACTGTGGTTAAACCTCTCAACATGCGTAGGATCATCCATCTATACCAATTAAAAAAAATCAGCTAACGAGTGATTTGTCATTCAATTGATCAAATACTCCGAGGATTGAACTAATGAGAGACTTTTCATTACCTTAGTGCACTTACCTTGAGTATGATACAAACACAATGGTTTCCAGTTAAATTTTTTTCTACTAGGAGCTTCGAATTGTAGGGGAGGGGCCATTGATTCTTCTGTATGAAGAGAAGCTGAGTTGTAAATTTTGCAGTTGGGCAGGAGTTGAAGAGGCGGAGAGTATCGAAAAAATGAGAAAAATGGTGGTGGTTTTGGAGAAGAGAGAAGAAAACTCCGTCGTGACAGAGGAGCCCTTGATAATGCCATGTTCGTGGAAGAATTGCATTTGGGTAATCAGGGTTTTAGCCTAGAGATTGCTATTGCCGGTTTGCCCGGTTGACGAGTTGGTTCGTTGTGGTGACGATCATGTTGGGCTTACTCGGCCCATAATATTGGTGGGTCAACTGTCCGATCCGGTCACAAAATTTGAAAATTATCTATTAGCCTCATATTATTTTTTAGGGTAATTATATTAGAGGAAATTACACCTACACCTGAAATTAGATTTTGAATTTCACAAATAAGGTCACAAGTTTAACATTTCAAAAATCAAGTTTTAATTAATAATTTAAAAATATTTTTTATTTTTATTTTTATATCTATATACAATAAAATAATTTGACACAACTAAACCCTAAATCATTTGATCCAATTCTTCCCCTCCACCCTCTCTCCTCCCACTGCCCGTCGCCTCCATTTCTCTCTCCACAGTGCCACCTCCTCCCACCACCACAGCATTCACTACCCAACTGTTTCTTCTTCACTATGGCGAAGGCGACGACGACTCCACCTCACAATGGCGACTATAGGTGAAGGGGACGGCGACTCCACCATTTTTTTTCTTCTCGTTGCTTCTTCTTTGACGAATCTGCATCTGTATCTCCCTCTCAATGAAGGTGTCGACACCCTCTCGTAAGGCCGAATTTGAATTTCTCTCTCTCCGTGTCCCTATTCCTCCTCAACAGATCTGGATCTCTTTCTCCACCATGCTCCAGTCGTCGTGGGCGCTTCTCGATGACTGTAGTGGCGACGACGTGGATCTAATGTTTCTCCGCTGCTCATATTTAATTTCTGTCGACCTTGGATTTTGATTTCGACTTGGTGGTGGTTAGCGAATTCTGGTGGTGTTTGTAATTGGGTGGTGGTGGTTATGATGTGCGGTGGCACGGCAGTGGTGATGTTTGGCGGTACTGGTGAGATTGGTGGTTGTGGTGCGATGGCGGTGGTTACCTGTAACTTATTATTTAGTTATTTGTGCACTACGAAGTGTGGATATGAAGTTGGTGACGGTGGTGATTGTGTATTCTGTATGTGATTTGTGTGTTTGCTTTGGCTATGCGTGTGGCGATGAGGGTCTTAGGGTGGTGATAGTGGTGTTGGGGATGGTGCCACTAGTGGTGGCGGTAGCAGTGGCGAAGCGGTGGTCACAAATAATTTGGTTGTTTGTGACCACTAATTTGGTCGATTGGAGACCAATAAACGATATGTGACCAATGAATTAGATAAAATGCGATCAACACATGATTTGTGACTTAAAAAATTATTAATTTGTAACCAATAATTTGATAAATTGTGACCTAAATATAATTTATGTGTCAATTAATGTGATGTTTGTGACCGTAAATAAATATTGTGACTTATGAATTTTGTAATTTGTTATCGACGAATAAATTGTGACTTTTAAATTTTAGTTGTGACTGATAAACAGATTGTGACCTATGAAAATTTTGAATTGTGACCTAAAAATTTTCGCCGAAGTTGGAATACTTGCTGGAATTGGAGCAGTCGTCGGAACAAAGTGGCAGCAGAATAGTCGTCGGAATCGGAGCAGTTGTCGGAACGGTCGCCGGAGATCAATTGTGACCGGAACAGTAGTCGGAATAGTTCCCTGGAGCTGTAGGGGTGGTGGTGGTGGGGTGGGGTAATTATATTATATTAGAATTAAATATTTAATAATTCATTATTTCATAAATAAAAAATTAAAAAACGTGATTTGTGAAATTTGGAACTTGTTTTTGTATTTTTGAAATGGTGTAAAGTAAATACCTTAGAAATGTATCGTTCCCATTATATTACCACCACGAATTTTATTAGTTACACCACAATCTTAAGTAATTTTTTTATTTGCTTAAACAACCTTAAGTTAAATTACATAAATGGGTTTTAATAAATTTATTACAAAAAACAAATGTAGATCTCAAAAAATTATAGTTCAAAAAATATATAGTATATTTGATTATACATGCAGAAGGGGAGACAAAAACGATTCAAAAACCCTAACGAGAAAAATCTTGAAAAGGCATGTTTGTAAGAAAATTCATCCTCGTTTTGTCTCTTGAAAAATGAACCCACCACTAAAAATTAATTGGAAATGAGTAAATGAAAGGCTCATAATAATGTTTTTCCATGAGAGAATATGAAAATTCAATAAATAAATAAACTATTTGTAAAAGAAGATATAATCTCTGTGAATAAATTCATTAGCAAAAATGCAAAATAAATACGTAAATCTTAAGAAAAACAAACACAAAACAAGGAAAAAAAATCATTCACAGAGATGAAGGCTATTTCCGTGCCTATACTTGTATGGTAGAAACGTAAAAATGCTTTCTTTCACACCAAAAACAAAACTCAAATCCCACAAAATCAAAGGTAAAAAAAAAAAATTACAAACAAAGTACAGAAATGAGATTTTAATATATTTATTACATAATCAACTTTGTGTCTTCCGCCTATGAGAGAGACCGTACGATTTCTTAGTCAAGTTTGTGTCTTCCAATTAATCTAAAATGGGTGGAAAAAATGAAAAAAAAATGAGGGGTAATATTGCGATGATGAGTACACCAAAATATGGTTTTTTTTTTTTTTTTCACTTTTATTGAATTAGGAGTATAATTGTAAATTTGTTGTGTTGTACTTATTAAAAATATATTATAATTGTGGTGTAGTAAGTAAATTGTGTGGTGGTAATATAATTACCCTATTTTTTATATGCACCCCTTCAACCACCAAGAAAGGCTATCTCACCATACACCTTCGTAGGTACATAAATCAAAGTATCACTATCGTATATCTTGATACATAAATATAATGAAGGAATCTAGAAAAGGAAAAATGAAAAAATTGTAGAGTTATATAATGATTTTTGCATCCAGATGAGGTGTCAGGAAGAGAGTCGAAAGTTTTTTCTTTTTTTTAATCTGGTTGAAGAAATTTTGAACCAATTATATCTCGTCACATCATGTGTTTGTAGAGTATTATGTATATGTAACACAACCGAAAATGAAAAGCAATAAGCACAATCTATCACACTAACTAGGCTTTGATTTAGCTAAAAATTCAATCTTCGGCACAAGATTTCTTAAGAAACTCATTCCCCTTTTTCCTTTATCCAAGATCCCAGTATCCATTAGAATTAATCCAGACGTATATTCCTAAATGATATTGTTGTTGGCATTATGAGAATTGTCAAAATCTATATCGTTAATTGTTTAAAGTGTCGTTAAAATTAATATATAAAAAACTGTTAACTCACGAGAATGTCATCCACGACATCAAAGTTGATGTATCAAGATTGTATACATTATCTCAAAAAATAAAATACGAGCCTAGTTGTACACGAGATTTCAACAAATTAAATTGAATTAGTACTACAATGAAACATTCTGAAATTTAAGAGTTTACAGCATTGAATAAAAGAATGAAGAGAAAATCTTATACACCCATAATATTGTCAGCAAGGTATCAAATCTATGAACCATCTGATTACTTTAAGAGGCATCTTCGCAAGGCTTACAGAAAAATTGGCAATTCCAGCGCAGCATATGCAACATGGGCATACACAACTCACCAAACTCCTGTATATCATCAAAACATTACCAAATTGTAATCCAACTCGGGAATTAAATATTATTCTTGATAAATTTAAGGTCGAATATGTGCAAAAATTAAAATGAAATGAAAAATTCAAGACTCCTAGACATTGGGTGTTCGAATGCAAATGAAATTCGATAGTTTAAACAACAATCTTGCACAAAAAGAGACAAAATGTGAATGGAAAATTGAATAGAAAAAAATGGTTAAAAATTTCAAAGATTAGATTAACATAATGGCATTTAATTGAAAAAGTAAGAAACTAACCCAATAGCCCAAACAACAATGCCTACGAGAGACAAGATCAAGGCAAGAAAAGCAAAAGGAAGACCTATCAAGAAACCCAGTGGCCTGCAATTCTCTGAATCCATTGATTTTCCTCTCTATTCCCAGAGAGCTTTTGGGAGGGGGCTTCTATTTTAACCGTTCCTTGTTATGGCGGTTTTTCATTTAGAGGTAAATTGTGGTCTGCGTCCTTAAATCTTTACTCCTTTCGCATTTTTATCCTCAACATTTGACATTACTTAGGGTTTGTTGGAGTCCCCTTTTTTGGGAACATAGATTTTGTAATCGTGATTTTCTGGAGAATGTGTAGTTAAAAATTAAATTTACGTGTAAAATTATTTTATTGAGAGTGTGATTGAAAATTAGTCTACAAAAAATGAATATTAAAATAATGGAACTTAATTCTTAAGACTTCAATAACAGTTTACGTTAAAAATTGCAACAATTTATATTTATCTGGATGTTCAAAAAGAATTCCAGTGACTCCAATCCGGTACATATTGTTTTTAGAATCTTATTACATGTACATAAGTGATTACATAATGTCACATGACAGTCTATCGTTTGTCAATTTAAAACACGGTCAATTTTTTCATCTATTCTTTTCCCTTTGCATCATTTTGTATAATTTCTTATGTGCCATATTTATATACAAGTAGCATGATCCTTGTTTTTAAGAAATCGAATTAAAAATACTAGTTTTGACAAAAATGGTAACAATTCGACTTATTTGACAAATATAGTTAATTAAGTATAGAAAAACAACATTGCCCCCTCTTTATAACAAACATAATAACTAGGGTAACTATATTACTATTACGAATTTTATTAAGTGCACCACAATTTTAATATATTTTTTATTTATTTAAATAGCCTTAAGTAAAATTATATAATTAGTGTTTTAATACACTATTTAATAAAATAAATTATTATTCCACCACAAATATAAACTCAATTTTTTCTTACCTCAACATCTGACTCCGCATAGCTTTTCCATCGGCGGTAGCTTTTGCTTTCGTCCACGGCGATAAGATAATTTTTTGTTCCTCACGGTAAATGAATTATACATTTATATGGTGTTATTTCCATGTTTTTTTTTGGTTTCTTACTCTGATGGACCCAATTCAGAAGAAAAAGTGATGTTAACTTACTGAAGAATGTTGAATAATTTTATATTTTGATTCTTATGATTATGAATTTTAGGAATACTAATTGACATAGGTTGAAGCGAATAATCGAACAAGCACGGCCCGATCAATACATATGCACAACTAAGTTTGTGAATCGTGATCTAGGAGTTAGAAGAACAATTAATTCTCCAATTGTATTCTTAGTAAAAATTAAAAGCTAAGGAAAAAATCATTAGTCTTTTACATTTGTTTGAAGAATGTTAAAGGAACAAACACGACTTTTTAAAGGACCTTCATTGTGAACAAAACTACTCTGGGACGAGTCTCTTTCATGGCGATGAGATGACCTAAGGACCGTATGAGGACTCTATTCAATACAGGCTAGCTTGAAAAATGAGCATCTATCCACGTCGATGCTGAAGGGTCCATATATTTGAATGAACGCATGCTTTGAGAACTTATAAAACACATTAGAAGAAATTTTTTGGAAAATTGGCTGTGATATTTGTACATACTCTTTTGACTTTCATCTGTATCAATAGAATTTAATCTATAAAATGGAACCAGCTACTTTGCCTATACAACAAAACAAAGGTATTCAAGGATCTCCGTCCGAACCCTAGTAAATGATTGCCTTGAATCATCAACATCCGCTTTGTAGGTGTTGGAATTTTGTATTGGAAATTGGTTGTGACTAATTGAAATGATTTAAGTGGAAATTCTTTGTTTGGTGAATGAGAAATTAAGCCAAACTTAAACCACTTAATACTTGAAATTATTAGAATTGTGTAGAATATTGTGGAATATTCTAGAGAATGTAGATGAAAAGATGTGTCTTTTCATATGGATCATGACTCTTGGAGAGCATGACTTTTGGTATGAGTAACTTCCAATAATTATGATTATTCAAGAGATGTGTCTCTTGGTATGGATGTTTCAACTACTATATATATGGATTCCCTATGTGTTTGGATTAACTACACAACAAACAATTCATTTGATAGTTTCATATCGTGGTTACTTTAGTTTTGCATAAAACACTTTATAGAAGTGATTTTCTCTCGCATCAGAATCATGGTTATGGTAGAGAGGGAACTCCGTTCGAGTTCGTTGGTCTAAGTCATTTGGAGTGCTCCTATGGCTTGACGTGGTCGTTGTATCTTGAGAGATGATTGCCCAGAAACCGTTAGCACCGATGCGGGGCAAATTCATCTTAAGGAAAAAGTGTCAAACACTTACCTCGACCGATCGCATCACTTGCATTTTATCTTTCTCATTTCTGATTTTATTTATGCTTGATTTCAGAATATGGTTAATTTATTTACGTGTTTTATTGAAGGGTTTGAATTGAAGAACAACATGCATTCACTCATATTGGGAAGTGAAGAATTCATATTATTATATTCGAAGTCGGTAAATCGCTATTTTATCTTCTCAAATCAGATTTCGGTAAGTCGAATGATATTTTGATATTTCATGCATATTAACGGCATGCTCTTGATGAATATAATATGCACATTATCGGTGTAATATCTCCTACAATCTTAAGATGAATTTTGGGTCTAATTGTGCATGTTAGATAGACAACTTACGTGGGTTTTGTAGCATATAAAATATGTTTTATATGCATGCGTGACTTCAGTTTTGAAAGTGGGAAATCTATGTTTCAAATTCATTCTATTGAATTTACTGTTGAAAATTACCACAGTCATGATGATTATGGACATTAATCTGTGTGGTGTGAATTACATATTAACGGCATGCTCTTGATGAATATAATATACACATTATCGGTATATCTCCTACATTAGGTTGGAATGCCGTTGATAAAAGGACTTCACTCGTTCCAGCCCTTCTTCAAGTGATGATGGATCAACAGCGAAAGTGATTCGGAGCCAATTTTTTAGGCCGACAGCAAGTCCTGCAAAACATTATTCCAGTTTATGCGAGAATACAAAACATGGTCTTCGTGCACGAGTTTTTATTCAACTGATGTCCACCCGTAATACCACAGAATCATGTTCACTTTATTGACAGTAATAGTCGAACATTTCATCAAGATTAAGCTTTCCCGATGCTTTCAAGTTCGCATCTTAATTAGTTTTTATTTCAAGTTATGAAAGCATATATATGATTGTTATCATTGAAATGCCTGGTGAGCCCAGTTCTTAATTTAGACCGCCTATTCCCCAAGATTTCAACACATTGATGGCATGTTTGGGACGATGGATTCAACAATATTGGACAGTATGAAGAAAATAGGCTAAAATTTTGTATATTGTAATGTCTAGTTGTGTCGAGTACTGCGTACCAAACATACCTAGAAGAGTTTCGTTAGTGAAAATGTCAAGCTTCAGTTTTCTATTACCTGGAAGAATTATGACAGATTCCTCTTTGGCCAGCTTGAAACAGAAGTCAATGTCATCGCTAATATCTTTCAGCAGGGATAGATTAAGCTTCACCTAAATTTTCGAAAGAAAGCATTTTACTAAAGGAGACGTTGATTCTCTATAATTTGAGTCTCGATTTCAGTTATGAAAATCTACAGGTTGCATGTATTACTTACCATGACAGCCATTGACCCTTCTGGTTTATAAGGGCAACTTATGCAATGGATCTCCTTAATCTTCTCGAAACATATATCTGAAGTCTGCTTAAGCATGTTGATGGTTTTTCTGAAGAACACATCATGCGTTTGCTCAATAATTGTTGGAACTGCTGCCTGGCACATGAATAGAAACTAAAACACTTATGATTCACCCATCAATTAATCGCGACGTTTAGTTTGTAATCTATAAAGAACGAGCATATGAAAGCTAAAGTACAAACCTGTATAAAGGTTGCAGGACCTCCACAAATGTCGCAGTACTTATTAAGACGCTCAATAAACTGAAAGTGGAAACAAACAGAAGACCGAAAAGTGTTGGTCAGTGTCCATTTATCCATATTTTTATTGAATTCGAAGCTGAGAACATTTATGGTCTATTTGGTCAGGCAGAAAAAAATATTGTGCATTATAACAAACCTTTGGGGATTTCAAGCTTCCATTGGGATCATTCATAACCAACCAGCCAAGGCGCCAACCGGGAACTAACCATCTCTTTGACAAAGACCCAAGAGTAATCACGGGTGCAATGGATCCAAAAACCCCCATGGGAACAAAAGAACTATCCCCAAAAGCAAGGTGGCCATAAACTTCATCAGCAATTACGACAACACCAAGTCTCTTTGCAGTTTCAGCAATCTGATTTTGGTGCACAAAGGCTTTTAGTAGAGGTAATATTAATAAGCATTTGTAAACGGAAAAGGGAGCTCAAGATCCACAACAACCTTTTTTAAATGTTGATATTTGTAGACATTTCCACAAGGATTCCCTGGATTTATAATAACCATTGCAACAGTATTATGATCCACCAGAGCTTCAACAGCTTCGAGATCAACCTCCCATCCCTTTTCAGGGACAAGATCAAAATACCGAATCTCAAGATGTCTAAATGCGGCACAAAGTCCATAAATTGGAAAACCTGGTCTTGGAAGCAAGATATTTGCACCAGGCCCAGCAAAAATTGACTCTGTTATTTCAATAGCCTGTGTACAACCAGCTGTAAGATAAACATCCTCCCAAGATAACTTGTAAGGAAGTTCACTGGACAAATAATCAGCAATTGCCCTGTTTGGTAAAAGCAACATTAAGATGGTGGATGCACAAATTGGTTGTGAACGAAAGATCATTCGAACCCAAATTACAGTAAATTTAGAAAGTAATTTGAAGTTGTACTGTAACAATCTGGAGATAAAAGCAATTTAGCACAAAAATACCTTCCCCAGTAAATTAATTTCTTGCTTTTCAAATGAAAAACCAAGAAACTAAAGCCACAAAATCAAATTGAACACACATGCAAGAGTCCCTTTGTCAAGAAAATTAATATACAAATCATACATCAAAAGTGATTTATAAAAAAATCTTGATAATTGTTAATGAAATTAACAGAATCTGTGGATCAATCCAAACCCATGTCAATTTCAACTAAATAGTTAAATTCTTGCATGCATGAAATAAATTATACAAAAAATAAAAGATTTTTTTTTTCTTTTACTTTCTGGCTTGAGGGAGTCCAGCAGTAGGAGAGTAACCATTAAACTTAGCAGAAAGAAGAGACTCCACAACAGCTTCTTGAGCAACTGCAGTTGTATGGAAGCACGAATAAGCGGTTGGGTCCCCAATTCCCAAAGAAATCACTTTTCGATTATCATTACACTCAGTATTTCCCATCAACAACCCAATAATCCCTTTAATTGTAATATTATTCGGAGTTTCAATTTCCCAATTCTGCTTCTTCGGATCATCCATTTTTGGGTGGCTATTCTTGTAAAGATTCAACAAATTCTTTTGAAATTGTGTGTGATTGTGTTTTTGCGTGGGTGGGTTTTTTTGCATGGTCGTGTTTTATGTGTTGAGAATGGGACTAGCGTGTGCGGTTGAGAGTAATCCACGCCCACGCGGCATGACGGGGTAAGAATGGCATGTTCTCGTGATGTCCAACGTTGTCTTTTATAACGTTTGGAAAGGATCAGTTTTCATGGAGAAAAGAAAAATGTTAGCCAAAGAAAACACTGCAAAATTAACGGAATAGATGAACCTATTGAATTAAAAAAAGAGGAAATTACACCCACGCTTGGAAATAGATTTCCAATTTCGAAAATCCAATAACAACTTCAACATTTTAAAAATCAGGTTTTATTTAATAATTTAAAAATATTTTTTATTTTTATTTTTAATCATACATTCTTCAATAAAATAATATTTTCCATCACATCAATAACTTTTCTTTCTTTTTCAACCACACATTCTCCATCAATCTACTATTCCAAAATACATTCTTCCAAAATAATGTGGCTCAAACACACCCTGAATTAAAAAAATTCTTCCCTTTCTCAAACTTGGAGAGATTTGGCTCTTGATTGACTATCATTATTTTCAATTTTTTTAATCTATTTATTTTTAACCATGCATTCACTCAATAAAATATTTTATACATAAATTTAAAATTTTTCTCTACTTTTTAATTACATATTTTCTTAAAAATTATAATTCAAAATATTATTTTTTGAAAATAATGACCACCAAACATGGGTTTAGTTATGATTAATATTAGTGATTAAAATACTGCATGTGGTACACGTTTGGATAAGCTTAAAAGATTTAAATCCTGTTTGATTACACTTATTTTCCATGGATCTTGGAATTTAAATTCCATTTCCATTTGCTTGGACAAATTTGGCCAAGAAAAAATTTTCCTACCCCCACCCACGCGCCATTTTTCCTTCAAAAATAGGGAAAAGCCTTTTCCAGGTTCTGCCATCATCTTTTTTTTTTTGTTGGCAATAGAAACAAATTTCATAACCAATTGTAAAAAACAATTTCACTTTAATGGACAATTTACATGTAAAACAAAATCAAACGAACACAAAACTTTGATGATTTTTTTTTTTTTTTAACTTTTTAGCAATGAAAACAAATTTTATAACCAATTGTGGAAAAATTTATCATTTTAATGGACAATTTTCATGTAAAATAAAGTCAAACGAATACAAAATTTAAAAATTTTTCGGGTGAAAAATTATACCAATCAAACGAACTTAATTAACACTTCACTGCAAAATAATTTATAGGCAATTATTTTCCCTGAAATTCATATTATTTCCACCCATTTTCCACTATTGCAATCAAATGGACCCTTAGCGTTTATAATTTCATGGAAATTAGCACTTTTGGTCTCCATTTTTTGTAAATTATAACCAATTTATTATTAATAATTCATTTCCAACCTTTCAATTACGCAGTAAATCTAATTTTTTCGGCCATTAAATGATAAATAAACATAAAAGAAAATAGTAAAACAGTATAAAATAAAGAAAAATTACAAATGGGGTCCCACAATTTTTTAAAGTATAAATAAATTATACTTAAAAGAAAGAAAGAGAAAAAAAAAAGGTCTAAAGAAATAAGTATCTCTAATTATCAAAAAATACATGTCAAATGGAGTTTGACTATCAGGCAAAGGGTGTGATGCCCAATCTCACTTAGGTCAAGTTTCTGAGTGAAAAATATTATTAATTTGTAGTTGAAAAAACACTTATGCTCATATCGAATATTTTATATAAAATCAACTTCATGCTCCGATATCATACTTCCTCGATGAACTTGTCTTTGTCCTTTTGTTGCTCTGTCTAATAGTTACAGTGTGGTTTACTCTCTCGACAATAACTTAATTTGTCATCTTAACTTGTGGATCGTGAATATGATTTATTGTGTGAGTTTTCGATGCACTGTTATTAATTCTGCATTTTGTGCTCTCATACGTTAGCAAGTGATGGAGCGTCATTGTGATCTGAGCATGTATTTGAATTGATTTTTGTGTTCTCGAGCATTCGCATTTGTATTTTTATCATAATTTGATTCTAATTCATTCCTTTAATTTATTTATATTTTTAATAGTTTTTCTTTGGAATAAAAGCATCCTTTTGTACTTTCGAAAATTCCAGCAAACACCGTATCGAGAGAAATCAAAAAGGACATGGTATTCAAGGCGAACCCGTTAGCTCTAAGCGTACCTGAACCCGCTTTCGAGTCCTGGCTCCGAGACTCCGGCTACCTCGAAATCCTCGACCAGCGCACCTCCGACCTCCACCGCCTCTCCGCCGCCGATTCCACTTTCGAGCTCCGTAATTCCGCCTCTGACTCCACCACGACTTCGATCATATGTAGCGGCTTCTTCGTATCACTCTTCTCCCGCATTTGGACCCTTCTCTCGCTCATTACTTTCAACCCCTTCTCCAAGCTCGTCGCCGAGGACTTCTCCGGTGACACGCCTTCTTGGACCCTCGCGTTTTTCGGCTCCTCTGATTCTTACTCCTTCCCTTCTTCTCCTTCCCAGGCTCGCCTCCGTGTCCACGAGAATGTCAAACGCTTTGCTCGCAATTACGCCTTCCTTTTCATCGTCTTCTTCGCTTGCTCTCTGTATCTACTCTCTCTTTCTCTCTCTCTATTCATGTGTGATTGTGTGGGTATCTGTAGGAAGAATGCTATATTGATTTATAATTGTTTTGGGGTTTTGAGCTAAACTTTGAAATTTGGGCGAAGAAATTGTTATTTTACTCTTTCTTTGTTCTTGAGCTAAAATATGCATTTATCCTCTCACTCTCTATCATTACGTGTATTTTGACATTTTGTTGATTTTAAAGCTGGCATTTTTATTTTTATTTTTGGCAAAGATTTAATTTTACTGATTTTTAGTCAATTAATTTTGAACGAAGATTTATGGTTAAAATGTTCACTATGAAGAATATGAATGTTCTCAGAATTGTTTGTAATTTTCTTGGTATTAATTAATTGTTGATAAGTAACGGTTACTGGTATATTAAGGTTGAATAATAAGATTCACTAGTAATATGAGAAAATATAAAGTTCGCATGTCTCTTCAAGTGTCTTGTGGATCTTTCTTATTTTATGATCATGTTATAGTTGACATTTAAATCTGGCAGGTATCAATTGCCACTAGCTCTTCTTGGGTTGATATCATGTTTGGCACTCTGGGATGTATTTAAGTTTTGTGCTTATCGGTGGGAATTATATAGGCGCCCTCCTCTCAGACAGGCCTTGCTTCACATTGCCCAGTGTGGTGAGTTGAGTTTATATTTCTTCGAATTGAATTTACTCTTTTCTTGTTTGCTTGCTGCACCTGTTGGATGGAAGTAAACCTGCAAAGAAGCAGGTGTTTAAAATCTGGGTGTTTAAAATATGTTCTTAGACACAATGAATAAAATTTGCATTCTGTTATGTGGAAGTTTCTTGTATATCTTTGTTCTGGTTTCTGGGACAGATGCACGGTTAAACCATTTAGCTTTTAGGTCCATAGGATGATGGTGAATGAACTTAAAATCATACTTGATAACCTAATTTTGCGACAGCGGCTTTGAGGGATCCAAAGTATTCCCTTTGGGACAATGGCTAGAGCTTAGATGTTCCATTGTTGCCAATTTTACACTTCAATTGTATGCATACATGAATAACAGAGTCTATTCAGACTGCAACTTTACTACCACTGAGGACCATATACTGATAAATAATATCAGCAAACTGCAAATTTATTAATTTTTATCATGTATTTAGTTTTTGTGAATGTACATTGAGGAAATAAATGGTATATCATATAATTTGTTACAGAAGACGTAGTGTAACTCTTCTTTTATCAACATAAATTCGGTTTATTTTAGCAAAGGGTGGTACATCGTTGACCATGTTATAGTCTTTCCATGAATATGAATATAAAATACACATTATGGAACTTCTGTTACTGAACTTAAGTTTCTTCATCTAAATGCAAATTGCTCTTTTATCATTTTTGCTTGAAAAGATTGGACCACATATGCATATGCTTATTAAAAGTTTCTGCATGAATCTTGGATATGTAAGTTGTCTCCATTGAGTTATAAAATGACACAAAGGCTTGGTTCCACATAAAAAGTCCATATTACCTGAATTCAAACATATATATGATATGATACAAGTAAAAAATGACTGATTGGTAAATGTTCCCCAAGATATGGGATTATTATCTCTATCATAGAATTATTACACCTCCTATCTTGAGGTTTAAGGGTGAAACACACATGATTACATATCTGCCCCGCCTACAGGGCATAGTTTGAAGGTGGGGCTGGATATTGAAAATCTCTTCTGCCCCAGATTATTGAGTGTAATAATTGGGAGCTGGACGTTGAAAATCTCTTCCTTGGAATTGGATTTTGTACTGAACAGTTGCAACCCATGTGATGGAGGGTTGAGTAGGTTTATGCCAGCAATACGCTCAAAACTGTGTGAAGCTTTTGGTAGACTACCGAGTTCCAGGGATTAAAATGCAATTGTTGTGATAGACTACAAGTATAGATTCTTGGTATCATTATTCATCTCAAATTTCTTATGCTATGTTTATTTAGTTAATTGCGGTTGGTGCTACCAATAACGAGCTGAATGCAGAACTTTCTACCATATAATGTACTTTTTTTCTCTTTCAAAAAGGTACGATGCACGAGTCTTAGGGTTGTTTGACAAAGCTTTTAATAAAAAAGTAGATTTTGATAAAAGTTGTGATATGTGGTTAAAATTAATTGTTGACTTTGACCTTAACTTTTAGCAACTTTTTAAGCTATCTCAAACAAGTACTTAAATGTAATTTCAAAAGCTTTCGACGGCTTGGGAAGTTTATGGGGCTTCGGGCTCCTTCAGTTTTGCACTACAGGTTGTTGGAAAGGAGAACGTGCGTGATTGAGAATTTTATTATAAAGTGACCTTTTTGGTCATCATGAATAATGTTCTGTGAACTTGTTTAGCCAATTAAAAGTCATCTAGTTTTCCTAAGCACGTTGCTCGTATTGGTGAAATATCTTCTGCTCCACATGAGAATTTGTTTGAGAATTGATTTCACTTTTGTATCTTTGATTCTCTTGTGCCAATTGAAGGAACCCTTAACAGTAACTTTGTTTTTATGCTATATATAACTTCACATTAACACATAAATTTTGCACCTAGCACTATCCTGTCTACAGAATGCTAATCAAGCTTCCTTGTCCTTGCAGCAACTGCAATTATTCTGTTCTTTTTCAATGTTCAATTGGCCCTCTTATTTGCTCTTGGCGTCAGTTACGCAGGTGACTTTGCATTCATTACGTTCTTTTGGCATTCTGTACTCTAGCACCTTTATTATTTCACAGGCTTTGAATGTTACTACTGACATTTCTTCTGTTCGTGAATTTTTTGCAGTCCTGATTGTACATGCCTCGTTTAGGAAGTTGACCCCTGCAAAGCAATCTCAGAGAGATGGAAATAGAAGGATTGACCAAAGATGAAGATCTTGCATATTAGTCGAAGGCTGTATAACTGTATTCTTTGCATCATTCTGCTAAGGCGGGGAGGACTTTTCCCGGCTATTAGGTAAGAAGCAAAGAAGGAAGGCTCTACCTCTAGTCACTCCACTCCATAGGTAGTGCACGCAGATTCTTCTTTCATTTTCAATGATACCGTGAACCACTATCACTATATCTAATCTTGTTGCCCAACCCTTTCAAGTGACCAGCTGTAGAGCTTGATCTCCAGTTTAAATTTTGTTTTGTGAACTATACAGCAAATTTTCTGCTTCTTATGTAAGAGGAAAGCTTTTTTAATGATTGTATCACATTAATGTGAGCATGTGAGGAAATTGGTTTCCACAAAACCAAGGAAAATGTGAGCATGTAAGCCAAACCAAGAAAGTTTTTTCCATAGAAAAAATGTGTATCAAATAAGGCAAAAGTGGAAGTTGGAATTTGTTTTCCATCTTCCATGGAAAATAATGGCCTATCAAACAGGCCCTTAAAGTTGTTTAAATTTCCAAATTTTATAAATCAGGATTTTTTGGAAAAATAAATTCCAAACAGCTTTGGAAGAGTTCTGATTTTCGACTGGGATGGATGGTTCGAGTCGGGTTTGTTTAAATTTCCAAATTTTACTAAAAATAAATCAGGATTTTTTGGAAAAATAAATTCCAAACAGCTTTGGAAGAGTTCTGATTTTCGACTGGGATGGATGGTTCGAGTCGGGTTTGGCTCCTAATGAAAACAGAGCAAAACATCAAAACATGCATCTGAGTTAATTGACTCCTAAGGATGAGTATGCAAAATATAATAAGCTAGCAACTAAGCATCCAGTTGCAAGCAGCAGTTACTAAAGAGGTACAGAACAAAAGGTGAGTGAGAGGCAACAGTTACTGATCCTAGAGTCTTTCAACATTGTAGTTCAGTTGGTTTAGCAGACCTCTGTGACTAGTTGGTTGTATAAAGTCACTTATTCATTGAGTTCTAGATATGTTTGTTTTTTTGTCAATGGTAGGTTCCAAGTGAAATTTAAGTTATGCACATAGCCCCCATTTTTGCTGTCAATATAACTTTTCACGTTTCAACATAAATTATATCTATCTGAGAATGATTCTCACACACTAAAATACTGCAACCTGCCATAGGGTAAATGCAAAAAATCTATAGACGGGTGTCGTTTGCTTCCTGGGAAGTTTTGATCTAATACGGGATCAAAGGATTGCATTCATCTTCAACAATATAAAAAATCCTAAAGTTAGCAGGTATGCTAGTCCAAACCAGATTTACCCCCCATTCTTGAGAAATAATTAGGGATACTGAGAAGATGATCCCTTCTCTCTTGTTCAATCCCCATACGTGGAAACTGGTTCCCTAAGAGAGAGTATATTACCCCAGATTTAAGCCACAAATTATATTAGACATCAATTCCATTTCTCATTTTTTTTTCTTTCTTCATTTCAACCACACATTCTATCAATAAAATAATATTACACATAAACCAAAAAATTTTCATTACTTTTTAACCACGCATTCTTCCAACAATCACTATTCCAAAATCTATTCTTTTCCCAAAATGGGTGTCAAACACAAGCATAATGTTGTGAAAACATGTAATATATTCACCAAAAAATATTTGGAATCAGGTTCAATATAGAGTTCACGACTATTTAGCAAGATCATCCATTTGCCTGCCAACAGTGTTAAATCAATTATTATCAAATACACCTTTGTGAAGCCCCCCTCTTCTCCTCTCCCAGCCTCAAGCAGTAAATTGAAACACGGGAAAAACCATCAACTCTTAGGCTGAACAGGCAAGTTGGACATGTCATCAGCCAATTCGGGGTATATGTCCTCATAATTGATTACATGACAGAAACATAGCTTTCTACTCTGATTAAAAAGACTGCTGACAATTGCTAATCTCCTAGTTTCTGTGTCTCTCTACTAACCATCACCCAAAAGAGGAGGATAAATGAAAGGAAAAGCCACAGGTTAGAGATCTTTACAATAAAATGAACACTAAATCTTTAGCATGCATTATTCATAAATATATAACAAATAGAGATGGGAGGCAAACAAATTAAGCTCCCAAAATTTCAAAAAATCATGAAATTCTTTCGACAGATAGAACCCCAATAAGTTTCCACAATGTCTACATTATGAGGCAAGGAAAGTCAAATGTTAGATCTTCATGGTTCTGTGAGCACCAACTCCTGCAAAAACCCAAGATCACCACCGGACAAGGCAAGACCAAATATGAGTTGGATCATGAAAAAAATACCAAATAGTCTACTCTGCTTCTGACCATAAACAACATCAGTTCCAATTGCAATGACATAATGAACGAGTCAGTCAAAAGCTTCAACTTTAAGACCTTCAATCTCCAAAGTAACTATTCAGGACATGAAAGAGCTCAAGATTCTGTAAGCCATCAAAGAAAAGTGAGGTTGTGTCAACTTTATGAGGAAAAACTTCATTTTCATTTTCCTTTTCTTCTGTTACTTTTTCTTATATTCACGTGAAATGTGGAGTGATGTCCATCAACTTGATCAGCATATTAAAAATTATAACGACTATAATCAGAATTTTAAAGCACTTATTTATTGCCTTATGATTTATGCAACCAGTAAGTCAAGTTACAATTAAAGAATCTTTGGGAATTGATAATAAACGGTTTTAATTATAAATAGATAGAAGTGAGTAGTGAATAAGTGGATTAAACCAAATATATTTATAATTCTAAACACGTGTCAAATAGGTGCTTAGAATAAATGAGCACACCTTGACATAAAATCATCTATTTATCTGAGCTTTTGCTGCAATAATGTGTAATTTGATAGGTAACCTCACAGTGTCAGACAGCTAGGTAGAGCTTACCTCAGAAGGATTCTTCTTCAAACAAAGGACAAGAAAAATGCTCATCTAGCTGCATATAACCACAAAAAAATGTAATGCATAATGAAAGACTATGAGATTAGTTTGTGCATGCATCGATAAAAGTAAACCTGTGGGGGATTCTCCCGGGGTATGATAAACAGAACTCTCATAGGATGGAGCTCTGCCAGTGGAAGTTCCCCTTTGGCCATCTCGATTGCAGTAATACCTAGGGACGGCTTCCAGCATTTAGCAATTAGTCACAATATAAGGATGATCATATTGTAGGATCACACGTCAACACGTTGGAAATTAGTATTATGGGAAAACAATGAAGAGAAACATGAATCCTGAAATAAACAAATGGTGGTTCCTACAAGTCATACCTTCTCATAGTATCCTTCCGTGTTTTGAATTACTTCTGGAGCCATCCAAAATGGCGTTCCTACAAATGTCTGTTAAGCTCTGATGATTCCTTGGCATAATTTCCATTCAGCTCAATAATTAAACAAGAACAAGAAAATATATCAGCTACTTAACATTAAACCATAAAAAAAATGGTTAGGTTTCTCAAAACAACTGGGGACATGACACAGTAATAAATTCGTTTTTGCTTCTATAATCATTTCTCTCCAACATAAAATTGGCAACTACTAAATCTAAATTTTTTTAGATAGAAACAGTTGAAGGAGAAAAACTCTTATAAATTTTAACACATTTTATAAGTTTTAGCTTTCATTCCACAGACCTCTCTATGCATTCTTTGTTACTTCTATTATTCTTGTTCATAAACATTTGTAACATAAAATTGGAATCCTCAGTAAGTACCACGGTTTGAAAATTGGTATAGACATTTTTTGCAATAACGATGAAAGATAGAGACATTATGTACTAATTATCCTTTTAATAATTTATTTGAAACGCATTTGCGCTTTAAAAAAAAATAAAAATTGGGAGTATGGTTGTAATTAGTTTTTTTTCTTTTTTTTTTATTTTATTTAAAGAGAATGGGATATTCATCATTTCACAATTTTTAATTGAGAAAATATATGAAAATGACCTTTTGCGTAATAAAATGTGAAAATTAGGTTGAAAATGTCAAAAAAGGAAGGTATGGATGTTTTTCATAACAACAATGAAAAGTGAGTACGTTATGTGTTATTTGGATAGAAAAGAGTTCTATATATGGAGAGAAATTTTAAGGGGGAGAGAGAAGATATTTACGTGTGGGGTAGGTGAGGGTGAGGTGACCTGCATAAATGAAAGATGTAGAAAGAAAGTTGGGGTGAGTGGGTATGGGTTGGGTGGGGGTGTATAATATGGCCCCGTTCGGGAGGGATTAAAAGTCAATTAAAATTGAAAATATGACCGTTATTGGGCCCCACTCGTCTAATAAAAGTCAACAATAACGGCTATATTTTCAATTTTAATCTGATTTTAATCTCTCCCACACAAGCCCTATATTTTTTAAGTAAAAATAATTATAATCTAATTTTTGAAAATAATTAATTAATACTTGATTTTTTAAATTTAAAAATTGAAATACCGTAATAAGCCCTTGTTTGACACCCATCTTATTCTCATTCTCATTCTTATTTTTTTTTCTTTTTTCATTTCAACCACACATTTTATCAATAAAATAATACTACACATAAACCCAAAAGTTCTCATTACTTTTTAACCACACATTCTGTTGTCGGAAATTCGACTATCCCAATCGAAAGAACAAATAAAAAAGCAGGAAAAACGGAAAAAAGAAGAAGATGAAGCGAGGTATGCCAAAGCAAATCTCCTTAAGACAGATTTCGCCCCCCAACAACGTGCAAACAGGATTATGGACGTCTGTTTCCCAAGATACAACGCTTTTCCCAAAGTCGATATTGCACAATACCTACCTTGACGGTCGAACCAAATAATGATCGTACTCGAACGAAATAATCACGAAAATATCGAAAGAATTTTAGCAGAATATGGAGCGAGAAGAATTTAGAAATCAAGAATATATTAATTGATTTTGGTGTCCAAAAAACGAATTTGGAGGTCTCTATTTATAGAGATTGGAGTGTCTCCTTGAAAGGGTGTGTAACATTTCATGAATTGGTGCACCACTTGATCTGATCTGTTTTAGCCATTGGATCGCACTCTTTCATAATCTGACGGACCAGATTAAACCACGAAATGTAGTGTCCATTCATCATGCCTATTCACCAATTCTGAACAGTCACCAGCCATGCAGTTGCCACGCGTACGTCCAACAGGACCAACCGCCATGCAGGACGAAGTGAAGTGACCTGTTACGTGTGTACCACCTAAGATGCCAACTCATCGAGCCTCTCATCGCCATGTCATCGAACCATGACTCCATTTCTGAAAACTATAAGGCTCCTCAGCGAACGTGCGAAGTGCAAAGTGCGCCTTTAAAGCGCTCAATGCGTACTTTGCGACGTGCGCGGGCCCGGACCGGGACGTGGCGTGGCGTGAGTGGTGCGAAGCACCACTCTTGTGGTGACTAGTTAGCTAGCCTTTGGCTAGCTAATAGTTAGTCAAGTTGTAGGTCACTTATTATATTATAACTTATACACATATCCCACTATATAAACAAGTCTATTTTCTTGTAAACTTTCGATGTGGGATTCCTTACCATATATAAGACACTTAAATGGGCTTATAACATATGGGCCTATATTGGAGACTTTTCCAATTCACCCAAATTAATTACAACGGCCCACATCATTAAATAACATATTTAATGACCCAAATAAACATCATTAAATAACATATTTAATGATCCAAATAAATCAATTAATTCCAACACATTCTTCCATCAATCACTATTCCAGAATTTAATTTTTCTCTAAAATGGGTGTCAAACAGGGGCTAAGCACCCGAATAGAGAAGGGAACAAACCCACCTTTTGTCATCATGTTACTGTTCAAAAGAGGCGAAACTTAAAGAAAATATCATATAGTTTATATCGTAATGACGCGTTTCTTGTCACGTTGCTTCTTATCTAGTGAATGTCTCACAACGTTTAAATTTTAATTTAAGTTGGTTAAACATCATTTTTATACATAGTGCATTCCATTAAAATCATAACTTTGTTTATTTTTTATTTACATATTTCGTGAGATAATTTAAAATGAGTTTAACCAAACATACATTTCCTACCTAAGCGAGTTTTATATGCTATATGAAAAAGAAACTCTTTGGAAAATAAAAAGTAATATAGAAAAATAATTGTAGGAGGATCCACTGCCACACAAAAAAACAATTGGAGGGATTACAACTTGCTTAGATAAAGTTAACGTTTAAGATTTAGGTGGGGAAGTGTGGGACTCACGTGAGATCCGCTCGTGTGCTTTGGCTGAGTGTCAATGTGGATAGTAGAACATCGTTAGATTAGATTGACATTATTGCGTGCTAAATCATGTTCGATCTTACCCTCTCATTTGTAACGCGCACTAGTATTTTAATTAATTCAAGAAAATTATTGGAATTAGATAAGAACTCAACCAAAATAAAAGGGAGGGAGCAACCAGGGGAACGAGAATAACCAACGACAATACGATGTTAAAGTTGTGTTGAGTTCGATGGATGTTTCTAACAATGTATGAAGTAGTAGAAGATGAAAGAGCACGTATTACGATTTTAATTAATTCAAGAAAATTCATTGTGTATTGGAATTAGTTAAGAACTCAACCAAAATAAAAGGGAGGGATCAACTAGGGGAACGAGAATAACCAAGGACAATACGATATTAAAGTTGTGTTGAGTTCGATGGGTGTTTCTAACAATGTATGAAGTAGTAGAACATGAGAGAGCACATATTGTGTGAGAACAATGATATGTAAATATGTGATCATACGTACGGGTGGAGCATGTTTGGTAAGTATTTATAAATGGTTTAAATTATAAATATATAGAAATTACAATTAGATAGTACTTGTGGAGCGCTCAAAATACATGAATAAAAAGTGACTTTAGTCTGATTTATATTTTAAAGTGAGAAGTAGAAAGAACGGACAATTCTTTGATTACAGTTTAATTCGATTTTATGAGAGTGTATATACTATGCCTATGTTTAGTATTGATTAAAATCAGATTTTAATTTAAGTTAAAGTCAATCAATTAATATTAACCACATATATTTCATTGATCCCACAACTTTTTAACCACATATTTCATTAATTTTTATCAAAATCTACTAAAAATCTACTTTTAATCTCCAATAAAACAAGGGCTATGTACTGCTGTTCTTGAAGACAATTTTTATATTTAGGCACGTCATGTCTTCTAGCAAATGAGAAAGTATCAACATATAAGCCTTAACATCTTCTAATTTGTCTTAAAAAATTTAAAAATTATTAATAACAATAAATTTGGAGCAAGATCTCAACTCAGGAGTGTTTGATGCACATTATTGAGAAGAAAATACATTTATGATGTGATGTGATGGAAAATATATGATTAAAAATAAGGAAAAATTTTGAATTTGCGTGTAATATTATTGTTACTCATATAAATAATCGTAAAGTTAAGTTCCATGACAAGTTGGCAGGCCCACATGTGGGATAGCAGGCAGGCGACCCTGTGCATGCCAATGCAATCTCAACCTAGATATTCCTCGTCCGAGCCCCGTCGACGAAGGCACCAACTCGCATCTAATGAGGCAGTAAGTCAACCGAGCAAATTAAGGGGGTAAAATTCAGACATTGAGAGAGAAAACATTGATTCTCCCTGCCATGTGCAACGATCGACCCCTTTTTATTTGTAAAGACTGTCACAGCATCACCATACAAAACACAGTGGATCATTCCCTACAATGATTCATAGTTACGGTTCATATTTAAGTTCTAGTATGTTGTAATTCAATATCTGAAAAAGTGATTCTCTAATTTTCTGTTGGTCACGTCATAGGATTATTTTTTGGAGTCAACAATTATATTATTAAAAGTATATGATCGAAAATAAATATTGAAAGAATGAATTTTGGGAAGAATGTGGATCAAAGTCATCGCTAGTGGAATCTAAACATTCACGTGATTTCCAGAAACAAAATTCAGCTTCAATTCCAAACGTGAATCCTCACCAACCTCTTGCATATATTTGTACGATGAAATAGGGTGTCATTAATGTAATTTACAAAACTTCTGAGCGCGTGTGTAGAAAGACTGTAGAGTTGAGGGTGTCAAAGGGAAAGGAACGAGTGCCCCGCCCCTCAATTCGCGCGCTCCAATTTGTTTATGAGAAACGATGCACCCACCCTGGCACGGCACGTGATCACGTGACTCCTACATCTCATATTCTCGAATACGACAGAGTTTTGCATCAATTAATCTTTATTTGCGCACTCCCACCAAATCCTTCTCTCTTTTCAATAAGGAAACTTTTCAATAAATTTTAGATTTAACTTTTCACATATAGTACTAAGGAAAATAATTTAAGCCCCAGTTTGATCTACATTATTATCTTATTAAAATAAAAAATATGACCGTTATTATTACATTAATATTTAAATTCAAATTTTTCATTTCTTGTGTGGACCCCAATAATGACTATATTTTTCATTCTCATTCTATAATAATTTGCCTCAAACAGGGCCTAAAGTAGGAAAGAAGTTTAAAATATCGTTATTGCAACACATACAATTTCACATATTAATATTATTAATTGGAGTAGTGAAATAATTAATATGCTCGTATCACTTTCTTGATCCCGAAGTACAAACTAAGTCCCCGTTCGACAATTTTTTTATAAATGGTTCTTCGAAAAGAATTATAGTGTACCTCACAAATAGGTGAACAATAACGAGTTATAAATATAAATACGTAATTAAAATTAAAAGTTAATTTTGATTGAATTTATAAATTACTTAAATTTGCATATAAAGGGGAGACAAAAAAATTTATCGTACTAAGGATGGACAATAATTTGTTCTTGTTCGATGAAAATTAAAATCAAATTTATAGTAAATTTTGATAAAATTAATAAGACGTATGGTTGAAAAGTTATGGATCATATAAGATGTAACCTAAGGATCAGAGGGAGTGCCCAGATCTCAGCTTTTATATTTTATTTCACGTAACTGAGGCCGTACGATTAAATAACGATTACCCCACCCCGTAAGTCTTCCCAAGGTGAGATTTTGTGTAATATTTTAAATAAAATTTATATTTAGCAGAGTCCCACCCACTTGCTTTTGACTGGTAAAGATTCTAAAGGAACTATTTAAATGTCTTATTTACCCCTGTCTGCCGCAGCGCACAAGTTAAACAGTTGAAAAATAGAATAATGCAAGATGCAGAGTTTTCCGTGACATTATGGTTGATATTCCCTATGTCGAAAAAATTTGTGCAACGATGTGATAAATTGATTTTAATGAATATATGTGAAAGTGTATCAACAAAAATGTAAAGAAGAGTGTACATATAACATAATTTTTTTAAAAATATAGAAATAGAGGTGTCAATCCGGGTTGTCCGGGCCGGGTCGGCCCGCCAACATGTGAGCCCGGCAACGGCCCGCGTGAAAAAAAGTCCGCCCGCTGCGGGTTCCGGGCCGGTTACCGGTCGGCCCACAATTTTGGACTACAACCCAGGCCCGCCCGCTGACCCATCCGGGTCGAGCCCATGCGGGTCACGGGTCGCGGTTCGTTCCGATTTTGACCCGTATGATTGTATAAATAAAATTATAAAAATATAGAATTTTTCATATTTATAGCAAAAAATATATTTTTTTATTAAATGTAAACTAAGAATTGAACAAAATGATAAATTCATAATTATATCAAGAAATTTTTACATAGAATTCAAATTTAATGTTATATGAATTATTTATAACTTTGCAAACTTCTACAACATTATTCTAAATTTATTGGAGAGCAACTATTATTGAAAATAGGATTTTGAGAAAAAGAATCGCGAAAATCCATAATATAGTAGGATTAAAAAATTTAGTAATGATTAGTGAGAACCAAGAAGAAAGAAATATAATTAAAATGATGATGATATTTGCAATTGAATAATTGTAATTGTAGTAAGGTAGTAACAAGTATGAACTATGAAGTATAAATGAATAATAACTAATGAGAGGGTATTGTAAAAATAATCTCCCCCCTTTTCTTAATTTTTGTTTTATTTTTTTTTTCAATTTTTTTTTTACGGGGCAGCGGGTCAATCGCGGCCCATGGGGATGCAACCCGCGAAGCCCGCGGGTTATACCTCCTTGACCGTGAACCGTCCACACGGGTCACCGGTCGGCCCGCAATCTCGGTTTTCACGGGCCGGTTTTTACGGGTCATGGCCGGCCCGTCCGTCTTGACACCTCTATATAAAAAGCTTTTGTATAACTTACACGTGTGTTGAGGATATACAGAAATGATCTAATGAGCACCGGTGTTCATCTTATCCTAAGCACCGATGAGTTGACACATTAATTCATTGGTGGATAAAGATTTTGTGAGTTCCAATCCATCAACGAATTAATGTGCCAACTCATTGGTGCTTAGGATAAGATGAGCACCGGTGCTCATTAGATCATTTCTGTGAGGATATAACCTAATATTCTATTAAAAAGGCACTATTCAATGATCATTATTGTGTAAAAATGATGTTTTAAATATTATTTTTTGAAAAATATGTGATTAAAAAATATTTTTCTTTTTATTTATATGCAAAATATTTTATTGATTAAAATTGAATATAAGAAATAAATTATTTTATTATAAAGGGAGTCAAAAAGAGGCAAAATATGGTTTCTATTTTTAAATAGTGAGATTCAAGTAATTTTCGAAGCATAAGTCTATTTGTGCCACGTCCACGGATACACTTGTCTTTTTGGACCATTTGTATATGTAGTAGAGCTCATTTTCAAATATTCAAATAAATCTCCTATACCAATTAATGTACAGTGAACTGTAGCGACATCTTCGTGCATGCTAACAAACCGATGTATCGAAAGATAGAACAGAAGTTGTTTTCAATGTTTTCCGTGGTCGGGTAACATGCACGGGTACAAACTTTTATTGCACAATTCCACCTCACAAAATTTACTTCCCAACAACCAGAAGGGTATAAAGGTCATTGACTTACATCCCACCCTCGACTGCCCACCCCACAAGGATGATAAAAGCTGTCCCCACTGTATTTTTCAAGGTTAAACTTAAAAAACAAACCCCAAAAAGAAGCGATATCACTTTTACACACACGCCCTCCCTCTCTACTCGCCTTTTTGTTTCCCCCAAGTAATCAGTTTTGGTATCACAAGGTAAAAAGTGAAAGAAAGAAGATAAAGTAATAAAGAGAGGGTTGGGTTTTGTTAGAAACAATTGTGATTCTGATTGTTGTCCAAGTGAATTAGACAAAGAGAGAAATGGTGGGCTCAGCAGCATCAGACAGGAGCAAAGAAGCAGTCGGGATGATGGCCCTTCATGAGGCCCTCAGAAGCGTCTGTTTAAACTCAGAGTGGACTTACTCTGTCTTCTGGACCATTCGCCCTCGCCCGTATGTACCCTCTTTATTTTTCTTCTATCCCTGCTTAAAAATCACTTCTTTACTCCATTTCTTGCAGGAGAGTTAGAGGTGGCAATGGTTGCAAAGTTGGAGATGACAATGGTAGCTTGTAAGTGTTCAATTTGACTTTTCCTAGAAAAGAGCCTATGTTTTTCTTGGATTCATCATTAATCGTTTGTTTTGGTTTAGGATGTTGATGTGGGAAGATGGGTTCTGCCGAGGCAGACTTGCAGACTGTTTAGATGAGATGGATGGAGAGGATCCTGTCAGAAAAGCCTTCAGCAAAATGTCAATTCAGTTATATAATTATGGAGAAGGGTGGGTACTGGGTAGGTGCTTTTGGTAGATAAAATGTCTGTCATTCTCTGTGCTCCAATTATGATTAGGCTGCTGCACGGGGGAACTAAAATCAAAATTTGAAAATGTTTTTAAGTTTTTTTAGTACGCGTATTGACTATTAAATGAGTGTATTGTGATTGGGTGAATTGGATGCAGGTTGATGGGGAAAGTTGCTTCTGATAAATGTCATAAATGGGTATTCAAAGAACCAGCTGAGTGTGAACCTAATATCTCCAACTACTGGCAGAGTTCATTTGATGCTGTAAGTATTTCAAGAAAAAACTCTTTATAGCATACGTTGAACTAGATGAGACGAGACGAGAGTGAACAATTATCTTTTATAATAGCATTGGAAATTATGGTAGTCAAGAATTATTGGTCTAATTGAACTTTTGTTGTGTGATTTATTAATTTCAGCTTCCTCCTGAGTGGACTGATCAGTTTGAATCGGGCATTCAGGTTAGAATCAATAGTTCAAGAAAAATTATTCACTGTTGTATTTGTAAGTTTAATCCGGTCATCCTTCAGTGCTAAATGGCTTAACCTTTGTGTCCTTTGACATTTCTTAAAGACTATAGCTGTTATTCAAGCTGGACATGGCCTACTCCAACTGGGTTCTTGCAAGATTGTGAGTTTATTTTGTTATTTTAATCTTGTTTATGTGATTTCGTGTCACTTTGATCTCACGAGAGAGAGTGTATATTGTGTTTCAACTTTCAGATACCTGAAGACCTTCATTTTGTGCTGAGAATGAGACATATGTTTGAATCCTTAGGCTATCAATCTGGATTTTACTTATCCCAACTGTTTTCTTCAAACCGCAATGCCCCATCGTCTTCTGCACTGCCTTTAAAGCAACCGGCAATGCCAATCCGCCCTTTCCCACCCCTATTCAATTGGGGACCAAGGCCAATCCATTCAGCAACATCAGTCCTTGATGCATCTCCAAATTTTAAAAATTTGGGTCGACTTGGCATTCCTCCGTCCAAGGACGAAACACACATGTTCCTTCATCCCCATTCGTCAGAAGCAAGAATGGAAGATATGATGGGAGATCACGAAATCGACATCAAATGGCCAAATGGATTGAGTTTCTTTAATGCTCTAACTGGGCGAACCGATGATGCCAAGCTTCTGTTTAATCCTAATGGCCTAGGAAACAAGCCAGAGAATCCCAACTCAGATGCTTCAAGTTTGCACAATAACGGTAGTGCAAATCCTAACGAGTTCTTGACCTTGGATAGCCACCCGGATAGCATTCGGAAAGTGGAGAACAATAAGTTCAAGAGGAGCTTTACGTTACCTGCTAGAATGTCTAAATCTTCTTCTTCGGCTTCACTTGATCATCATGCTGCACAAAATACCGGGGAGTACAGGAATGAAGCAGGAATGTACTCTGATGTTATGGAAACTTTCTTGGAGTAATTTTATAAAGGGCATGTATGAAAGGATAATACTAGGTTGAGAAGTTGTATTTAGGATGATGTTTCCTTTGATGTTCACCTTTGTTTGTTTTAGCATTTTCTAAACTATGTTGTTGTTCTTTGATCCTTTGGGACATTATTTTTTCATAATTTGTTGTCGACTTTAGTTTGCCATGAAAAGTTTAAAAGAAAATAAATGTTCTACAAAATAATTGATAGTTAATCATCAGTAAGTTTGGCCTTTGGGAGCTCGGTTTTGGTCTTGGTCTTGGTCATGGTCTACGTTACGCGTCATCCAACAACTTAGCACATGTTTAAATAAATGTTCATAAACACCTTTGTCAAAGAAAATATTTTTGATCAAAATTACTTTTATCTCTATATTTCGTAGGATCTACAATTACTATCGACTTCCTTACTACTTATAATCTTTTATATAAACGTCTTGTCAAACGTGCTAACATTATATTCCACTCATCTAGACTTGTGCTGTCTAATACTCGCAACTCGGATGGTCAACTTCCACCTGGATGGGTAGAAAAAAACACCTTTAATCATGCATAAAGCGAATTAACCGGTGTAATTGCGTAATTAATGGCCAAATATGCGTAGATACTACAAGACCATCCAATTATACAACTTTCTTCTTTTGAATTTCTTAAAGGTGGTCTTTAAAGCATCATTACAATACTAATTTCTAGCGTCACGTAATAAAATAATAGTGAAGTGTTCTCCCGGATGTGACTAGCGTTCCGATTGCTCAGTTCGGTATTTACAACCTGCAAAATGAGGTCGGGGCTCTCTCCCCCGTTGTATCTCCGACGTGAGAATTAGTATTCAATATTGGAGAATATGGAGAGAATATTGGAATTCAGATAGTTCGAGTTTCAAGAGTCCATACATTTTCCCACATTAAGGTATTTATAGGCACCTGATGGCACGCCCATGTTCCATGATTTGTTGTGTCACCTAACCAACATGTATGTTCCCACTTCTCTACATTTTATAGCGTCAACCCCCACTTGTCTAGTTGTTGGTTATTTCCGCGTTTGTTGTTTGGTGGCTTTCATCTATCTCAAGGTCATGTATTTAGCTAAGTATAATGGGGGTCGACAGCCTCGTAATGGTAGACAGCCTATGTGAGTGTAGAACGCCTCAAGGGGGTCGACGGCCTCGTAATGGTAGACGACCTATGTTGGTAGACGGTTTATGTGAGCGTAGAGTGCCTCTGGGGGCTCGACGTACTGGGGGTGCACATTAAGTAACTGATCATTGTGGAGAATTATTAACATCGTCCTATAGCACGTAATTTGCCTACAACTACAAGTAATAGCGAACTCGAACAAAATTGTTTCCCTCTATAGGAAAATGATTTTTGGAGAGTTTTTGCAAAAGATTTTGATATAATGCTCAATGTAAAAAATATGGGATACATAATGAACGTCCAAAAAGTCCTATTTGTAGAAGATGAGAGGTTGTGAATGAAGTGTCACGCCTAAAACTCAACAACCTACACGTCGCTAGCCTGTCACTGGCCTCTTGCTCAGGCAACAGTGACACATGTTCAGTAGCAATGCTATTCTTCTTCTTCTTCTCCTATAAATGCTTAGCATAAATGTATATGCACAATTCATATTTACGAATACATCTTTATTGGAAAAATATAAAAAATTGTGCACGTGTAAGAAGTGTGCAAGTTATGTGTAAAACCAAACGATAAATAATTAAGGAATACTCATGATGTTGTTTTCAAGGAAGGGTAATTTTGGTTTAGCCTATACATCTATAATTAACTATTACACAAGCATACGAAAGAAATTCCAGCATAAGTTTGATAAGGTAACTAGTAAATTTTTTCGATTTTTTTAAAATTCTACGCTTAATGCTTTGTTCTTGGGAAGGTAATTTTCATTGAATTCATCATTCTAGAGTTTAGTAAAAGTGCTCTCGTGTCTTGTGTATTGGGTTCTCTCCCTATCACTCGTTGAGATTGTGTTAGAGAGTGAAAAAGTTGGAAAACAAGTGTTAAAAATCCAAAAAATTTCAGTTACAGATTCAAAGGCTATAGTTCATGTAAATCTCTGTCTGTCTTTTATAGTTTTTGGTAAAAGCTGTTAAATTTTTGTTTTTGTTTAACTCTTGATGTTTGTGTTTTTTTGTTTAATATTCATAGACGAGCGTTGTTCCTAGGTGAAGTTTAATATTTGATTATTAATTTCTTTACTTTTTGTTATTTATTAACCATGTAATGTGAAGTACTTTTGTATTTTTCCTGAATAATGCTACTTGTACATAATGAAGTTATATAATGATTGATTACAGATGATGAAATAAGATATGATTTGAGTCATAATTTTTTTAACCAAATAATAATAATACAAATTTCTCCACTATGCTTTTGAAACCTCGTCTATATGCAAATCATTATGAAAACTCTATTATATACATGTAGCATAATCGTTTTTTCTAAAGTTTCTCTCTATCACCCATTGAGTGTGTTAGAGATTAAAAATTAGAATATAAAGTATAAAAAACTAAAAAAGATTTCAGTTACAGATTCAAAGGCAACGGCGTATGTAAGTCGAATATTTGACAGTTTATTTTTTCCTTTATGGTTTAATTTTTGGGTTTGTATGCCTCTTGATGTTCGTGTTTTTTATTAATGTTGATGGACAAGGCAATGGGTTTTGGTCCTGATATTCGAAGGTTCGAATCCTTCCGTCCCAGAGCCATATTCATTTTTTTAGAATTATAGAATAAAGATTGTTTTCTTGAACAATTTTCTATTTAAAGTCTAATTTTAGATGGAATGTGATTCTTTTTTATCTTATATGAATCACATTTTTTTTCACAAACTGAACTGGATTGGGTTCAAATGACATGCATTTGAACTTGAATCTATTTTTTATCAGGTAAGATGGAAACACGGATTGAAACAAAGAGTTTGAATTCAAAAAAGTTGGGTGAGCTTTTCATCATATGTTCATTCCCTTTGATATTTAGGGAAGTTAGTTGGAAAAACTTTCCATCCCATATCTATTTGAATTTTCAACGATGGATGTGTTTTGAATCGAGATGCAAAAGAATCTATATTCCCTAGCTCTTATTATTTATCCTGTAAATGAGGGAGTCTAATTAGTGATTAGATTTTTATCGAGATCTCTGAATTCGAAACAAGAGCGAGTTCTTGGCACTATTTAAATTCAATCAAGAGGACTAAAGTCTCTTAGTGGGGAGTGTTACTGAAATTTGTCGATGTTATGAATAAAATGATATGAAAAAGAGAAGTATGGAATTGTAGATATGTTCACACGTGTTTAATGTTTTGATACCTACTAAAAATCAGTAAAATGAAAATACCTCATTTCCCTATAAATTATTTTCTGAAAACTGGAATTCTAAACATAAAAGTAATTAAGTGCCAAGGACAATCACTCCTTAAAATCAATGTTGTCATTATTCTTCTTCTTGCCTATTTAAATGCTTTGCATAAATGTACAAAACGACATTCGTATTCATAAATACTTCTTTGCCGAAAAAATGAAAATAATGCACGTGAAAGATGCGTGCAAAATACGTGTTCACGGAAGGATACCATACACCTGAAATTAACCGTTAAACATGCATACAAAAGAATTTTCATTACAAGTTTGACATGACGGCTAACAAATTTCGTAGCTAATTTTTTGTAATTCTACCCTTAATGCTATGTTCTTGTGAAGATAATTTTCAATACTTAGACTTTTGTGTTTTTAGTTTTGGAATTTCTCTCTATTGTTCACTTTGTGTGTTATAGAGTGAAAAAAATTGGAGAATTAATATAAAAAATCCCAAAAAAAAAATAAATTCAATTACAGATTCAAAGGCTATAGTTTATGTAGATCTCTTTCTCTGTCTTTTAATTTTTTGTATAAACTGTTTGATTTTTCTTTTTGTTTAATACTTGGTGTTTGTGTTTTTTGTTCAATATTCATGGATGTGCATTGCTCACTGTTGAAGTTAATTTTACATAAGAATAATGGAGTCGGAATTTAAGAATGAATGAAACATTTACAATCTTTGTTCATTTTCGTGTTTAAATAAAAAGAGAAATATTACGTGTCTCAAATCAATGAGAATGTTTAAAGTGTCTCGATATTTTAAAAATGCATTAGGTCATTTTACCTTTTATATAACACTAGGTGCAAGCAACGTGCAATGCACATTTGCCTAATTTATATTTAATAGTTTTGTTTAATAATTAATTTGTTATTAATAAAAATGTAATTTTTTTGGTTAATTAAATAATTAATGATGTAATATTTATGTAATTGTTAAATAATTAGATGTGTGATTTTGATGTTGTAATGTAAGTTGGTGAGATCAAAAAAATAAGCAAAAGTTAACAAATTTGGAGAAATGGCTAAATTGTAAGGGATCCAAAGTTCGGGGACTAAAATGTAAATATTTAAAAGTTGTGCCGAACCTCACGATGAAAATTTGAGAGTGCTCGGAGTCAATTGGATAAAGGAAGACGTCAATGAAATCAAATTTAGTCAAAAGATGATTACAAATCAATTTCCAACAGAAAAGTTATACTCCGATATTTTAGTCTCATATTGAGACCTATTTTTGGCATAGAAAGTGATCTAATTGGAGAATGATGTCTGAATCAAAGTTGTAGCCAGATGAGTTAGCTTTCCAACGCATTTTCAATCGCCTCAATCGGACATCGGAATACAAAGTTATGATAAAAATACTGAAAGAAGGTGCATCTGCCTGTTTAAAACAAGAAATTCCATTACATAATCCGTTAAAATAACAAATTCCGTTAGTTTTTTCGTTAAAAACAAGAAATTACGTTACATAGCCACTTTTAATATATAGAAGATATTTAATAAATAAATAAACAAGTCTTAAATATTTTCTTCATTATCTGTTTAGTGTCAATTCAGTACAAGTGCTTGTGAGTTTTCAAATTCAGCACATGTTTGGCACCGGTGGTTAAATTTTTTTTTTAATATCAAATTCATTTTAATTTTTTAACGTTTTAAACACGCATTCTTCAAAAACATCACTTTTCAAAAAATACTTCTAAAAAATCTACCCAAAAAATGTCCTTAATTCCAAATAAGTAGAGATATGATTAATTGAAAGGTCAAATTCCAACTTTATCCTCAATAAAGTCACGAAAGGACTAAAAAAGATAAAATTGTCGTTTCATACTCTGCTTATTGTTGCAAACTGTACAGGTACATTAGAGCAATATTCACCTCTATAATATATACAGTGCCTTTTCGTTTTCTTTTCTCTCGTTTCTCTGTGTCACTCACCCAGTGTGTTAGAGAGTGAAAAGGTAAGAAATTTACGCAAAAAATTCCAAAAAATTTCAATTACAGATAAAAGGTAAAGTTTATGTAAGTATCGCTCTGTATTTTAATTTTTTGTAATAGCTGTTTGATTTTATCTTTATTTTTTGTGTTTAACCCTTGGCGTTTGTGTATTGTTTAATATTCATGGATCGTCGCCGAAAGTTTAACTTTAATTTTTTGTATGAAGTTTTGAGTTGAAAAATTGAAATGCATGTTGTTTTTAAACACTTTCTCATTTTGGGGGTTTTTGTTCTTTAATGGGGTTTTCTGGAAATAAAAATTGGAAGATGCAGTGATCACGTTTCTGTACCAATGCTGCAATGCATGAAAAAGAGGAGCATGGTCAAAAGAGGAGTTTGAAATTATGGGGGCAATTCTTAAAACGATTCTGGATGTGACTCGTTTTCTGTAAAATTGGGGTTTTGGGTTTTAGATCGCCAGGGCACTCAAACGCACACGCTTAACAGAGATGTGAAATTAAGGAATATATGTACATTCCTCGAGCCTATTTGCATGTGGATAATTCTGGCTAATTTTAATGCGTTGGATTTTAATTATTAGTGCTTCAATTAAAGAACCGAAAGAAATAAAGCCTAAAACCCGAACAAAATTTGATTTGGAAGGAAAAAAATTGAAGAACTATACTTTTCCCCCTTTTCTGGCCAGGGTTGGAAGAAGGAAGGGTCTGGTTCTTTGGAGGCTTTTGCAAATTCGTGCATATCAATTCTTAGATTTTCTCGGAATTTTTCATCTTACTTTTACCTATTTTAAAGAGCAACATCTAAGGTAGGTTCTTTTCCTAAAAAAATTATTATATCAAAGGGTTCTCAGTATCTTATGGCCCACGTATTTATAAGCAAATACCTTTGGAATAGATTATGCGTTGAAGATAACTTTCTTCATAGATCTGTTTGTGAGAGTGATCTAAATGAATAGGTGGTGTAAAAGAGTTATGGTGGAATTGATATCAAATTGTTTTAGTGGCTCTTAAGTAACAAGAATTTAGAGTTTCACTGAATAATTGTTATTTATTTTATTTTTTTCGGTTGATTCCAGATCTGATGGGTGCTTTGGATTCCATGGAAGAGGTTGGACCTAGTAGCCTCAGCGAGAAGTTTTCAAACGGTACCTCCAAAATGGATATTGATGATGATGATGTATATTTTGATGATTCTGATTCGGATAGTGACGCTGAAAGCTGTTTACAAGAGTTAGGTAAAGAGTTCCTGAAAAACTTCTGTAAAAAGACGTCAACAGCGTTTTTTGAGCAGTATGGCCTAATTAGTCACCAAATCAACTCATATAACGATTTTATTAAGCATGGTATTCAACAAATGTTCGACTCTATTGGTGAGATTATTGTGGAGCCCGGTTATGATCCGTCAAAAAGGGGAGATGGTGATTGGAGATATGCGTCTCTCAAGTTTGGGAAGGTTACACTCGAGCAGCCGACATTTTGGACAGGCGAGAAGTTTTCAGCTGATGGTGGTAAAGAGTTCCTGGAAATGTATCCTCGACATGCCCGTCTGCAGAATATGACCTATTCGTCCAGGATAAAAGTTGAAACTCATCTTCAGGTATGCAGATACACATTTATCTCATTCCAACTGCTTTGATTATACGCTTCAATTATATTAAAGATGTGCATTTCCTGCATTCAAATACTTCCATTTCTGGAGTACTACAGTTCTTTTTTTTGGTTAATTTTTTTGATAATAAGCATTCAATTGTCAAGAGTTCTGGTCCAAGTAACTTTGCTGGTCATTAACTTCATTTAAAGTATCATTTTTTCAACTTGTTTGATTTTGTTTAAAGTATTCACTTACAGGATGAACTTCATTACAAATTTGTTTTTTCTATTCTTCTAATTGCACGTTTTCAATTTTTCCAGTTGTCATTTGTCTATTAGTTTACTCAATTCGTGCTTTGAATGGGGCTAGAATGGACGTTCTAAAGAGCTCTTATCTGTTTTGTACCGATTGCTATCTGTTGATTGTTTTTTTTGCAAACTTTAGAAGGTTCATCATGTCAATATTAATGATAAACAGCATCCTCCCAGAGTGCGTGCGTGTGTGCGCTACCTTCTCTTCTAGTTTTAACGTTTGGCATTTAATCTTTTTACTTTGTTCCTTGAACTTTTCAGGTTTATAGTAAAAATGTTGCAAGAAGTGACAAGTTTAAAACTGGAGTTGAACAATTTGTTGAGAATAAAGTACTAAATGATTATCACAGTGATATCATCTTTGGGCGACTCCCTGTAATGGTGAAGTCAGACTTGTGTTGGCTGAAAGGAGTTGAGAAAGTGGATTGTGAATTCGATCATGGAGGTTATTTTATAATCAAGGGGGCAGAGAAGGTGAGAATGCTGTGCTACTGTTTGTCAAGTAAAATTGTTTATGGTTGTGATTGTAAAGGTGTCCTATCTAGATGATTGAGCAATAGTGACACATTTACTGTCTTTTATATCTGATTGTGCTAACGAAACAACATATGTGCAAGAGGATTATCCTGAGAGAATCAACAGATGAGAGTTTTCAAATTCTTTAGTTGAGATCATGTTTAGACCATCAGTGAAGTTTAATTTCTAAAAAAACAACAAATGAAATACTTTAATGGATGCTTTTAACGATATTACCAATAATGTGATAAACTACGCTGTGTTTGGTGAAGATTTCATCCTATGTCTGCTAGGTTTGACTTCTTCTGGGTACAATACATTTTATTTTATTTTATTTTATCTGCCAATGGAAAGAGCATGCTTTATTCACTAAAATGTCTGGCTTTTTTTCCTTGCACATCATTTTAATGGTTTTTAAAGTTTAAAGATATTGGATGATTAATTCTTTAGCCAGGCTTATATATCTAGGTGCAATATTCATGATTAATCCAATAAGCCTATTATCATTTCATTAAGTCCACCTACCGGGTACAAGATAAGAGCTGTCTCCAAATTTATAACCAATCAGAAGGTTCTCCCTTTTTCAGTTATACTGGATCTTGTATAAAATGTGATTATTGAAGATAATTGATTAATTTTCTTCCAACCTTTATTGCAGACGTTTATTGCTCAGGAGCAAACATGCCTGAAAAGATTGTGGTTGTCCAATGATCCTCTGTGGACCATTGCATATCGACCCGTTTCGAAACGTAAAAGAGTATATATGAAACTAGTTCCAAAAGTGGAGCAGTTCATGGGAGGAGAAAAGTTCATGACAGTGTACTTCTCAGTGACAGAAATTCCCATCTGGATTTTGTTCTTTGCCCTGGGTGCTCAAAATGACCGAGAGATAGTAAATTTGATTGGTTTGGGCACAGAAGATTGTGCTATTGTGAATGTACTTCTCGCATCAATACATGATGCTGACAAACAGTGTGAGGGGTTTCGTAAGGGGGACAAGGCAATCCGTCATGTTGAGAAACTGATAAAGAGTTGCCAATTCCCACCTAAAGAATCAATCGAAGAATGCATCACCAACTACCTGTTCCCCAATCTTAAAAGTTTTCAACAGAAGGCTCGTTTTTTAGCCTATATGGTGAAATGTCTCTTGGAAGGCTATACAGGCCGCAGGAAAGCTGATAATAGAGATGATTTCAGGAACAAGAGGTTGGAGTTGGCTGGTGAATTGCTTGAGAGAGAGTTGAGAGTTCACATTAAACATGCCGAGAGGCGCATGGTCAGGGCTATGCAAAGAGATCTTTATGGAGATCGGGAAGTGCAGTCAATTGAACACTACATGGATGCATCAATCATAACTAATGGTCTATCTAGAGCATTTTCAACTGGAGCATGGTCACATCCTTTCAAGAGGATGGAGAGGATCTCTGGTGTGGTGGCAACTCTGAGGCGAACAAATCCACTGCAAACAACAGCGGATATGAGGAAAACTCGCCAGCAGGTTTCATACACAGGGAGGGTTGGAGATGCTAGATACCCGTAAGTGATTGGAGTTAATACTTATCCTGTTTCATGATGTAATTCTGAAATCTGATTCTCTCCATACAGCCTCTTTGCTGCAACTTCTTTCAATTGATAAGTTGTCATCTTTTCAACATTTCTTGTTCTTATTTTCAAGTGTGGCCGTAGTTCTTCCCGAAGATGAATTAATCAACTCCTAGCTATTATAAATTAATAATTATGGAATACTGATTCTAGAATTTGTATTATATTTTATTCAGGTGTAGGAATGCATCTGTTTGGAAAGAAAACTTGTGAAGGATTGAGCATCGAATTTTCCAAATGTATATTGTTTAAATATATTTTTCTGGGATGACATTTTTAAACTGAAACGATTAAGATATCCTTCACAAATCTTAAAAAATATCTGTTTTATGTGTTTATCTATCAGGGAACTGGGCAAGTTTATCTAATGATTTAATTCTAGAATTCTTTCTTTTGCTCACTGTATTGAGTGATATATCCCTTTTATGAATATATCTCATCCACAATGCAATGGTGTATTTGAAATTTCTGCTAGCACAATTCGTAAAGAACGTGAAATGCTGATATATCCACATAATTTGTCCTTCAAGTATCAGTTAGATGTCCTAAACCGTTGCTGAATGAGTTGTCTGAAACTGCACCAATGTCATATCTGTCTAAGCGACCTATATATTTCATATCATGACTTATGAGTCATGAATGCATATCGTGTTTGGCATTATAGTGTTGTTAGTATCTAATTATGTTTGGATTTGATTATACAGGCATCCTTCTCACTGGGGTAAGATTTGCTTTCTCACTACGCCAGACGGTGAGAATTGTGGACTAGTTAAGAATCTGGCAAGTTTGGGTCTTGTGAGTACTTACATACTGAATCTGGACCATGTTCTTGATAAATTGTACGATTGCGGGTTGGAAAAATTGGTGGATGATTCTTCAACTGCTCTCGATGAAAAGCACAAAATTTTTGTGGATGGAGATTGGGTTGGAATATGTAGAGATTCTGCATCATTTGTTGCAAAGCTCAGACACAAACGTCGCAAAATGGAAGTGCCACATCAGGTTATCTTGCATGCAAAATTTAGTTTAAAACGATTTTGGTGAAACTTTAGTAAACTATATTACTAGAAAGAGCTACAAAATAAAAATATTTCATGCTTTTTTGTATATTGGAAATGTCAAATGCGATCACTACATTTGCTTTTTCAAGAATTTTTTCACTTAATCCGCTATATAAATTGTGTAGATTGAAGACCATTTATATCATGCATGACTTTATCATGGTACTGTTGTGAGATGTTTATGTCTCTTAAAAATTTAATTTAATTTGAAGTTAACATACATGTGCTATGCCATCAGCTATTGTACAACTGGAAGTTGTTGCTTATGTAGTCACTCCATCTTAGTATATATTAGACATGCTAGGGTATTGTATCTTGCTAATGTTCTAAACTTTATTAGCATTCATTTGGGGTTCCATGTGATTAGATGTAACTGTATTCTCTTTTCTACCAACTTGTGTCGTTTGCCATTGAGAACCAATCTGTATGTGTGTTTAAGCACACACTTGCATACACTTTAATGCATGTGCCCATTTGGATGTATGTTAAATCTGTTACTGTATTGCATTCTAGTGTTGGTTTGAAATCTTTATTTCTTGATTTCCTTGTAGATTGAGATCAAAAGGGACCAGCATCATGGAGAAGTGCGTATATTTACAGATGCTGGAAGGATACTCCGTCCTCTTTTAGTTGTCCGAAATTTAAAGAAAATTAGAGATTTGAAAGGAGAATATTCATTTCAATCACTTTTAGATAATGGAATTGTTGAGCTCATTGGACCTGAGGAGGAAGAAGATTGTCAAACTGCATGGGGTATATCTTACCTCTTTACAGCGAAGGAAGAGAATCCACCTATGAAATATACCCACTGTGAACTTGATAGTTCTTTCTTAGTTGGGATAAGCTGTGGAATTATCCCTTTTGTAAATCATGACCATGCGAGAAGGATTCTGTATCAGGCTGAGAAGCACTCTCAGCAAGCTATAGGATTTTCCACTACAAATCCAAATATAAGAGTTGATACTAACATTCATCAATTATATTACCCACAGAAACCACTTGTCCGAACATTGCTTTCCGACTGTCTTGGAAAGCCAAGGTATGCCCGTCACCATAAGGGCATTCTCCCTCACCCTGAATTCTTCAACGGGCAATGTGCTATCGTGGCTGTCAACGTTCATCTTGGGTACAACCAAGAGGATTCAATAGTTATGAACCGTGCATCGATGGAACGTGGTATGTTTCGTTCGGAACATATCAGAAGTTACAAAGCCGAGGTTCTTAACAAGGAAGCACTTGGAACGAAGGCCAAGGCGGAGGACTGCATAAACTTTGGAAAGATTCAGAGTAAAATTGGAAGAGTTGACAGTCTGGATGATGACGGGTTTCCTTTTATTGGTGCAAACCTCCAAACTGGTGATATTGTCATTGGAAAGCATGCAGAATCAGGGGTTGACCACAGCATCAAGCTGAAGCACACAGAAAGAGGCATGGTTCAGAAAGTGGTGCTTTCTGCTAATGACGATGGGAAGAATTTCGCTGCCGTGTCTCTGAGACAGGTAATATTAGTTTTTATGTATTATTTGATTTTTAGGAGCATCAATATCGTTGATTTCTTACAATGTACCTCACAGTCCTTTGTTTTTAAGCTGTCCCTTTATCAGCGTTGCAGAATTTTCAACTCTACAGTTTTCCTTGATTATATTCCAAATAACTTTATGCATTTTTTTTATTTTCCCCGCACAATTTTTTCAGGATGGTGATATTTCACAATTGATTGTGAACCACAAAATAGATAGATATTTTGAGTTGATTAGCATCAGTAAAAGGAAATTTAGAAAGAACTTATGGATCATTTGCTCAACTTCAGGAGACCAGGTTTTAGATTAGCTCAACTCCCCTCGAGGCTGGAAGTCGAAGCAGCTTTCCAGATTTCCTGTATGAGTACTCTTAAAACTAAGAAAAGTGGGAACTGCAGGGATAGTGTTGGGAGAATATTTTACAATTGAATACTGCAGTTGCTATACATGTTAATTTGAGATGTACTCGGGCTTTTCCTATGATCAGTATTACAACTCGACTATATTTTGCATTAGATCTTTGTGGTACTTACTTTTTTGGATATATGGCTCTACAGGTTCGTGCTCCCTGTTTGGGGGACAAATTTTCAAGCATGCATGGACAGAAGGGTGTCCTGGGGTTCCTGGAATCTCAAGAAAACTTTCCTTTCACCATGCAAGGGATAGTTCCAGATATTGTGATAAACCCTCATGCATTTCCTTCCCGACAAACTCCTGGTCAACTTTTAGAGGCTGCTTTGGGCAAAGGGATCGCCCTTGGAGGTGCACTAAAATATGCCACCCCATTTTCCACTCCATCAATGGAGGCTGTAACTGATCAGCTTCATAGGTATGAACTTGAAAATGAGCAACTTTACTTCGCCATACATGAATTTTGTTTAGTCAACATAAAAATAATCTGTGTGCATCTGACTGGCAGGCTTGGATTTTCAAGATGGGGAAACGAGAGAGTTTATGATGGCCATACTGGTGAAATGGTTCGTTCCCTCATTTTTATGGGCCCCACATTCTACCAGCGCCTGACGCATATGGCTGAAGACAAAGTAAAATTCAGGAACACAGGGCCAGTTCACCCTCTTACTCGTCAGCCAGTGGCAGACCGTAAGCGTTTTGGTGGAATCAAATTTGGTGAAATGGAACGTGACTGTTTGATAGCTCATGGGGCAGCAGCCAACCTGCACGAACGCCTCTTCACTCTCAGTGATTCCTCGCAGATGCACATATGTGGAAAATGCAAAAATATGGCAAATGTAATACAAAGGTCAGTACTTGGTGGACGGAAAATCCGAGGTCCCTATTGTCGGTTCTGTGAGTCAGCAGAACATGTAGTTAAGGCGAATGTGCCATATGGGGCGAAGTTACTGTGTCAGGAGCTATTCAGCATGGGGATCTCTCTCAAGTTTGACACTGAAATATGTTGAGTTCCCGGTTGATCTCTGTTTGTTGTGGTGTTTGAAGACAATACTATGAAATTGTCGCTGTAACATTATTTATGCTTTTATTATCTTGTTGGGATGTAAGTTCAGATGGTATTCTACCTATTTTCAAATTAAGTAGTCTCTAACTTAACTGTTCTATCGATCGAAATTGTTGATCCTAACTGTCATTTTTAGTCCAGATTGAAGACAAAGTGCGGTCTGCATGAAACAAATAATCGTTTGTGGGTTAGTAGTGGTGGTGGAATGAGCCTCACCTGCATGGATTGATGATGTCAATGTTTGTTCGTTCATTCTTCATTTGGTAAGTTGTGTTGATTATGAATTACATGAAGATACGTATTTACGGTGAAATTGGAATTGAAAGTTCGAGCACAATCAAATTATGTCCAACACCAGGGGCGCCCCTATGATCTTTGAAATTTCGTTTTTTTAAACAAAGATAGTACGTCTCAAATTTTTGTCTTGTATTTTTTATATTATTATATGATCGAGACTCGAGAGCATCCAAATTTACGTAAATAAAATTATAGTAGTATTGACATTAGAACGCGAAAGATTGATTTTTATCTAAAGTTGGTTTTTAATAAAATTTATAATTGTAATCAACAAATTTTCAATCACACATTTTATCAACTTTTATCAAAATATACAAAAAAATTATTTTTATCTAAATTTAACCGGACTTCATGAACTTACGAAATTCATAAAATACGAGTTAGATGACTTGTAAATAGAGCGGTACAATCTTCCCCATATTTTTGCTCCATTTCTAACGTTCAACGCGAAAGGAACTATTTTGATTTTTGAACACTAACTATAAGCTTAGCCAAAAACAATGTAAATAAAGTAGTATGCAGTACAAACTTGAGAGGGAGATAACCTTCAGCTAAGGTATAAAAGAGAACTTACCCCCATCGATAAACAGGCATAAATAATTAGTACAAATTTAAGAGTTAGCTATTGCCTTGATGGTATGCAATCACAGATTATTCAGTCCTTCAAATCATGACCACCAGCACGCCTCCTCAAATCCTCACTATGCTTATCAATACTACTATGATTATTAGTTTCATGGTTTGCTTTACAGATGACTATGTGACAGTTTTTTAACAACTGGATTAAATGCGTGTTTTGTAAAAAATGAAGTGAAATGTTGCCATGTGTAAACTCTGTATATCAGGGTGTACATGTAGCAGGACTGTAGTTTGAATCCCAAATCGAATCACGCCCGATGCTTCTCTAATGTTCTTGCTAGTCTCTTTAGCAGCATCCCATGCATCATCCATGGTCTGTTGCCTTTTCTCACTAATTCACTGCCGTATCCATAGCTTTCACAGTCCCTTGTTTTGCCATTTCCACCACCACACTCGTAGTCAAGGGCGGACCTACACAGGGGCCTACAGGGGCACATGCCGTTGTAGATTTTGGGGTTTTTTTTAATTAAATATTAAAAAAAAATCTAAAACCTACCTTTCATTTCTCTCCAGCAGCCCAGCTGCCTGAGTCGCCTCTCTTCTGAGTTCTCTCCCGTCTCCAAAATCCATCCCGTAATCCTCTTTTTCCTATTTTCCCTCCAAAAAAAAATCTGAAAGTTAGATTGTGCTCCCCTAGTTTCTAAAGTCTGCATCCGCCCTTGCCCGCATCACTGTCTCATTCTTTGCTGTTTCGACCTTCCCTCGTATTTCATTTCGATTCCTAGTTACACCCTGAAAATTACGAAAAATAAAAAACATAAATATGTACCTAATTCTTAAAGACAAAATTCAAGAGAAAGATTTACCTTGTAATTGTTCTCGAATAGCACCTACACCAGTAGAGATTTCTCAATGGCGAAATGTATCGAAGCTTGGGTTGGATGCCTCTTTTGATGAATAAATGAAAATATTACCTTGTAAATTTTTGGCAACGTTATTTTACAGCACTTGTAAATTGCCTGAGAGTTATTTCCCTCTACCTCGATGGACTATGGTATTCGTCGAATGAAACACGGGCAACACGTGTCTGAAATTCATACAATGATTTTTGGTGACTCAGCATCAGGGCAGAGCTGACTTTGTATAACTTTGATTTTCAGTGGTATTTGTGTTGATTTACTTTTTGTTATTGACTTGTGGCCCACACCATTTAACTATGCGCAATGGTCCAACTTGGGCTGAAATTTTTGATTATCTATACAATCATACAGCCGATGCCTTTTGAGAGAGCAAGCCCATATTATAGCTCTTTCAATTGAAGTAGGCACTAGTTCAGTAGTTTTTGTCACTTTATTCATTGTTCAGAAGTATAGTAGTCTATCAACTTGTTTCCTCTGCTACTACTTCTCTAGTTTCTCGTAATTGAGTCAATTATTTGTACACAAACGAAAACACAGTCGACTTTCACAAATGTGAGAACGAGTCAGAAACATTAGTACGTCAAATAAAATAATGGAAAATCGACTTCTTAGGGCATGTATCTTTCTTTATATTGATATCATTTGAACATATTAAGATTGGAAGATCTATTTGATATCCAAAAACTGCACGTAGAATAAGTAGGGAATGCATAATGCCATGCTGATAGGGTTCTACTACTTCTATATCAGATGTGAAATTTCTACAAAGAAATAATAGTTACATGAGAAATGCCCAAGTATCACTAGTGTTAGATAATTTTATAAAAAGGACCTTAAACTTCATTGAATCTGTATATCAAAGAAAAGAGAGTAGAAAATTAAACTGACAACGACCGAGGCTACTTCAACCAAAATAAGGGCAACCCCTATTCAAACCGAAAGAAATACCTCATCTCACTTACGAAGAAGTCGTTGGAGCTGGGCTCCGAACTATGAGTTTAGGTTAAAATTAAAATATGAAGTAACTAAGATGAAGAAGAAAAGGACCTTCAAAAGATAGCAGTATGTAATGCTTTCCATTTCACTAGCCATCCAATTCGGAGGCGATATACATAGTGAAACTCAGCATAAAATTGAATCACTTGGATCATCAGTTCTCTGCCAGCCCTCTTGGTAAAAACTGAGGTTTTCTTCGTTTACAGTTATTTTTTGTTTCATTTTCCAGATAAAAATGAAACTTAATTTCTCGAGAAGGAAACAAATAAAACGTTATTGTTATGTTTGTCCTATCTCAATCTCATCTAGCCATGAAACAACTTCACCAATAGGAGGTCTTCTTCTAGGATCCTGGTCTATACATTTACAAGCTATTCCGAGCACCTCCATAAGTTGTTTTTCAGAAGCTCTATCTCGTATTGATGAATCGAATATATCCTCCTCCCTCTTCTCAGACTTCTTTTGAAACACCCACGCCACCAAATCCCTGCAATTTTTTCCCTTGCAAATTTCCACAGGTCGCCTTCCAGTTAGAAGTTCAAGCAGAACAACTCCAAAACTGTAAACATCACCTCTGAACGTTGCAGTCAATGTCTGACTGTATTCAGGCGGAATATATCCCAAAGTGCCAACCAAATCTGTTGTTACGTGAGTATCATAGGGACAAAGCTTGAGAGCCCGAAATCAGCTAAATGAGCTTCAAATCTATCATCCAAAAGAATATTGCTGGTTTTGATGTCTCGATGAATTATATTTGGCTCCTTATGCAAATAAGCTAATCCATGGGGGCCCCCCCCCCCCCCCCTCCCAAATTTTTTTTTTTAATATGAAAGGAAAATGAATTGACAATCATTTTAAACCAATGTTTTCTCTCGCCTGAGTCTCCTCTTCTCATTTTCTCTCCTCTTCTTCGTGATAAAATTAAGGTTGTATATTGTTAAATGGACACGGGAATGGTTGTGATAATACTGAATGACTGAACAAGAATAGTTCAAAACTTCAAATCTCATTTATCTTTGTTTAAATGATTTATAGTTACTCTCAAACAGTGAAAATTGCATTGCCAAATGAAAACAGCGAAAAGTCTGTCTCCACTTTATAGCCATTTCAAGTTCAATTGCGACAAAGAATCCTAAGATCTGACCTAAGGAAAAAGCTAGTAGGCAAGGCTTTCGTGAGCTATAGTGCTGAAACTAGTACTAAACGAAGTAATTAATGTAAAATGATTGTATACTTGGATTAGATCAATGAATAAGAATAGAAGAATTTTTAGTTGAATTTAGTTACGTTCTTATAATGCATGAGATTCACGAGTGAAATTCTCAGTTGAAGTGACATTTTTAAGAAAATTTTGAGAGCCTTTTAGCCTAGGAGAATCTAATCCGACTGAATGTAATCAGAAGAAAGAGTTATGTAATATGATTGAACTTGAATGAGCAAGGATTGTTTCTCGGGTATTTGATGCATCGAAAATAAGTCTGGTTTTTACCATTTCCTAGTCCCTTGTTGATTTACTTTGTTGATTTGAATTACGAAACTACATTAAATTTTTCTCTATTTCCCACTTTAATTATAGAATGTTATCAAAATATGAGAATACGTATAGAACAATTGTAATAAAATATCTCTTACTTTAATTTTTTTCGTCACTTTTTGAAAGTTTGATTGTGCCCCCAACATAAAAAGTCTACGTCCGCCCCTGGCCGTAAGAGAGACGAGACAATCTGTCATGTTGAGAAACATGTTAAGAATTGTCAATTTCCACCTAAAAAATCAATTGAAGAAAGCATCATCAACTATTTATTCCACAATAATCTTAAAAGCTTTCGATAGAAGGCTCGTTTTCTAGCCTATATGGCAAAATATCTCTTGGAAGGCTCATCAATAAAGGAAAACTACAGCCGCCATCTTCTATTTCTTTTTTATTTTATATCCATTTTATTTTCTGATTGTTTCATTATTTAGCGTTTGTGGTTCTAACTCAACTTTCCGTCCCAACTTTTTTTCAAAACGCTATGAAATAAGCCCCCGTTTGACACCCATTATTTTAAAGAATGAGTTTTTGAATAGTGATTGATGTAAAGAATATGTGGTTAAAAAGTAAGAAGAATTTTTTGGTTTATGTGTAATATTATTTTATTTGAAAAATGTGTGGTTATAAATGAGTACTGTAGAAAAATGAGAATGAGATAAAAAATGGGTGTCAAACAGGGGCTAAGTAATATTAATAATTATCAAACACTATTATGAGTTAATTTTTAGGGGAAAAATTCAAAAATAAGGTGTATTCTTTACCTCAATTCAAAAATAAGGTAAATAGTTTAAAAATTCAAAAATCAGGTATAAATTTAATTAATTAAAAATATTTATTAAATAAAGATAATAAAGTCATTATTGGTCACAGATTCATAATTATAAGTTACAGATTTATTTTTTGGTCACATATCGTCAAATTTTTTGGTCACAAATTATTTTGAGGTCACATATCAAAAAATTTGTTAGTCACAGATTATTTTGAGATCACATATTTCTAAATTAATTGGTCATAAATTATTTTGAGGTCACATATTAAAAAATTTGTTAGTCACAGATTATTTCGAGGTCACATATTTCTAAATTAATTGGTCACAAATTATTTTTTAGTCACATGTTATTAATTTTTTATGTCACAGTTGAATAATTGGTCACAGATTAGCACACATTTGGTCACTGACTACCGCATCTACCACTATGACCACTTTCGACCAATCTCACCACGCCGTCGCCGCCATCGCCACAACAGTACCAACAAACCCGCTACCATCTCCACCCGTCGATGGCAACACTGCCACCTCTGTCGCCGTCCCCTCCGCCACCACTGCCACCACCATACAAATGCACCACAACAGACACCCGATGCAACACCACACACCACCTCACAAACACACCACCACCACACACAAAAACCCATCCAAACCTCCCCAAACCGCCAGATCCACCACATAAACACCATCACGTCGCCGCCACAACAGTACCAACAAACCCGCCACCATCTCCACCCATCGATGACAACACTGCCACCACTGTCGCCGCCCCCTCCACTACCACCACCACACAAATGCACCACACACAGACACCCGATGCAACACCACACACCACCACCACACACAAAAACCCATCCAAACCCTCCCCAAACCGCCAGATCCACCACATAAACACCATCACGACGATCACCACATAAAAGTCCGATCCGATTCGACTCTGTCGCGACGCTGCTGCAGTGGGAAGGGGAGGGAGAAGCTGCAGTGGGGAGGGGGAGGAAGAAGGGAGGAGGAGCTGATGGCCGGCGGGCGGCGGCGACGGCGTCAGAGATACAGAGAGAGGGTGGAGGAACGCGAGAGAGAGTGAGAAAGAGGGGTGAGGGAGTGATAAAATTAGGGTTATGATTTTATATAGTACCTGATTTTTGAATAATAAAATTTGGTCCCTGATTTTTTAACTTTAATCTTCAAACACCTGGAATTCTGTAATTTCCACTTTTAGTGTGCACGGGTAATGCACGTGAACAACACGCTTATTTTTCCTTGATAATAATGTAATTTTTTTCTATAAATTTGTTTTCTTTCGATCTGATTCAATTTATTTTATAGGAAAGTTCACGGTGGTGTACTTCTTAATTATCAGATAATATTTCAACATAAATTAGATAATTTATGTGCGTGCGTGCACTGATAACGCGCGAGAATAAATGGATTTTTGAAATCGATTTGAGGAGAAACGAGATTGAATTAGTGTTATTATTAAAATGAAGTTTGATCCAAATAATAAGAAAAATACATTTTTGAGGTTAGTGTGCTTCAATGTACAAAAACTTATATTTGACAATTTTGATCATAATTACAATAATATATCAACATTATCTAAATGTTAGATCACGATATTAATACTATGCAATAATATCTAGCCCCTATTTGTTTTTCATTATTGGAGCTTAAGAATTAATTTTTTGACCGTTTATTTTCAAACAGTGGGCCCCCTTGTGGAACAAGAAGGTCAAAAGTTGCGACTAAAAAATACGTGACGGTCAGAAATTTGATGGAAACAAACAGGGGCATATGTTAAAGAGTGAACCAAATTCTATTTTGTATTAATGGATTGGCTAAAAGAGATCTTCAAGAGGTCAAAATATGGATTAAAGGAGCTTGGGGCAGAGATTGGGCACCCAAACACCCAATTCGGGCGCTTGGGCACCCAATCGGGTTTTGGAACAAAAAATCAGCGCTTAGGTGCCATTTGGAGTGCTACGTCACTCGCTTGACATGGGGTTGGACGCTAAAGCGCCAATCGCCGCTCGCAAAGTGTGAGCCTGGCCGCTCGAGCAATCGTGTTATTCGGACAAATTTTTCGTGATTTTTGACACTTTTTTTATACTCTTTCCATCTAAAACACATTTTTTTGTAGTATAGATTTTGGCTTTGTATAACATTAGACAACAGTTAAGACACGTGTCAATTTATCACTACACTAGAATGTGGCCCAATAGAAATTTTGCTGAAAGTTTAGTGACCGTGGATGAAACTAATGCTAATGTGAGAGTGGATCAAACTAAAACCCGTTGAATTCTATCTGTGGCCAATGAAATCTGGACCAAACTAACACCCTTGCAATCTATTTGGGCTTTAGCATGTATGTTTTTGGGCCTTATCGATAATAAGTGAAGCAGACTACACCAAACCAAAACTTCTCAAGGAAGTTTAACACAATTAGCACTAAATGAAAAAATATATATATTGTTCTAAACTTGTAATATTTACATTCCTTTTGTCAACACACCATACAAGTTGGACTCATTGCTGCAGAGCGTCACCCCAACTCGCACAACACCAATATTGATGACTACACTAGATACAATAGCATGCAGTCTTGGCAACGTGTGATTAGATATAAAGTTGGACTCATTGCTGCAGCGCCTTACCCCAACTCGCACAACACCAATATTGATGACTACACTAAATACAATAGCATGCAGTCTTGGCAACGTGTGATTAGATATAAAGTTGAATCCCTATAAATAGGTTTGAATGGATGGAAGAAGTCCAATTCATGAATATTCGAATCTTTTTTGCAGCTAGAAATACATCATCAAACAAAAGAAAGGTCCCCCTCTCCTTAGTTGGCATCATTCTTCTCAATCAATATATATTCACAATATTTGTCACTATATTGCCACACAATGGGATAGGGTGACTCAATCATGCCGTGATGTGCAATTGTGCACTTTTAAACAAATTGGCCTAATAAAGTCCAACTGCGTCGTGCTAATGGGCTTATAGTTCGTCTAGATTGATTTAATGTAAAATAATTCATGTACACATTTACAAAGTTTGTTTAGAGTGTGTTTGATGCACATTTTTAGGAGAGTACATTTTTTGATGTAATGTGATGGAAAATATGTGGTTGAAAAAGAAGAAAAATTATTAATGTGATGGAAAATATCATTTTATTGAAAAACGAGATTGAAAATGAGTAGAAAATAAGAATGAAAATGAGAATGTGGTTTATCTAGCGGCCATTCGACTCTGAAACAAATTCCTATATTAATTAAGTCAATAATATAAGTGTTGATGAACACATTCTTCTCCTAATCTTTTACTATTTCAAAGTCTCCAACTTTTAGATAAATTAAGCACAACATGTTGTAACAAACAACTTATCTCATTTTGTTTAGTTTGGTTAGTTTCGTTTCGTTTGGTTTGTTTTGTTTAGTTCAGTTTGTTTTGTTGTGTGGTCTGTTGGCAGTGGTGTGTCAGACAATGCTCGCTTCCTTGTGTACGGGGGTGCTCAAGTGCCGAGAGCGTAGTTGGTTATTCAGTCACATATGTCATTCGACTTCTATTGCCTATGTTGGTTCCGGGTCGTGTATAGTCTGTTTTTGTTTGAGTCTTGTATAGTTTGTGTGGTCATTGTTTGGGCCGTGGTAGCACTTTATTCTCTCTGCGGAGAGCGTGTGTTGGAGGTTTTCCTCCTTGTAACCGCTTTTAGCGCCTTCTATGAAATCTCTGCGATAAAAAAAAAAAAAGAAGAAAAAAAAATTGAGTCATTTTAAAGGTACAAAAATTCTGAATTAAAAAAAAAAAAATGAGGAAAAAAGAGAGCTTATCTACTATCGCCAGTGGGGAAAACGGACCAATCGAGCCAATCGAAGGCCCAAAAATCAGCTTCGACTCCATCCACTGCCCTGACAATTCGAGTTGGCTGACCTGCCCATTTCCACCACTAACAATTGCCGACACTGTTTATATATTTTTATTTGATAACCAAAATAATTGAGTTTCTTAACGGATTTGTAAATTGTTTTGCGTCAATTTCAATTTGTTATTATCCGTTCCTTTCTGATCAGTACTATAAGTTCGGTTCTTAGTGGTGAAGGAGACTAACGCTGACACATGGTGGAGATCAAGAGCATCGGGGTGGTGGGGGGCGGACAAATGGGCTCCGGCATCGCCCAACTCGCCGCCGCGAACGGGCTTGATGTCATCCTTCACGACTCTGACTCCACAGCTCTCAATAACGCGCTTAAATCAATCTCTGACAACATTCAACGTCTCATTTCCAGAGGCCATCTGGCCAAGGTACCCTGAGTCTGTGTAGTATGTCAGTTCAGCCAAGATCTAATTTTTCTGTCTGATAATTAAAAGTGGGTTCTTGCTTATGACTTGTTAGCTTCCAACTTTTTGCTTTCTTTTGTTTTTGGAATTTTGTTCTTTTCACCCGTTTTTCGCTCCTTTTGATCAATTCCTTCAATTTGCATGGAGTTTTACCTAACAAAAGAAATATGTACACAATCAAGTCGCAAGTCATCAAAATTAATTACAATTAACTGTTGGAAAATTGGTTCTTATTAGTTCGTTCGATCAATTATTTTAGTGGATCCGTTTGTTGGACAAAATATTTCTTTGGCAGAGTATCTTCTACTCCATGAGTAGATTAATGTTATGTATTTATTTTTTCAAAACCAATTTAGGGTTTGTGAGAAATTAAGGCCAAAAGATGACTACTTGAAGTTGAAATAAAGCTACAAATTGGAAAAATGCCAATCCTATATAAGAAATCTAGAAGAGTATAAACCACTTTATATTGATCAAGTTTGAAACTTGAGTTTGTTCCCAAGGGGTACCAATAATCTTTGAAGGTGAAAGAACCTACATGCTAGTTGGTTGAGTCAAAGCCCACACGCGCGCCGTCGTCGCCGCCTTCCGGTTGGCCGACTCGGCTCGGCACAACATGGGTCGTGGGCTTGGGCTTGACTTGGACTTGAGCCAAGCTGATATATATTTTTAGTAAAATAATATTTGATTTTTATATTTTTTTTATTATTTAAAGTAATAATATATTTAATTTATATTATTTTTTCCCCGATTTTTCTGTGCGTGACATGTGAAATCTTCTAGAAGGGTGGTTGACGGTTGACAGTTAAACTGCCTGTCCAAACGGTTTGTGTCTGTTGAAGACACAACTTTTCAACTTCTATATATAGGCCCCTATACCCCGGTTTTCATTCACTCCAAAATCAATTCTGATTTTATTCTTCTTTCGTCCCTGCATTATTCATATTTTGCAATCCAATCTCGAAAAATTATTTTTATGTATTTTAGTCCTCCAATTTTAGAGAGATCAAAACGTGAGTAGATTCGCCGAGTTTTGTAATTTGTTGTGCTACTATTACAAGTCGAGGTCGTTGTATCTTGAGAGACAAATGTCGGAATACCGTCAGCACCAGTGCGGGGCATTATCATTTTAAGGAGAAAGAGTCGAACTCTTGCTTCGACCAATAACATTTTATAGCATTCATTGTGCATGACGCTATCCTGCCTAAATCAATTCATGGTGATATAATTATTTGCCAACAATCTTCAACATTAGCATCATTTAATGGCCCTGTAAGGGTACGTGTTTTTTATGGAGATTGTGGGCTTTTTCAGCAATACAAAATACTTGCTGCTAAAGCTTGTTTAACATATCTGATTAGCTGATGAATGTTTCTAAGGTCAATTGTTTTAAGGGCGTGTTTCGATTGCAATTTCACTTTTATGCAGGATAAAGGTGCTGATGCTTTCAGGCATTTAAAGGGTGCTTCGAGTTTGGAGGATTTTCATTCAGTAGATATTGTAATTGAGGCCATTGTGGAGTCTGAGGATGTGAAGAAGAAACTGTTTGCTCATTTGGATAAGATTGTAAAAGGTTCTGCAATCTTGGCATCTAATACAAGCTCTATTTCAGTTACTCGGTTAGCCTCCGTAACCAGTCGATCCAGCCAGGTGTTTATCTCTTTACTGGACATCTAAACACCATGTGCTAATAACCTGTAGCGATTAATGATTAAACATGACTCAGATTATTGGTAATGAACTATTATTGCTTAGCTTAAAGATAGTATAGATGCGAGTGTTGAATTGGATCATCTTTATTGAATGCTTATATTTTCCATACAAATATATAGAAAGAGGACTGAATTGATATAGAGGAATGGTCATTGCGTTGGAATGGCGTAGTGGAGAAACAATTATTTACTGTCATCTCCCTCTTTGCAAGATAATAATTAGTTCGACTTGTATCAGACTGTTTTCTTAGTTATGTACTTACGTTGCTGTATCAAATATTAAGTGCCCTTCTAAAATTCCTATATTGCCATATATCTGCAGTACCCAAAAGGGAATGTTGTTATTTAAATGGGTATTTGAAGGAGATCTAGGATTTTCTTGAGACTTAGAGAAGTTTGAAGAGTACATTTGTGGACCATAAGGCCTGGCGAGCGCTAAGTGCCAAGTCAGCTTGGATTTTTCATTCCTACGAGATATATGGTACTCAAGCTCAATGCAGGATTTGTGGAATTATTGGATTTAGTAACTAAACAGAGCCTACCAAGATCAGCTGTAAATAGTAATAATCTGTCATCACTCAAAAGTTATGATTGATATGATGAATAATTATTTTAAATGTTTTGAGGTCTACTAATTACATTTTTACTTATAAATACTTTACCTGAATCACCTTATGCCTACTGTTTAATTATATGCGTACATAGACTTGGGGCTAAATGCGAAAACTTTTCTTTAGGCTTTTGCCAATGTTTACATAAATATTATTTAATAATCTCAGCAATTAGTGACATTTTGCAATGAAAATACTATAGAATAATATCAATTTTTTGTGCCTCCTGATCATTTTACGGTTTATTGATAATGATTTTGTGGTTTTGAGAGTAATAGTTGTTCATGAATGCCTGTAGCTGGTCACTCTCAGAAACATCCAGCAATTTAATTATTGCAATCCTTTTACTTGCTTGCTATAGCATCTGTGAGCATGTATTAGAGTAGATTGTGTTTCACCACCTATCTATATTTTTGTATTATGTTAAAGATTCAATCAACTATTTTATCGTTTCCAGGTGATTGGCATGCATTTTATGAATCCTCCACCTATAATGAAACTGGTTGAGATTGTTAGGGGTGCAGATACATCAGATGATACATTTAATACCACAAAATACTTGGCAGAGAGGTGTGTGAACAGAACACTAGTTACTGTGATATTATGATTATTGTTTA